>CM069916.1:33229465-33667286 GCA_036172215.1 Camellia granthamiana
CATTTCTCTGCTGCTCTTCTCTAAGAATGGCCTCATAACTAGTCGCCATTGAAGATAACTCAAATAGGTCTCTAAATATCATGCCTTCACACTCTAAACCATTCTAGGCTAACCTTATAACTTCTATTTCAGGCATGTACACATGACATCTATTTTTTGCTTTTTTAAACCTGTCGATGTACTGTTCTGCACTTTCTTCTTGCCTTTGTTTAAATTTTGATAAGTCCACCATCGTCACTTTAGGCTCGGTTCTAAAGAACTAGGCATGAAACTGACTCTCTATTTCTTGCCAAGTATGGACAAAATTTTCTAGCAAGTTAATAAACCGTGTAAATGCCACTTTCGACAGAGAATGAGAAAAGAGTTTTAATTTCAAATTATCATCATAACCAGGTTCTCCACACTGGAGAATGAACCTGCCTTCATGTTCTATAGTTAACTATCTCTCTTCTCCTGTAAACAAAGTAAACTCAAGAATTTTATAGTTTCTTGGAATGGGAGTTGTTTCCACCCATGGAGGGTAAGGACTCCTAAACATTGGTCTATCTGGCATTCTCAAGCCTAGACCATACATTTTTTGTATGATGTTCATTATTTGCTGCCTATTGTTAAACTGAGGGTCTAAATATTGCTGCTGTTGTCTTCCTCCTTGAACTTCTAGTTGGAAGAAAGGAAAAGGAGGACCAAGCCCTCTTGGTCTTGGATGCATTATGTTAGGTTTATAATAGGGTTGTTGTATGACATGTTCCTGTGCATTCTGTGGCCTTACTTGATTCATTAGCCTATTTCTTTGTTCCTGATAACCAGGCCTATCAAATGCAAGAATACCACATGCAGGAGAACCATACACTTGTGGCCTTAGTTGCCCCCTAGGTCTCATTCCCATATTATTTAAGTTATGATTAAACATTGAGTCTGTGGGGTATTTGTAGACACCCCATTTTTGACCGTCCTCAAGACTTGAACATCACCGTTCGAATACTCGGTGATCATCCATGCTCGTGTTCGTCTTGAGTTCCCGGAGGTCTCGGTCACGCGCGCTTTGCCTCAGGATCTCTCGACTCAACTGTTTTGTATTTGGTTTTGCACCAAACACTTGTGCTTTGCCTTGGAGGGGCAGGGAATGGCTTGTGGGCCATCCCCACACTCCGCCGGCCGTGGCTTGAGGCCACCGACTGTGTTTTGTTGCCACCGGCCAAATGTTTGGCCGGCCGGCTGGCTATCTTTTTTTAGTTAATTGCATTTTTGGCCGGCCGACTACTGTGCATCTACTTTTGCAGATATTTTCATGCAGCTGGCATGCACTTGGCTCCCCTCCATACACGTGTATGGAGGGATTTCCCTCTTAGCTAGCTTATCTTGTAAGCTTACAAGATTGAAGCTCTATAAGAGGGAGTCTCTTCTCTCTTGTAGAGGGTTAGACAAGATTTTCCAGAGCTCTGAGTTTTAGGGTTAGGGTTTGTGTATCACCTATCTCTATATCTCTCCCTCTTGTGTGTATTTAGTGTGTGTTTTGTCTTACTTTTGTGCACAAGCACCCACCATTACACCTTCTCTTGTTGCTGCGGCCCTTGGAGGCTGTTCTTGGACTTCTTGGGTGGTTTTGAGCTCAAAGAACCAGCTGGTCCACCATTTGTGAAGAGAGTCTTCAAGGGTAAGACTTTTGTCCCTTTTTACCCCATTTTTGCATTGTATTTTTGCCTACCTTACAACTGTTTTTGAGCTTAACATATAACATAGAAAAGTTCTGTTTTTGCTTGCTCTAAATAGTTGCTTAAGGGTGTTTCAAGCTTTGGGGTTGTTTGACCCCTCTTAAGGCTTGTTTGGCCCTTGTTTTGTGCCATTTTGGTTGAGCTCCGGGACCATTGTGTTTGGGCCTCCTCACCACTGAAATCTTGAGGGATTTCAGAGGTGAGGATGGTGCCTTGAATTCCTAAGAAGGAGAGGGTCACCCCCTCTCCTTGTTGTCCTTGAAAAGGACCATTTTTTGCCTCTTGAGGGAGCATATTGTTTAGGTTCATGTTGGCCATGCCTTAATTGATTTTTGTGCTTATTATGTCATAATATAGCTCTGTTTTCAATTGGTTTGGGTATACCATGCTTGCTTAGCATACATGCCTTGTAATGCCATGTTTAGGCCTTAACATGTTTTAAGTGTTGACCCTTGTTCTAACATGTTTTTGGCCAAGCTTTGTGAAGCTTTCATATTTGTTTTGGTATGCTTGAAGTCTGTTTTGGGTTGTTTTGGTCGACCATGGCATGCTTTGTATGGCTACCTTACATTTTGGCTTGTTAGTCTTGAGTCTTGGACTAATTACATGCTATGCTTGTCTTGTTTAATTGGTTTAACACCTTCTATAAACATGATTTCAGAGCTTTCCATATATGCTAGTTGTCCATGTTTACCTCCTTTTAAGAGTGCTTAGAAGTTGGCCCTTTATGCCTAGGAATTAGACCATGTTTGCATGCATATGTGTGTGTGTGTGTGTTGACCCTCACTTCTATAGCATTGGCCACTAATTTTGGCATGCTTGCAAGCTATCCATGTTAGTTTAAGTCCACCCCTTTGCATGTTGTTGCATGCTCACCTTGTATGTTGTTACATATTTGTGTGTTGTTGCATGATTGAAGTTGCATGATTGAATGAAGTCACATGTTTGCTTGTATGCTTGAACACCCACATTGTGCCTTGCATACTTGTTGGTTGCATTGTCTCATGCCTTGCATGTCTTGCATGACCATTGTATACTTTGTATGCTTCTTTGCATTTCCATGGTTGCATACTAGCTCACATGCTTAGGATTGCATTGCATTGGCATGCATGCTTTGCCTCTTGAATTGCTTGTGATAGAGGTTAAGCCCCATTGTTTGATTATGTGCATTGCATTCCATATCAAAATACACACTTGATTCTTTAGGCCATCATGCATGGGAATGCATGATTGGTGGTCCGAGAATCGAGGCCCATCCTCCTTTGAGTCATACACATGATAAGGAGTGTGGTTGGTGCATACATTGCTTGAAATGCATTGCCATGCTATACTTTGTCCTCTGCTGTTGTCAAACCAGTTTCTGCAGGAAGATTTGGCCGGCCGGCCATCTTCAGTGCCGACCGGCCATCCATAAGTGGCCGATGGATTCATTTGTGGCCGGTGACCATTCTCTACGGCCGGTGACCAATCCCCTCAGCCGGTGGTGTTCCAAAGCATTCAGGGAAGCAACCCTGGGACTTGTGCAGTCTTCAGAGGAGCAGAACAGTCAAAGCAGAGGCATTTTGTGCATGACAGTGACTTTCCGAGCGGAACCAAGCGCGCATGCATTGGACCCTCTTCCCGAGGCTGCTGTTTATTGCTTAATTAGATTAGTTATTTGCTTAACTAGTTTATTGGGTCTGTAATATTTAATTAGCTTGTAGGTTAATTAATTGTATTATTCTTTCTGTCCCTCTGAGCGAGGGTAAATTTGTAATAAGTGTGGGTGCGTCGTGTGCATGTCTTCCAACCCCCACTTCTTTCTCCCTTTTACTTACCTGCTTTGATGGTTAGTATTAGGACATGTTTACTTTAGCATCCTTATGCTATGCATGCGTGCATCATTCATCAGTATTGCATGCACTCGCTAAATGCATAAGTATTTCAAATCTAACTTGAATACATGCTACTTGCGCATTTTCACATGTCATTCTTAGATTAGCCGAGCCTATTCTAGTGACATTCTGTACGCGTTACATTAGGCATTTAAACACGGACTTGGATCATGCATGATTGCTAACACATTCTTGTTTTGGCTCGGAGTACATTGTGAGTATTTTATGCTTTAGCATCTCGCATGAGTGTGAATGTTAAACATGACAGCATGCTTACCATGTGGCTAGATTCTTGTGTGATATAAACTGCCTGAATGGCTGTGGGTGAAGGTTGGATTGTTTGAGTTGGAACAACTCATTGAAATCCGTATTTTAGCCTACTTGCGAGTAGCAAATTCTAAACCATTTTCAAACAAATGGATATGCAATGCTTTGTTCCAAATTAGGCGATCTAGTCTATATTTGTTTTGCGGTGCGCATCACGTAGTAATTCTAGGCTAATTAACCGGAATAAGGACACATGTGTTTTCAAAAACAAGATATCACGGTTAGTAGAGGCCGATCTTCGGATCGGGCTAGAGGGGGTGCTCAAAGCTGACCTTTCCCAATCATACCCAAGTTCCTGAGCCGAGGCAACTTTGGTAATGGCGGACACGTGGCCTTTGGCACCGAGTCAGGGTTTCCTAAATTCCCCTATTAAAAAATATTTAGGTGGCGACTCTGTATCTAGCAAAGCAGTCTATGTTTGGCACTTCTTTTAAAAAATCTGTTTTCTCAAAACGATTTGCCGGATTTGGACTCTTTGGTTCAGATTTAGAACCATGACAAATTGAG
Organism: Camellia granthamiana; assembly: GCA_036172215.1. Taxonomy (NCBI): domain Eukaryota; kingdom Viridiplantae; phylum Streptophyta; class Magnoliopsida; order Ericales; family Theaceae; genus Camellia; species Camellia granthamiana. The sequence goes on from CM069916.1 coordinate 33,233,886, forward strand.
TCCGAACTGTGACCTATGAGGTCTCTCGCGGACTTGTTACAGTTTCTGGCGACTCTGCTGGGGATATTAGAGAGCTTGACTCGAACTCGTGATATCTTGTTTTGACTACACTTATGTGTTTCTTTGCATTGCATGTGCTATTCCTGAGCGATTTGCCGGAGGCTCACTTCGAGAAGCGTGCCATAAGGCTGACCGGTTACGGGCTCTGCCAGTATGGGAACACAAACCCCGATTTTACCAGGGCACCCTTTTCGACCATTCGACCTAGTGCATATTCGGAATCCATAGTGACCATTTCAAACTAGGACAGGCTGCTTACCCGATATAGGTTGTTTGAAATCGCTACGTGCGTAGTGAAACCCTAGCTCCTGACAAAATAGGACAGGGAAACCCTACCCCAACATAGGGGTATTTTGGCTCTCTTTACTTGCTATGTACTTTTAGAGTGTATCTCTACAGGAACGCGCATATCAGTTCGCAAGTTCGAGTATTAGGCCTGAGGGCACCAGTATCAGTATTTGTGAGAATCAGTTATATCTGTGGGTATCTGATTCAGTATTTTGGGGCAGTGATTTTGGGGAACAGTGGTCAATAATAGAGTATAGTTGTTCGGCTACACCTGTGTTTGATCTGTTTGGGCTGAAATGCTGCTTATTTTTCCTTTCAGTTCAGAGAGTTGATATAGAATAGCCAGTGTTCCCCCTTGCTAAGGCAAGACAGATATCTGATCTGTCAGTCACCGTTCAGTACAGCAGACTTATGATGACGCAGAATTCGGAGGAAATCATGGTTATGACAGCCGCACTAGATCAAGGAATCACTCTGCAAAGTGAGACAAATGTTGATGTACCGCATCCACCCAGGTCGCCTGCTGCGCACCCGATCTGGGCCCCCCAGTTGTATCAGGCTCGTGAGCCCAACACATTCAAATTAATGGGAATGATAGGTGACCTCCAGAGGTCCGTGGTGGATCTTGCTTATGGGATGTCAGCTTCGCCACCAGCTGCACCATATGCCGGGAATTTTGTACCCCAGGAGCCCCCACTGTTGGGACGGATTGTGATCGAACTTAGCCAACCTGAGGTAGCCTCCAGCTATGGCAACGACGTATCAACATTAACCCAAACCCTCGATCAGGCTGAGGCCAGAGGCAAGGACAAAATGAAGGCAGATGCCGACCCCATTGAACAACTGCTGTGGGCAGTCGAGGCTTTGAAAGCCGGGGGAATGAGTAAACAACAGGTGTTCGCAGTCGTAGTTAAGGCTGTGGGTGATGTTTTCCCCGCTCCAGCTGAAGGCAGTACCAGCCAGTCAGAAAACCGGGATAGGCCCCGTAATGCCAGAATAGTTCCTTCCGTTCCCGACCCTGCACTTGGGAAAGATCAGAAGGTCAAGGCAGTGCCTGCCAACCCTTTCGCTAGTGCGTCTAGCAAGAATACTCAGACTTCAAAGTACCTGCCCCGAGGGCGCAGGGTCTTCCACGCTTTTTACATGCCGTTGTCGAAGGCACTCCAGATCCTGGCCGAAAGAGGGCATCTTAAACCCTTGGAGCCTCGGCCTCTCCCAAAGAATCTCCCTCTCACACATGATGCTGCCTTGTACTGCGTGTACCACCAGCAAACCGGTCATGCCACCAATAATTGTTTCCGCCTCTGTCATGAGGTGCAAGATTTGATCGACAACGAGGTTATCCTTCCAACCCACCTCAGCCAAATCCGTTACTACCCAGCTACTGGATTTTGAGGATACTGATACTGTGAGTATGTGATCGGGGTTGGACCACCTGTGGGCGGCGCCTAGTATTTTTGATGTGGCGTCTGGCACGCATTTTTGAGCATCTGCGAACACTAGTTTTGTAAATTCTGGCTTGGGTGTCGAGTTAGTCTTTTGTTTTGTTTTAAGTCTGTCTCTTCGTCTTGAGTCAGTTTTTTTTGCTTAAGGGTATGTCTTGTTGTAGCGAGTCAGTCCCCTTGTACAGAATGTCGGGTGATTCCGGGGGTTGTTGCCTCGAACACCGTTTTGTTTTGCAATTACTCCTTTTGCTTTCTTTTTGAGTCTATCTCTACTGTGGAGCCAGTTGCAACCAGGAAATCTGAATGAAACAGTTGCAGCTATCGTGTTTCCATGCTTATCGCTTATTTTGAGCTAGTTGTGCCAGAGGATTCGAATGGAACGACTGTGCATTCCACTTGCTCTTTTGTGCCCTGAAAATCATTGTAATGACCTAAGTTTTTCAAAAACCTTTTTGAACACTGCGGTAAAAACGAAGAGGAAGAAATTCCTTCGGTTTTGCAAAACTTTGATCAAATTGAGAGAAATATAGGTGTGCTAAGCCTTTTAATGAATGAAATCATGCTTGTCAGCGTGAGTACTGAGAAGGACCCTGGTTGATCCAGATTGGTTTCACACTATCTTCAGCGCGAGCGATTTGTCACTTTCTTAAAAACTTTCAAAAACAAAATGTTCTGCGCGGTCCTGTGAAGACTTGTGTGGAATCACTCTTGAGATTGTGTAGCCTAGGATCGCTCTCAGCCTCAAGATTCAATCCGTTTGTTTTCAAGCCTTGACCACAATTCGGACTGTTCAACGGTCAACCGCCATGTAAGGCCTGTGTGGCCAGATTTGAAGCAGCCCTCGAACAAGAGGCACCAAAATCAGATCAAGAAGGCCAGATCTCACAGCAAGAAGCTCGTAAAACAACCGTGATGGATCCTTCTGCAAATCAATACAACAGCCATTCTCCTAGATACAGAGAGACTTCAATCTCAAAACCATTTAGCATGGACTTGTTACACTTTTACCCTTTGAGAGGCTCGCTGGGCCGAAAACCCGGAAGGGTGACCCAGGCAAAAGTTAGAGCAAGGAAAAATATATACAAAAAAAAATGCAAAAAAAAAAAAAAAGCAAAAAAAAGAAAAAGAAAAAAGAAAGCAAAAAAAAAGAAGAAAAAAAAAGAGAAAAAAGAAAGAAAGAAAAAAAAAATCTCGCAAGGTCGAAAACCCGCATTGGGCACCTTGGCAAAGGTTAGAGCCTAAAAAGTGAAGGTTAAAATACCCGAGTGTACCTTAACCGGAACTACGTAAGGCTTGATTCCCATGTTTGGGATACGTAGGCAACTTCATCCTAAAGTCCAGCCCCCAACGCTTTCATAGCGACTTTGTCCATGTAATGGTTTTGATCATCCTTGTCCTCTCTGAATCCGATAGTTCGGTGGTGACAACCGGAACTACGTAGGCAACTTCATCCTGAAGTCCAGCCCCCAACACTTTTGAAGTGACTGTGTCCATATATTGGTTTTGACCATCTCTGTCTTTTCTGCATCCGAGAGTTCGTTTGAAATCATCACCGATAAGGACTAGTTTTCAGCATGTGCAGCATCATCCAAACAAGGGGCAACTTTCCATTGCCATGAGTTGCCACGCGTCATTGTTCAAACCAGGGGCAACTTTCCATTGCCATGCAGCCCTTTCAAGCAAGGGGCCATTTTCCATTGCCTCGATCCGAGGTTGCGCATCTCGAGGGTAGGTTCCGTGCTCGTTTAGCATTGGCCGTTTGCAAAAATAGTTTTTGAAAATTTTTACTGAGGTTGACTATTTTCTCGAAAACTATTTCATTTTCCAAAACTGGACCATTTCTTGGACCCAAAAAAGGAAAGTTTTCAGTGCTCATAGCTTGACTTGCATGATTTTCAAATCAAAAATCGAACAAGCATGCTAATCTAACTTTCATGTTGGTCAAAATCGTTTTAAACCAAAGCAAAAAAAATGGTCAAAGCGATGAACTAGGGGCACATTCGAGTCAGGTGTTCTGTCTTTCTCCTGTCGTCAACATACTCACCAGAAGGGCACCCTATTCGCCAGAAGAAGGCACAACCGAAGCTGTCTGCAAAGGGCCGAAAGCTCTCTCTTAACCTCCAAGCAACGAGGTGTCCAAGCCAAGTGCAAAGCGCACATTGGGATGGATCAAAATACACCATTCCCTGTCCGGAACATCAACTAGACGTCACCAGAAGAAATAGCCGCGAGCTAACAGTGTTGGGCGTGAACCCACAACTTCCTATTCAGCCATCAATCACCCTGGGGAGAGATTAAAAATGAGAGAATAAAGAATAGAGAGGTGCAAGTCGAGAGAAAAGTGAGGAAAAGGGTTTTGAGAGAAAAACCGAGCTTGAGGGCCGAGTGGTGTGAGAATCACAAATTAGAAAGGGTGGGAAACATACCCGGAGGAATTAGCTCCCCGAGATCTGAGGTCTTTCGTTTTTTTTGTAAACACGTCCGTGTGTCGTGTCTTTTGTTTTGTTTACCTCAACTCTTGTTTCAAGTCTTTTCCGAGCTCGTCTCGTTGTGTTTAGGTCGTGTGCCTTTTGTTTTCTCTGTTGAGTCTTTCTCGCTGCATTCAGTCGTAGGCTCAATACCCAGGTTTGAAAAGCCCTTTTTTCAATTTCAAAAATCGTTTGTGCTCAGAGTGCTGTGCCATTCTCTACATTTAGGCGAAGCAAAAGGAGAAAGGGAAAATTCGGGGCATCTGAGTGTGCTCCAATTTCAGCCGGTTTCACCTTTGTAGTCTGTCTTGTCAGATTGGGCTGTTTGTTCAGGATTTGCCGTGTGCAGAATAAACCAAGCGCTGTGTTACGGGCTGTATGCAGATTAATCCTCAGCAGAGTATGGGCTGTGTGTTCAGGTTGAGCAGTGGTTTGTGTGGGTTGCTTTGCTGTTGGCTGGTTCGTTATTTGATTATTACAATACAAGTGCTCAATTTTCAGACAACAGATCAATTTCATTTACATTGAGGTGCAACATGACGTAATGCGATGCAATATATGAAATGTACAAATGTAACACTTTTGCAAACAAAAAAAAGAGGTTTGTTTCATTTCGTCATCTTTTCAAGTACAAAGCTTTGGAAACAAAAACCTGCCCGCGGCAGTACAAGGTACCCTAGCTACCAGCAAAAAGTACAAAAAAAAGAAGAAAAAATAACAAAATCTAGATCAATGTCAAAAGGGCTCAGGCCTAGGGGTCCGTCCTCGTCCTCTTCCTGGACGAAGGTCCAGGAGCAGCATCATTAGCATCATCATCTGAGCCTGAGCCCGAGCCGTCTCCGGTCTCCTCCTCGGACTACTCTGCCTCCGCCTCTGCCTCAGCCTCGGACTCCTCATCATCGTCGTCATCAGGAACTGGAGCCCGTGAGCTGCTCCCTACATGAGTACGCCTCGCTTTGGTGTGGGGGTATACTCTGCCATCTCGGGTAGAAACGAAAGGCTCGGCCGAAGCACCACCTACAGGAGGAATCTAGAAGGGATGCTGAAAAGTACAAAAGGCAAATGTATCAGAATACTGTGAACAGTTTATCAGTGCAGAATGCAGTGTATGAGTACAGTGTGTGAATACTGTGAACAGTTTATCAGTGCAGAATGCAGTGTATCAATACAGTGTATGAATGTCGTGAGCAGTTTATCAGTGCAAAATGTAGTATATCAGATGCCGTGAGGGCCGTGTATCGGGTGTTGTGTTGACAATATGATGCATCAAATTGTGTAGATTTTGAGACTGCGGTTGAAGAACATACCGGAATGCCATAGATGGCTAGAAGATCAAGACTCCGCTGGAACATCCCCATCATAGAGGCGGTCAGCTCCAGGGACTGGCGGGTGTACTCGGAGGATGCCTACGAAAGTATTAAATGCATCAGTATTCTGCGGAATATCAAATAAACTGAAATGAAATAATAATGCAAGATGCAAGACAAAGTAGTACATACCGGAGGAAAGTCGTAGAACTCGACTAACTCGTGATCAGCCGGAGGGAGAGCAATGGGAATCTGGTAAGTCGCCCCACCCTGTCCCCGGCATGTCATCGAAGTAGGAAGCGCTGGCCAACTAGCCCCCCGTCCCCTCCGAGCTCCACCCCTGCCACGGACTCCAGTTGTCCTCGATGTCCCTGCTCCTGCTCCCGCTCCGGCCGTTGGCGTCACAGGCCTCTCTCGCTCAGCTCGGCGGTCACCGCTCAGAGGCCGCATAATGAAGGTCCGGACGTACTCCGAGTAGTCGCCCTCGCCCCTGAAACCATCTGCCTCCCAGCCGATCGTGTAGTCGGCCATCTGCTCGGGAGTAAACCTCTCTGTCTCCCTCATGTGCTCGGGAGGGTGAACCGGGACTATCTGCTCCAGCAAACCTAGGGTCTGGCGTAGGAAACGCTCACCCAGGTACCAAGCCCGACAGACCGGGCCCTCTAGCAAAATCCGGAAGCGCGAAGTCTCCTCAGCACCGGCAAATCGATCCCGCATCGTCGCTGGCAAAGGAGCCCAAGGCTGCCAAGTGATCTGAAGATGAAATGCAGATTGTTATCTACTCTTATTGAAAATACAATGTAAAGCGAAGCTTAAATGAACTGCAAAATTGAACATACCTCTGTAGGGGTGATAGTGTCGAAGTAGCGGCGGAAAAAGATAAACGTCTCCTGCGGTCTCCGTACACACCTCCCGTCAAAGCGGCGCGAGAACGGGACAACGAGACGGGTCTCCACGTCTGGCACAGGCGCAAGTCTCAGAAAGTAGGCATAGACCCACAACTGCAGAGCAAATACCAGTATGCTTATCAGATAAAGTAGAATATAGAATAAAGCAGAAATAGTAGGACCGTGTGTTGTGTACAGTCAGCGTGTGTTGTGCAGAGTGTACAGTGTGAGCAATGTACAGTCAGTGTAAAACAGAGTATGTGTGTGCCGTGTGTGTAGTATACAGTCAGTATGAAGCAGACCACAGTGTATGCAGTGTACAGGGTACAGAAAATGTAAAGCAAAAATGAAAAGTAGAGAAGAAAACATACCTCCCAAGCTCGCCAGTAGCCCCCGAGCAGCTGTCCGCTGCAACGGGAGGCTGAGCTCATGTACCCGTGCAGAATGGCCAAGGCAGCGCCACCCCAGTCATAGCGTAAGATCCGGGTGACATCCACGAGAGCGCTGAGTAGGCAGAGAGGCACAGTGTTCACCCGGTCGGCGAAAATAGTCGTCCCCAGCAGGAACATGAGAAAGCCGCGCGCATATTGCTCCACCGCCTCCTGAGTCATCGGAGCCTCCTCAACCAAGGCTGGCTGGACTCTGAACTGGACCTCGAACCATGAATATCAAACGAAGCCGGGACGTGCGAGAGGCGGCACCTCGCCGAGTAGGTAGATCTGAGCAGCCTCCTACTCGTCCATATCGGTGTCGAAGGGGATCGAATCACCCCCTATCCCGATGCCGGTGAGCATCGAGAAGTCGTAGGGAGTCATCGTCATGTCTCCCGTAGCAGAGAAGTGGAAGGAATCGGTGGTGTCCCACCACCTCTCTGCTAGAGCGGCAAGGAGAGGCCTGCTCGTGGTGAGTCGGGAAAGTCCTCTGCAAAATGCGCTGAAGCCGGCCTGGTCCACGATCTGGCGAATCGCGCCGGGTAGCTCCGCGTACCAATCTCGGCCGGCAATGTTCCCATACCCCCGAACGGCATGGGAATCTCCCTGTATGCAAGCAAACAATTGCGAAGCAATGCTAAATGTACAGTTTTGAAAAGCATTCAGAATTGGTGAAGATATAGCGTGTGTGCACGTTTTCAAATTCAAACAGATACCGGGTGCCGGTGTGCTCACAGTGAACTGCAACGTGTGATGTGTCAGTGTGTTTGGGTGTTTCAGTATAGATGCAGCATCTGTGCACGTTTTTTAGAATTCAAACAGATGTCAGGTGCTGTTGCGCTCATAGTAAACTACAGTGTGTGCTGTGTCAGTGTGTTTGAGTGGTTCAGGGCCAGTGCAATGTGTGTGCACGTATCAGATTCAAATAGATATCAGTTGCAAGTGTGTTCACAGTCAACTATAGTATACAGTGCATCGATGTATCCGGGCTAAGCAATTAAAGAACATAATCAGCTATGGCAGTTAAGTGTTCTACATTGCAGAAAATAAAACAGAGAAAAGAATATACCTCGGAAGCGCCGAAGGATAGATGTGACGTCGGCTAGCGTAAAAGAAGCTCTAAAGGCGCCGTCCTCTCAAAACTCCTGAACTGACAAAGACCGTCAGGAGGTAGTACGTGGATCGCCGGCCGGTAGGTCGCCGGGTCGAATGGGCGGACACTCAAGGGAAGAAGCTCGGCCCCAGGATCCATCTCCTGATCCGAGGGAGTCCCGCCCCGTGGAATATCGTCCGCCATGTCAAAGGTGATGAGAAAATGGCCGGGAAAGCGGAAATCGGATGAGAATGTGAAAGGTCAACCGAAAAGTCAACCCCGAGAGGGCGGAAAATGGCCGGAAAAGCCAAAGTGTGGAAAAAGCACGAAAATCAAGGAAAGCTCGGGGGAAACAAACCCCAAGAGGCGGAAATCCAAAAAAGTGCACCAAAATGAAGTTTCGTTCGGATGAAAGTGTTCGAAACGCGAAGAACTTCGCGAATCCAACGACGAAACGGGCGCGAAAACACGAGAAAAACGAGGAACGAAGGAAGAAAAGTGCTCTAGAGAGAGAGGGAAGCAATTTCGGCTAGAGGGAAATGAAAAAAATAGGGTTTGAAACCCTATTTTTAAAGACCCGGGGTGAAAAGACCAAACTGTCCCGACTCAGCAATTTTTGGCCGGTCGGCCACATTGTTTGCCGGTCGGCCAAAATATTTGGCCGGTGATGTGTTTTGATAGCCGATGGACAGCCGGTGACCTCCCCTGATGGCCGGTGAGCCTCCTACAACCTTGTTTGGGCTAGATCTGTAGTTTGGGTCCTTCATTGCTCAAGACAATGCAAGAAAACGCATTTCTGAAGCTCAACCGATCTCCGTTTCGACCTCAGACTGTGCCTTCTGTGCGTGGCACTCGAATACGGGTGTGGTGTATCCTTTTTGTATCCTTTTTGTCTCTTACAAGATTCGAAAGTTGCCTCGCGTGCGTTACGTTACAACGCTTTGTCGTGAACGCACGCTGGTTATGCGTTATTTAGTTCGCATTGTTGCGTACATATCTTGTAAGTGTCATACACATGTCATCACTCGCACTGTCTTGTGCATCACATCTCATTCGCGCTATTTTGCGCATTTCATTGCATGCATTCAATCACGCTGTTTAGCGTATCGCACTGTTTAGTGCATTTCTAATCACTCGCGCTTTCTTGCGCATCGCACTATTTTGTGCAGTTTACACTCGCGCTATTTTGCGTATCACACTGTCCTGTGCACTCCACGGTCTGGCGAGACCTTAAATACGCACGGTCTAGGAGACCTTAAATCCTCGGAAGGTGCAAGACCTTTGGTGTATTGATGTGCACAGTTCATTTGCATTATCATGCATTTCAAAAGCCGCGCGTTGCCGCGCGTTTAAAGTTCATGCATTTTCATGCATCTCAAGCCGCGCGTCGTCGCACATTAGAAAATTCATGCATTGTCATGCATTTCAAGCGACTTGCGTTGTCGCGCGCTCCATGCAGCATGCATTTCAAAAAAAACAAAAAACAAACATGCATCATTTCAAAAACAAAAAACAAAATAATGCATATGTCAATGCATATGTCATGCATTCCATTGTAAATAATGCATATGTCATGCATCATTTTAAAATAATGCATATGTCATGCATTCCATTGTAAATAATGCATATGTCATGCATCATTTTAAAATAATGCATATGTCATGCATTCCATTGTAAATAATGCATATGTCATGCATCATTTTAAGTACTGCATATGTCATGCATCCCATTGTAAATAATGCATATGTCATGCATTACATTATAATATAGTGCATATGTCATGCATTCCCACTGTAAACATCCATTCCATTGCATATTGTAAATATTGCATTGTAGCTTGCATGCATTCATTGCATCACATCCATCTATGGCTTGCGCCTCTCCTTGTTGAGCTTGGTCTAGTATATGCCCATACTTTTCACGTCGAAGCACAGTTCTGCATGTGTACGCGCCTATTCCTTGTTGAACTTGGTTTGAGGGTGGCGGCACCTTTTCTGTGTTAGACGCGGTTCGTTTGTGTACATGTCTTTCCTAGGCAAGATACGGTTTGGCCTGCGTGCCTTATTCATTGTAAATATCCATCCACTACACGTTGTATATATTATAGCTTGCATGCATCCATTGCATCACCTCCGTCTATGGCTTGCGCCTTTCCATGTTGAGCTTGGTCTGGTATGTGCCCATACTTTTCATGTCGAAGCACAGTTCTGCATGTGTACGTGCCTATTCCTTGTTGAACTTGGTTTGAGGGTGGCGGCACCTTTTCTGTGTTAGACGCGGTTCGTTTGTGTACATGCCTTTCCTAGGCAAGATACAGTTTGGCCTGCGTGCCTTATTCATTGTAAATATCCATCCACTACACGTTGTATATATTATAGCTTGCATGCATCCATTGCATCACCTCCGTCTATGGCTTGCGCCTCTCCTTGTTGAGCTTGGTCTGGTATGTGCCCATATTTTTCACGTCGAAGCACAGTTCTGCATGTGTACGCGCCTATTCCTTGTTGAACTTGGTTTGAGGGTAGACGCGGTTCGTTTGTGTACATGCCTTTCCTAGGCAAGATACGGTTGGGCCTGCATGCCTTATTCATTGTAAATATCCATCCACTACACGTTGTATAAATTATAGCTTGCATGCATTCATTGCATCACATCCATCTATGGCTTGCGCCTTTCCATGTTGAGCTTGGTCTGGTATGTGCCCATACTTTTCATGTCGAAGCATAGTTCTGCATGTGTACGCGCCTATTCCTTGTTGAACTTGGTTTGAGGGTGGCGGCACCTTTTCTGTGCTAGACGCAGTTCGTTTGTGTACATGCCTTTCCTAGGCAAGATTTGGTCTGGCTGCATGCCATATCCACTGTATATATTACATTGTAGTGTAATTTTTGCATTCAGCATTAGGATCATTGTTCTTTCGTTAGCGGGTCGTTTCCCCACTTATGTCATTCCACCCAATACTTGTTCTTGTGTCCGTCTACATCACTCATAGTTCTGCATGGGTACGCGCTTTGAGGGTTGCGATACCTTTTCTATGGTAAACGGACTTGTTACTTCCATCAATCTATTTGGCATTTGTGTGGTTTTGAACCGCTCATGATTTGATCATGATTCGATTGCATTGCATATCGTTTGCATTGTTTCAATTGCATTGCATTTCCTTTTGTATTATTATACATAGTTTTGTATATATTGCATATCATTTTGCATGTTATGCATGTTGCTAACGATATCGTACCTGTTAAGTTGCTTTCTTTGCAGGCACGATATTGTATGTACGGTTCATTTGAGGCTGGTGCAACCAGATGAACCGGATAGGTATTGTATCCTCCGAGTGAGACGTATCGAGAATTGCATAATTCTCTTACATCATTGTAGTGTAGTTTGGTGTATGCTAGCTTAAAACTGTCGCATGTTATGCTTCGTTACAGCTTTCTTTGCATAATCATAAGTTATGTTTGGCCTTGTGCATTGTCTTGCATTTTGCCCTTGCCTTCGGGCGCATATCTTTATTGTCTTGCATGATTGTCTAAGTCTTCGGCCTTGTCAAAAATGGGTCGTCTCTGGGCTTTGACATTCACTCCCGTCATTGTTATGACTTCCGAGTTCTGTCAAAAAGGGGCAACTGTAGACACCCCATTTTTGACCGTCCTCAAGACTTGGACGTCACCGTTCGAACACTCGGTGACCATCCATGTTCGTGTTCGTCTTGAGTTCCCGGAGGTCTCGGTCACGCGCGCCTTGCCTCAGGATCTCTCGACTCGACTGTTTTGTGTCTAGTTTTGCACCAAACACTTGTACTTTGCCTTGGAGGGGTAGGGAATGGCTTGTGGGCCATCCCCACACTCCGCCGACCATGGCTTGAGGCCACCAGCTGTGTTTTGTTGCCACCGGCCAAATGTTTGGCCGGCCGGCACTATAGATGGCTAGCCGGCTATCTTTTTTTGGTTAATTGCATTTTTGGCCGGCCGACTACTATGCATCTGCTTTTGCAGATATTTTCATGCAGCTGGCATGCACTTGGCTCCCCTTCATATACGTGTATGGAGGGATTTCCCTCTTAGCTAGCTTGTCTTGTAAGCTTACAAGATTGAGGCTCTATAAGAGGGAGTCTCTTCTCTCTTATAGAGGGTTAGACAAGGTTTTCCAAAGCTCTGAGTTTTAGGGTTAGGGTTTATGTATCACCTATCTCTATATCTCTCCCTCTTGTGTGTATTTAGTGTGTGTTTTGTCTTACTTTTGTGCACAAGCACCCACCATTACACCTTCTCTTGTTGCTGAGGCCCTTGGAGGCTGTTCTTAGACTTCTTGGGTGGTTTTGAGCTCAAAGAACCAGCTGGTCCACCATTTGTGAAGAGAGTCTTCAAAGGTAAGACTTTTGTCCCTTTTTACCCCATTTTTGCATTGTATTTTTGCCTACCTTACAACTATTTTTGAGCTTAACATATAACATAGAAAAGTTCTATTTTTGCTTGCTCTAAATAGTTGCTTAAGGGTGTTTCAAGCTTTGGGGTTGTTTGACCCCTCTTAAGGCTTGTTTGGCCCTTGTTTTGTGCCATTTTGGTTGAGCTCCGGGACCATTGTGTTTGGGCCTCCTCACCACTGAAATCTTGAGGGATTTCAGAGGTGAGGATGGTGCCTTGAATTCCTAAGAAGGAGAGGGCCACCCCCTCTCCTTGTTGTCCTTGAAAAGGACCATTTTTTGCCTCTTGAGGGAGCATATTGTTTAGGTTCATGTTGGCCATGCCTTAACTGATTTTTGTGCTTATTATGTCATAATATAGCTCTGTTTTCAATTGGTTTGGGTACACCATGCTTGCTTAGCATACATGCCTTGTAATGCCATGTTTAGGCCTTAACATGTTTTAAGTGTTGACCCTTGTTCTAACATGTTTTTGGCCAAGCTTTGTGAAGCTTTCATATTTGTTTTGGTATGCTTGAAGTCTGTTTTGGGTTGTTTTGGTCGACCATGGCATGCTTTGTATGGCTACCTTACACTTTGGCTTGTTAGTCTTGAGTCTTGGACTAATTGCATGCTATGCTTGTCTTGTTTAATTGGTTTAACACCTTCTATAAACATGATTTCAGAGCTTTCCATATATGCTAGTTGTCCATGTTTACCTCCTTTTAAGAGTGCTTAGAAGTTGGCCCTTTATGCCTAGGAATTGGACCATGTTTGCATGCATATGTGTGTGTGTGTTGACCCTCACTTCCATAGCATTGGCCACTGATTTTGGCATGCTTGCGAGCTATCCATGTTAGTTTAAGTCCACCCCTTTGCATGTTGTTGCATGCTCACCTTGTATGTTGTTGCATGCTCACCTTGTATGTTGTTGCATATTTGTGTGTTGTTGCATGATTGAAGTTGCATGATTGAATGAAGTCACATGTTTGCTTGTATGCTTGAACACCCACATTGTGCCTTGCATACTTGTTGGTTGCATTGTCTCATGCCTTGCATGTCTTGCATGACCATTGTATGCTTTGTATGCTTCTTTGCATTTCCATGGTTGCATACTAGCTCACATGCTTAGGATTGCATTACATTGGCATGCATGCTTTGCCTCTTGAATTGCTTGTGATAGAGGTTAAGCCCCATTGTTTGATTATGTGCATTTCATTCCATATCAAAATACACACTTGATTCTTTAGGCCATCTTGCATGGGAATGCGTGATTGGTGGTCCGAGAATCGAGGCCCATCCTCCTTTGAGTCATACACATGATAAGGAGTGTGGTTGGTGCATACATTGCTTGAAATGCCTTGCCATGCTATACTTTATCCTCTGCTGCTGTCAAACCAGTTTCTGCAGGAAGATTTGGCCGGCCGGCCATCTTCAGTGCCGACCGGCCATCCATAAGTGGCCGATGGATTCATTTGTGGCCGGTGACCATTCTCTACGGCCGGTGACCAATCCCCTCAGCCGGTGGTGTTCCAAAGCATTCAGGGAAGCAACCCTGGGACTTGTGCAGTCTTCAAAGGAGCAGAATAGTCAAAGCAGAGGCATTTTGTGCATGACAGTGACTTTTCGAGCGGAACCAAGCGCGCATGCATTGGACCCTCTTCCCGAGGCTGCTGTTTATTGCTTAATTAGATTAGTTATTTGCTTAACTAGTTTAATGGGTCTGTAATATTTAATTAGCTTGTAGGTTAATTAATTGTATTATTCTTTCTGTCCCTCTGAGCGAGGGTAAATTTGTAATAAGTGTGGGTGCGTGTGTGCATGTCTTCCAACCCCCACTTCTTTCTCCCTTTTACTTACCTGCTTTGATGGTTAGTATTAGGACATGTTTACTTTAGCATCCTTATGCTATGCATGCGTGCATCATTCATCAGTATTGCATGCACCTGCTAAATGCATAAGTATTTCAAATCTAACTTGAATACATGCTACTTGCGCATTTTCACATGTCATTCTTAGATTAGCCGAGCCTATTCTAGTGACATTCTGTATGCGTTACATTAGGCATTTAAACATGGACTTGGATCATGCATAATTGCTAACACGTTCTTGTTTTGGCTCGGAGTACATTGTGAGTATTTTATGCTTTAGCATCTCGCATGAGTGTGAATGTTAAACATGACAGCATGCTTACCATGTGGCTAGATGCTTATGTGATATAAACTGCCTGAATGGCTGTGGGTGAAGGTTGGATTGTTTGAGTTGGAACAACTCATTGAAATCCGTATTTTAGCCTACTTGCGAGTAGCAAATTCTAAACCATTTTCAAACAAATAGATATGCAATGCTTTGTTCCAAATTAGGCGATCTAGTCTATATTTGTTTTGCTGTGCGCATCACATAGTAATTCTAGGCTAATTAACCGGAATAAGGACGCATGTGTTTTCAAAAACAAGATATCACGGTTAGTAGAGGCCGATCTTCGGATTGGGCGAGAAGGGGTGCTCATAGCTAACCTTCCCCAATCGTACCCAAGTTCCCGAGCCGAGGCAACTTTGGTGATGACGGACACGTAGCCTTTGGCACCGAGTCAGGGTTTCCTAAATTCCCCCATTAAAAAATATTTAGGTGGCGACTCTGTATCTAGCAAAGCAGTCCATGTTTGGCACTTCTTTCAAAAAATCTATTTTCTCAAAACGATTTGCCGGATTTGGACTCTTTGGTTCAAATTTAGAACCGTGACAAATTGAGTCCGAACTGTGACCCATGAGGTCCCTCACGGACTTGTTACAGTATTCTCTCTCAAACACAGGATTTATGGTCATTCTCTCCTCATATCTTTCTTGGAGTGTGGGAGGTCTATAAAATGACATAGGTTCATTTACATTTTCATGTTGTTGAGAAGTTACAGGTGGTATAAAATGTGTTTTATTTACCTGAGTCTCATTTCCAATCTTTCTTGATTGGCTGGGCTTGATGTTGGCTTTCTCAAACAAAGCCAACAAGTCATCTATCATCACCTGGTTCTCATATGCTGACATGGAACCAATTGTTTGCTGAGTGTGCAACAGAAAAGCCCTTCTTGGATCAATAGGAGGGCAACTAGATTGGCCATATTTTGGCCATTTCCTTGGCTTTGCACTCCTTCAAGCCCACCTTCCAACTCTTCTCCATCTTCAACCCTTTTCTCAAGGTCTTCAAAGACTTCATGTTGTTTCTTCCTAGCCATCACTCCAAATTAGACAGGTCCCACTGGGCGTGCCAAAACATATTAGCAAAAATCTGGTTTAGGTCAAATCGACAGAAGTGATTTGACAGAACAACCAAAATTTCACAAACAGACAACAGATCAAGCAATTATGATTGGTGTCCTATGCCTTGATAGATTCAAGGACTTCTTTAGAGGTTGTAATGTCACACCCCAAACTCGCCCCTGAAAGTTTTGGGCATGAACTACTCATAAACGGACACTTAACCTGATATACATTACATACGGGGCCTGAATGGAAGTATATAACAACATAAAATAACATGAAACTACATCCATTGAGCTATTACTATCATGCCAGGATCACAAACTTTGCGTCAGATAGATAGACGCATAGTAACGTGCATCTAAGACATTAGTTATGCATACATATATAATTACAGACTCAGCCCCATAATTGGGCATAAAACAAAACATTGGGGGAAGGAAGAAGTTATATGCATTACAACTTTAGACAGACAATTAAAACACAAAGTCGAAAGCTTAACAAAGCTCCATAAAAATGCACGGGCTTCATTTAAGTGCCTCGACCCCCCCTCTTGAGGCTGACAAAAGAGAGACAAGCACTCGGGTTAGAACTGACCTCCAGATGAATTACCTACAGAATCAGACAAAACACAGAGTGAGCCAGGCCTGGTGAATAATAGTACTTAATCAATTCGATGCTCAACTTAAAACATAATACATATCAATGCGTGTATAAATGCAGAGATCATGTGGTTAATCTAATTCTGTACTAATTTCAAAACGGCCTTAGGCCCAGCCTTTCAACATAATGGTTTTAAGCCTTTGAACGGAGTGGCATTAAGCCCTGAAACAGAATGGCATTAAGCCCTTTTTAGAATGGCATCAAGCCCTTAACAGAATGGCATTTAGCCCTTATCATGCATGTATGAGCTCAAGAGGTGTCTCGCACGGATTCTAGAGGTGGCTCACATTGTAGCACTTAGTTTCGTACAGCACTTTGTTTCATACCAGAAAACACAGATTGGCCATAGGCCCAGATATCATCAGAGCAGGCTAGTTCCAAAATCTTATAGAGTTCCAGAGTCATATGAAAGTATCCACATCATTTCCATCATTCATTTACATTCTTTGAATCATTCACGTAGTTACATAATTAACATGCGATAACAGAATGCTAATGGCAATCATTAGCTGTAAGTAAAACATACGTTATAGATTAACACAGTTGACTTACGTATAATAGAGCATTAATAATAATTGTTTACAGAAGCACATGCGTTATTACAGTACTATTCATGAGAGCGGACCAATTCACACCATAACATGGGTCATATAACAATGTTGTTGATATTCAATTCTTTGACGTATAAGGCAACCCAGGGTTCTATCCAGTTATTCATTTCGATAATCCCTTCTAGGAAGATATCTATGTCATAAAACATGCGCCATACCAAACAAGATTATAGGAAACCATAATAGGACATTCAAAATATCATGTTTCCGTAAGCGGAGTTTACATTCACAATTCCTTCCCGTCGATCAATTGCACAATATTAATAATTCGTATGTGATTCTTATGCGGAGCCATAAGTAACTTACAGGTTGTAGCACATTAATGCTAGCTATTAACTGTAACCAGAATGCAGAGTAGTTCCAGAGTCATGCCGATGAGCACAAAGTCTTTCAACGTTCTCACAGATTCCCAAACAACATAAACTTTAACGTAATTACTTCTAAAGAGCAGAGCGTTAATATTAAGAATTATTAACGGTAGTAAACGTACGATTACAGTACTACTACTCACAGTGTTAGGGTGGAGCGTTAGTCCTTCCCGGAGTGTGCCCTGCACACATACATAACTCACAAATTAGTTCATTTTTCTTTGTTGAATCCTTTCTCGACTCACTTCGCTTCAAATGAATTTTACAAATATCAGAAGGCATCAAATACAGATTTTAAAAATATCCGAGGGTCGTACGCAAAACAAAACAAATCATTTTTTCCAGCATGGGCCGCACGTGTGGCTGTGAGCCCCGCACGTGCGGCGGTTGGTCCCGCACGTGCGGCAGTGAAGCCCGCACGTGCCTTTTAGACAGTAACCAAAGGTCCAAAATCCCTTATTTCCCCGCACATGCGGCCATGACTCCCGCACGTGCGGCTGGGGTTCCCACACGTGCGGCCATGACCCCCGCACGTGCAGCGATTGCTGAATCTTGCAGTCCGAAATTCAGTAGAAGTTCCATCTTTTGTAGGTATTTTTAGGGTTCAGAACAAGTCCATAAATTGCTAGCATGTGGTTCCAAAACTCACATGAATAAGAATTACAACATATACATCAAATTAACATAACTAAGATCTTTAATCTCTAAACTTATGAACACAACCCAATTCCACACTATCTCCAATTTCCTCACCCATCCACACACACACACAACCATGTAGCCAAGTAGATGGGTTCAAATTTGACAATTAAGGAAAACAAGATAGATTCTCATTAGATACCTCACTAGATAATTCAATCTCTAATCAATTTAACACAAGAAATAACAACTCAACCAACCATTAACACAATAACATAGAGGAATTCCTTTCCCATGCAAGAGAGGGGTTAATTTAAAAAGCCTAGACATACCTTGAATCAAGCTTCCTACAACCTTCTAACCAATTCCTTCCTTAAACTTCTTTTCAAACCCTTCTCCTCTCTAGGTCTCTCCCTCCCTCAGGAGCTTCTCTTATGATGGTTCTCCCTCAAATATTCAAAGGCAAAGATATTTATATAAAAGTGAATAAAGACGGAAACTAATCAGTTTAATCATCCCAAATCAAATTTTCACAACAATGCTTATTATAACTTAAAAATTATGCCGATCTCGTATGTAAAATCAATTTCGGATTATCAAGCCTCCACAGCTCTCAATTTCTGATCCAAACATTCTAATTGTAACAGATCTTTCTCTTGTTGGACAGATATGCATTCATAAACATAGGATTCACTTAATCAAACTTAATTTAACATCAAATTTCACAATAAGCATTTAAATGCACAGAATGAGGGGCTGAAAGCATACCAGAAACATACACGAGGGTCGGGTCATTACATGTAATGCGAAGAAACAAATGTAAATAAACTGAAAATCGATTGAAGAACAAGTAAACTTGTCACTTAACTACAAAAATTAAATTACAAGTTCAATGTGCATGACAATTGACAGAGAAAAATTTGGCCATAGAGGCTGAAATATAAACAGACTACTCCTAAATACATAAGTCATTGCTAACTACGTTAAATTACTCATAATTCCACATGGGTTATGAGTTTGATTAATTCCTTTCTCTTTCGAATTCCCAGCCTTTATACTACTAGCCCTGCTACTTCTCTGCTGACACGTGTCCCACCATGGAGCAAGTTGCCTCCACTTCTTGCACAACTACCCATGATCTCTATAACCGCTTGCAACTACCTCTTTGCTGCAGCCTCTTCTTTCTCTTGCAACACTGACATGCCTAACTTCATGGCCTGACTCATGGGCCACGTTTGGCCATATCCTACTACACTACCAAATGAATCGACAAAAGAAACTGTATCTGCCACATCTACTTTTTAAATGGCTTCAACTGTCACTTGCTCTGCATTCTGGGGTCCACTTTCCACTGTAAACTTATGGTTTTCACTCCTAGCATCCCTTGGATTAGCCCTCTATATTTGTATGTTTATTCAACAGAGAAAATAAATTTTAGTGCCAACAGCCTTGAAAGGGGGATTGAGATGGAGGAGGTGAAAGTATTATTAGAAAAATAGTCCGCTGGATTAGAAATTTTTTTTTATTATTATTATTATTTTACATGTTGAGCATTTTTTTTTTAACATTAATTTTTAATTTTTTGTATTTTTTGTTTAGTAAAAATCATTATTTTATTTGTTTTATTTTTTTCTGAATTTTTTTTTTTAAATTTTTTACATGTTGGGCATTTTTTTTTTTTGAACATTAATGTTTAATGTTTTTGTATTTTTTATTTGTTTTATTATTTTAAATTTATTTTATATAAAAATAATTTAACAATCCGTACACTAACAACTATCATCAAAACAAACATAATTTTACTTAATCCACTCACTGGGCCTCGTTTGGGAACCCTCCATTTTAGTCAAAAAGTCAAAAAGTTACTAAATTAGCCAAAAAGCCAACAACCCATACCAAAAAGTCAAAGATTCTCTTTTCTCTCTACTTTTTGCACATCTTTTCGTAAAAAGTCAAAAAGTCATCCCAAACATACTAGTTTTTTTTAGCTCATATTTTAGCCAAATAGCCAAAAAATTACTAAATTAACCTGTTCCCAAACGGGGCCCTCGATTTTACTTCTGAAAACAAACAAGGCCTTAAAGTAGTGACACAAGTCTCATAGACTATTTTCTATTTTAAATTATCAATTGCTTTCAATTTAGATCAATTAAACACAAGCTATAAAATTAAAAAGCAAATTTGTTAAAAAAAATAAAATTAAAAATTACATAGATCAAATTAGCACGAGAGAAAAACTGTGAAGATCATCAGAAAAACTATACAGACCAACAATATAATTAATTTTGTTCAATTTTCTATTTTGCAGGTTAGGAACACGTGATTACTTTCTGCGAAAAACACTTAACAGAGGTTATCAAATATATCAAATAGACACCAAATACGAAATTAAATGATAAAATGGATATAATTAAAACTATAAAGATTAAATTGACACGAAATAAAATACAATACTATTACTATAATTTGTCCTAA
The DNA here is from genome assembly GCA_036172215.1 of Camellia granthamiana. Classification (NCBI taxonomy): domain Eukaryota; kingdom Viridiplantae; phylum Streptophyta; class Magnoliopsida; order Ericales; family Theaceae; genus Camellia; species Camellia granthamiana. Next base: position 33,254,277 of record CM069916.1, read on the forward strand.
AACTGGCCCTTCAAAGAAACATAGCTTTGACATACTTTTATTCTTTCTATTTAACTGACTACAACACAATATCTTTAATTTTGGGGGACAAATTTATATATAATTAAATGTTTTTTAATGAACTTGTAAAATACCATATTAATTTCTATTTACACAAAATGTGAAAACTATCACAAAACTATATAGATCGAGTTGAAAAAAGATAAAGAAGAAACTAAAAATATAAATTGATTAGAAAAAGGAAAAAAAAAAAAAACCAAAACAACAACAACAACAACAACAAAAGAAAAAATAAAACAAACAATAAATAAGAGGGAGAAAGAAGAAAAATACAGTCCCGTTTTGTAGCTCGAAAAAGCTGAGGCTCGAAATGGCTCGAATCGCAAAATGACATCGTTTTGCTATTTTTTTATTTTTTATTTTCCCTTCTCTCTGTTTTGAAATAAAGAGAAGAGGAGGAGAAGAGATGGAGCAGAAGAAGAAAGAAGAAGAAGAAGAGATGGAGCAGGGGAGGGGACCAATCACAGATCATCATCAACAATAACCACAACACACAACACACACATCATCATCATCATCAAACACAACACGCAGATTTATCACAAAAAACCAAACAAATCAAAATTTTTTAAAAAAAACCGAACACAGATCTACCACAACACACAACATTATCATCATCAAACACAGATTTTCAAAATCAAAATCAAAAAAAAAAAAAAAAAAACAAACATAGATCTCGCACCGTCACACCGTCGCCCATCACTGTATCGCACCGTCGCCATCGCCTATCGCCATCTCTCTCTCTCTCTGTGTTCGCCCTCCTTCTCTTTCTTCTCTCTTCTCTCGCTTTCTCTCACTCTCTCTCTCTTCCTTCCTCCCATGTTTCAGATACAAAAGAGAAAGAAAAAAAATAAAAATAAAAAATAGTAAAACGACGTCGTTTTGCGATTCAGGCCAATCAAGCCTCCGACTTTTCGAGCTACAAACTATTTTTTCAGAAAAATATTCCATTTGGATCAAGTGAATCGGCGAGAAATAATAAGAAAGTTTGAAAAAGAGATCTCTTTTCCCAAGAAACATCTTATTGGCAAAATAACTTTTATTTTTATTGATGCAAAAAAGTATAAGTAGTACAACACATTACAACAATAAAAAACATAATCCAATTAGGTTAAAACATGTTTGGTTTAAAAGTTAGGCGTTAAATGGTGAGGAATACAACTCTCTTATTTTAAAAGTTTTATTTCTCACTAAAAATTATGAAATTTGGTGAAAAACAATACATTTTGTTATATAATTTTTGTAATATTATTTTCACATGTATCTTTATATCACATACGTTACTTTGTACTCATCAGAACATAATGTTAAGATTACTTTTTTTTTTTTCTCTCACCACACAATCTAAACAGAATGTAAGAGAGAAAAAAAGAAACACACTTGAAATCAAACATAAAAAATTAACTTGAAAAGAGATTAAATTGTGACAAGTTACTTAAATTAAAAAATTGGTAGTGTTTGGTTTTATTTTCAATTCATGATTTGGATAAAAAAAAATAGAAAAACATGTTTGGTTAACATGCTTTTAAAACGCAACTCAAAATTATTTTTTCTCTATCCTCTCTCATTTTCTCTTTTTTTTATTATTAATAAATAAATCAATCATTTTTTTCTCTCTTCTCTCTCCTCTCTCATTCTATATATTAATCAATCAATTAATAAATAAATAAAATTACAAATTGTTTCAAAACTATTTTCAAAACTCATAACTAAACACATTTTCAACTTTCAAAACTCATTTCAACAAGTTACCTTTTAAAATACAACTCAAAACTCATTTTAAAAACTAAATCAAACAGAGACTAAATAATCAAAACCTACAAAGAATGAGTTAGTAAGCCAAGTTTTATATTAAAAAAAAAATATTGGAGGCAGCTATTAAGTTTTTTAAAAATATTTTAAGAGAATGAACTTTCATAATTTAAAGATACTCATAACTAATTCAGTTATATTTTATAAAAATTCTGAAAAACATTATAGTAGAGAGTCACCTCTGCCGGCCCCTACAAATAGGGCTTTGACATTGAGTTGGTAATCTTGGTTTAGCCATAAAATAATATTTAATTACTCTCCTTAGATTGATTAACACGGGTCAAAAAGTATACAACATAATAGTAGTTGTTTCTTTCTTCTCCATATGATTTAACAGAAATTCGAAACAACTTGTACAACATGTACACCTACAACCAATTGACATATGACAAAGCTCACCATCACCCTCAAACAACCTGCTAATTTTTTTTATTAATATTTTTTTAACCCAAAACCCATTTTTGCAAGGATTTTTTCAACTCACGCCAAAAGTATAAACTTGGATATGTACTATTATCGGCCAATTTTTACATATTAGATGAAATAAGATATCAAAACTTGAATGTAAAGCCTTCTAGATGAAATACTATTTGAGTTGACCTTTCTAGTGACTTGCTAATTGCTTGGTCTCTTTTGGAGACGACAAATTGTTTCGTTTGGGAACAAATTATTTGAGTAACTTTTTAGTTTTTTATTTATTTATGAAAAGATATGCAGAAAAGTAGAGAGAGTGATATAAAAACTTATAGTAACTTTTTAATTTTTTAACTAAAACATGTAGTTGCCCAACGAGACCTATTCTATCATATCACTTCTCTACTTTTTTGTACGTCTTTTAGTGATAAAAAAAAAAAAAAAAAAAAAAATCAGCTTATAAGTCTTATCCAAAACAATATTATTTGGGAACACCGAAAAAAAAGTCAAATTTTTAATAATTGTCATCTATTAAAAAAATTAAATGTCACATCCATGTTTTTACTCTTAAAAAAGTAGTTTTGTTTTGGTAATTTTTCAAATACATATTAACTTTTTTAACTCCCGAAAAAAAAAAAAAAAAAAAAAAAAAAAAAAAAAAGAGTAAAAACTGATTATATATATAAAAAAAAAATAAAAAACTCCAAACGGCCACTTAGTGAAAGTTCGATGAAGTATAGAATGATGAAATTAAAGAGAAAATAATGCTTAGCAGTCCAAATTCCTTGTATGCATAATGAAATGAGGAATTAAATCCCCTGTTTAGGTAAATCCCAACCAGAAATTTTGAAGTATAGTCACTCCCAATGTTTCTTGCTTTTTGTTTTTACGCAACCTTAAGTTATACATATCATTAAACTTGTGAATTAAGCTAATGAGGTAAGAAAAGTTGAAAATCGCCCAACATATCTCACCACCTTCTTAACTCCCCACATTGACTAATAACAACAATGATTCAACTATTCTTAATTGGTTTGGGTATCACAAGTCTATAAGAAACCTTGATCAAATCTTTTAGAGGTCAAATCCAAGTGAATTACCAGGATTTTTCCCACATATTATTCCTCGTAAGAGTAGCCCGTTTGTTTTGAATGAGGATCCTCTCCTTGCAGCTTCCGTACTTGCGCTTGTCCTTGCAGGCCTTCGGGTCTACTTTTAGGCCCAATTTTGATAATCCGAACCGTTCATATTTTATGATTTATTCAGTACATCATACCTGTAAAAAATCAAGTTGATCGGATATCAGAAAGTATGTGTTCAAAAAATTGAACTAAAAACTATTTTTTAAATAATTTAATAAACAGTTTTCCAAACATATGCTTTCTGATATCCGATCAACTTGATTTTTTACATGTATGATATACTGAATAAATCATAAAATATGAACGATTCGGATTATTAAAATTGGGCCTAAAAGTAAACCCGAAGGCCTGCAAGGACGGGCGCAAGTACAAGACTGCAAGGAGAGAACCTTGGCTCGTTTGTTTTCTTCTTTTTCTTTTCTTTCTATTTTTAAAAAATAGAAATAATGAAAATTCTGAAAACACTTTTGTCCTAAGCAAGTTCTATAATTCCATGTACCGCAAAAATGAAACCATCAAGAAAAATGCATGTCAAATGGCGGGTTAACTATAATAAGAAAAAAAAGAGTATAATACAAATAAAACATGTGTAGGATCATAAAAACAAATAAAGGTGGGAACCTCTTGTTTGGAGTGGAAATTTCTCTATAAATTTTTTGAGTACTTTTTTTGTTATGTGAAATAAGTTTATAAACTTATTTCTCTTATTTGGTTCCATTTATTACAACCAACTTAAATTAAAATTTAAAATTATATAAGTAATTGTACTTCAAAAAGAAATGATTCCTAGTTAAATAACCAATTGATTGAAATCTCATTTCTCTTTGTTCATAGAATGTTTCAATCCTAATAATTTATTAACACTTTCTTTTTTATTATTTATTTATTTATTTATTTTGTTTCGTTTCCATTTTATTGAGCAAATAGAGCTTTGACATTGTTCTAATTATCTTAAACTGGACTAAACTACCCTGGTATGTGGTGGAGTGGAGATAGAGGTTTGTCAAATGTTTGGTGTGATTAAATATAAAAAATTTGCCTAGTTTGACCAGTTACTCCCTATACATGTCACAACTCTTTTGTAACCAATGTGGTATTGATTAGTAGTATAAGCTGAATTGTATTAGTTTAAAATATTAGAGAAAGCTTTAGCAATATTCAATTTCTTAATTTTTTTTTTTAAAAAAAACTTTCTTCCTTAAAAACTTGCTAATAATCCGTCGTGTTTCCACCATGACTCCAAGATCTAAATAGACTTTTTTTCATGACATCTTATGTGAAAGTCTCCCTAACTATCTATTTCATGTCTAGAGGACACAAAATCAAACGCAAATTATTAGGAAAAGTTCCAAGATTGCTATCCTAATAAGTTAGCAAACCGTCTACAGTTTTTTGTTGTTTATTAAGGATTCGTTTGGGATGTGGATTGACTTTTTGACTTTTTAGTTATTTTAGCCTGGAGTTAAAAAGCCTCGTTTGGGATAGGTTTTCTAATTTTTTTCACTTTTGTGAGAGAAAAAATGAAATGATTATGGTTCGGATGTAACATTTTGTCTTATTAAGTTAAAAAAACTTATTTTGTCTTTCTGCGACTATTTTAGCTAAAAAATCCCATTTTAACTTATGCCAAATGAGGGCTAAAAACAAGTAAAATCTCAATCTATGCACATGTTTTCTTATCCCATCGCATATTCCTCCCTTTCATCAAGCCTTTTCTTGAATGGTTGGGGGAGGCATGTGAGTGCCTAAAATTATTAGGTAGTCCAACAGTACACATTGCCTAAGTGATATTTTTGACAAATGAGAAATTATAAAGCATACTAACCTACCTAGCAGATATTGGCTAGTGTTGTCTCACTGGTAAATTTTTTTTGCTACATCAATGACTGGGAGCACCAGGTGGATAATGTTGGACTTTGATCCTTCTGCCATTCTTTCTCTACAATGATCTTGCAGTGGTTTTTATCACTACAAGACTTGTCAGCAATAATATAATCAAACTGTCCAAGATTAAAATTAAATCAAAATAATATTGAAAAGGGTACACAGCTTCCCCCGGGCTACTTACCTCACAGGATTAGTCCTGATTTCCCGAAAAATCAGAGGGTTGGGAATACCTGCGTTATCAAAAAAAAAAAAAAATTTAAATTGAATTAAATCAAAATAATATATACTTATATTTTAACTTGAATCACTAGCTTACCACATCAAGATCATTGTAGAGAAAAAAATGTCAAAAGATCTTAATCTGACAATACCAAATAATACTCCAGAGACGATTAATAATTAATGGTGAGCACCTAGACCTACTTGTTTCATGTTGGGGTTCTTCTAGCAATGTGAAACATTTTTGTTCTTTCAATTAATTACTTTTCTAACTTGCATTATTGTATTGCAAGTAACCATCTTGTTAAATGAACGTTGAATGTTGAATGGAAATCAAAAGTAAGAATAGAAAGTAGAGAAAAATGAGGCACCTTTAGGTTGGCATATAATAAATACATTCAAAATATATTAAAAATGATTGTGTTGGTTGAGGGAGATGAACCATGCAACTGCTAACATTCAAAGAGCAGTTAGAGACCATTGCATTATTTAGGAGAGACACATAAAATCTTAATAACAAAACATCACTGAAAATGTATGTTAGGATTTGAATGAAAAATGAAAACAAAAAAAGTGACGTCAATGATGACCATTTTGATGATAGATAAAGGAATAATATATTGGAGGTGAAGAGTTGGAAGCAAGCAAGCAAGCAATCTTATAGCTGAAAAACTAATTATTGTGTAACAACTCCGCAAAGTGAAAGGTCTATGTAAAAACGCATAAATATATAAGATTTATATGTTGTTAACTAATCATTCTCTATAAATTTGTTTTGAAAATCTCTAATGATATAGTAATCTTCTACATATAATTGTGCCAAACTCTAATGATAAAGAAATCTTTTATATATAATTATACTAAACAAAAAGTTAGTATCTCTTTTCTGATGGGTTAAAAAAGTGGGATTCACTACAACATATAAGACTTTTAAAGACAAAATATTTTGGTCTCTCAAAGTGAAAATTTTGTTACAAAAAGACATTTATAGATCAATTTCTATCGTCATGAGGATAGTCGCTAAAAAGTCGTCTCGAAAAGTCAAAAACAAGGTTTTTAGCGACAAAATTTTAAAAATTTCACTAATAAATAGACTTTTAGGAACAAAATAATTTCGTCTCAAAATAGTTTATTTTTTTAGACAAAAAAAATTGGTCTCAAAAGGACAGTAATTCGTCACTAATGTCTAATTTTTACTGCTAAAAATATAATAACGACACTTTTCATAACAAAATTATTTCCCTAAAAATAATTTTATCTTTAAATTTTAGTCTCTAAAATCTTAATTTTTGTAATGATTCACCGTTCTAAATGGAGTATTCCACTATTTTAACCAATCAGAGATGAATATATTGTTTATTCTCTTGTTACTATAAAAAATAAGGGCTTTATCCACTAATTTTTTTCGTCCAAAAAAATAAAAAATTTGTGGCAAAAAAATTAGGAAATCAATTCCTATCTCATGAGAGTTGTCATTGAAAGATGGCTCGAAAGGTTAAAAAAATATTTTTAACGACAATTTTAAAAGTATCATTAATAAATATACTTTTGAAAACAAAATAATTTGTGCCAAAAAGATTTATTTTTTATATAAAAATTTTGATCCTAAAAGAATAATAAATCTCCTATCTAACTTCGTTACTAAAAATATAAGGGTACTGTTATGGTGTGCAACTTACGCTTTACACTTACGTCTTTCTGTGTTCAGTCCTGCTTTTTGTTTTCACCTTCTACTTACACTTTTTGTGTAAGTGGCACATGGTGTGTAACCTTGAGGGTTGCACACTTAAGAAAAGTCCAAAATATAAAACTTTTAACAACTAAAATATTTTATTCTTAAAAATGATTTCGCCTCCACCACCCACCACCACAACCATCTCCATTATCACTAATATAATCACTATCACATTAATTTTAAGGTGGTAACCAAATATAAGAAAATAAGGGATTCACCGCTCTAAACAGTGCCCATCTAACCAATCAGTGTGGAGAGTATTGCTCACTCATCTATCCTATGTACTGGAAAAAAAGTATGCATGAAAATCTATCCTATATACTGGATCATTACAAAGTCCTGAAAATGTCAAAGTATGCATCAAATCATAATTTTTTTTTTTTTTTTTTTTTTTTGTGGTTATATCCTTAAAAAAATTATTAATGAAAAAATCAAAGTAAACAAATAGAAGATGAAAAAAGCAATGATGAAAAAAATTGCATCATAACTAGAAGACGATATCCCAGCTAAATTGGGACATAGCGACTAGCAAAATCATATACATCATCGATTTGGATGTAAATATTGAAGTGCTTAACAATATGATATGATCCAAGCTAGAGAAATACTATATATTAGAACCTTCTAGAGAGTCATTAAAACTAGTTCAAATTAACTATACATCAAAGAATACAGTGATGCTCGTCTAAAATTAGAAGCCAAACATAAGACTATCCTAATTCAATTTGGGAAAAATAATTCTAAGGGGTGTTTTGGGAAGCAAATAAAAAGTTAGCTTTTAATTTTTTACCCATTTTGAGTCACATTATTTCTCACATTTTTTATTTATAAAAAGACAAAATAGACTAAAAAAATCAAAAAATCAACTTTTTACCAATTTTTCAAAACACCACTAAGTCAGTCCTACCTCCCATGTGAGAATATTGTATTTGATTATGTGATTGGATTTTGTGCACATTGATAGATTTGGAAAATAGAAGCTCCCCGTGTCATGCATCATGGTCATGATTGGGCTCCTTTATAGGTGCCAACCTAGTTAGGATTTATTTTTGAGCTATGATGTAATCTAGCCAGGCCTTATTATGTAATATTTCATTATCAATAAAATCTTTTTTTTTTTATCAAAAAAAAAAAATGTCATGCATCATCGATTAACATTTTAAACTAAATTATACTAATAGAAACTGATTCACCTCTGTTTGATTAGAAAGAAATAAATGTTGGAAAATGAAAATGATAGACAGTGAAGTAAAAGAAAAGAAAAGGGAAAAAAGAAAATCAAATTTCTTGTATAAATTTGATTAGGATAAAAATTTTGTAAGAAAATAGAATTCTAATTATAACTAACTACTTTTATAACATATTTTAACTTTCTTATATTTTTTTGGTGTTTTTTTGCAAAAAAACTATAAACTTAGTTACCATGCTATTACAAGTATAAAAACAATTATTTTTCTTGTAACTTCAACTATTTTCATGCTAATCAAACTCAATTTTGCTTCTTTTTTTTTTCACTTTCTACTATTTTCCTTTTAACCAAACTCAGTCACTTTTTGATCATCAACCAAACTGAGCCTATGGTAACACCAATAGCGAAGTCAAGTTTTTAACTTGAAACGATAAAAAATAAATAAATAAATAAATAAAAATTAACTTGAAAAATAGAGTTGAAATTTTAGTACGATGTATTAAAATTCAATTGAGATGTAGAATGACTAAATATAAAAATATAATTTTTTTTAAAAAATTTGAGAAGGAGAAGAAGTGCCCCCCTGGCCCTGAAGTGCCTCCCCCAGTGGCTAGCACCTCTAAAGATTCTCAAATATTTGAAAAAAGAAATAATAATAATCAAAGGAACATCATAAGGATGAGCCTTGACATATAAAAGGTAATACTAATGCTGGGGTGATTAAATTTGAATATTAACAAGTGGATATAGTCTTATGTATTAATAACAAGAGAGTATTTTGTGTAGTCAAATTAGGTCGAGCGAAGTTGGAGTGGCGGTCAAAGATATTTGACCGAACTAGTAAATGCCCATATTTCTAGACCTAGCTACTTTTTAGTGGCGGTCAAAGATATTTGACCAAATTAGTAAATATCTATATTTCTGGACCTAGCTATTTTATAGTGGTGATCAAAAATGTTTGACCGAACTAGTAAATGTCCATATTTATGGACCTTACTACTTCCTAGTGGCGGTTAACGCCATGGCTCAGCTACCAAACAAGGTAGTCAAACAGAGAGGAGAGTCGCGCAATGTTAGCTTAGTCGTGTGTTGTGCAAACATTGCACGACACTGCGTGTTGCACGGCTAAGCCATTGGCGGATAGGGCAAAAGTAGTCCAGTTGCACGGCAGAAAGCTGAGCAAAGACTCGTCAGTTGGCTTGCAGTGAGGAAGATGTTAAAGGATAAGCTTTATCTTTTGGGAATGTGATTCCTAATAAGAGTCTACATAAGAAAGTTAGAGTCCTATTAGGATTGTGCCATGCGGAATCTACAAAAGCTCAAACCAAACCCTAATCTCAGGTATTGCAATTCATATTTTCGAATTCACAGGGTTTTAGTGTCTTTGTCAACTTGCTGACTTAGACATCAGAACAGTTTCCAGCACACACCTGTTGACTAGCTCACATTTATGTTTTCATGTGATTAAACGACAACATTTGGAAGAGTGCAAACTTGATCAACATGATTATACGAAAAGAATTATTTCGCGCTCATATATGTGTATTGATATAAAAAAAAATACAGAATGTGGAGTTTATTAAATATATGTACATTAGTGACACATAACATGATATTGAACTTTTTAGCACTTAAATTTGTTTACCATGATATTTTTAGGTTTTTTTGTTGTTGAGTTTTTAATGTAAATTTAAAATTGATATGGTTTGTATCACATCAAATCAATTTGATCCACATTTTAATTTATGCGTTGGATTTTTTTAATTTTTTTTTTCAATACATTAAATAGTTGTCATTGAAATGATTATGTTTGAATTTTTTTGTTTTTTTTGTTTTTGTTTTTGTCAATGATCTTTCATTCCGAAATCTCTCACCTCGGTTATCTTCTCCTAAAACACTCATGGCATTGAATCAAGTAATAATTACACGACACAAAAGGCATAGTAGATAATCCAACGACTACAAACATTTTAAGATTGATGATTAGAAATATTTCAAAACAGAGAATCTGAATACTACGTTTTTCACACGTTAAAACTCAGCTCTAATTTTCTTTCATCAAATCATGAATGACATTAGCGTTACCTAACCCCCTCCAATGCTTTAATCAATTTCCCAGTTTTCTCCCTTTCGTTGGAAAAAAAGCCAAATGATTGATGGAGACTTCTCCGTGGATAAAATATTGCCAACACAACACAAATTATATTTGACTTTTACCCTTCGAATTACGTCCTCCATGCACTTTATAAATACCCACCCATAGCTATATCCAACAATCTCCAATGCTATATTCCCACCATTTTCTCTCTCATTTTCTCTCCCATTTTCTCTCTCCCCCTGATGGATATGTCTGCAAGTCACGATGAGAGTCTTGTTGTGAAGAAGGGGCCTTGGACGCCGGAAGAAGATGAGAAACTGAGTGATTTTATTCAGAAGCATGGACACGGAAGTTGGAGGGCACTGCCGAAGCGAGCTGGCTTGAACAGGTGTGGAAAGAGTTGCAGACTCAGGTGGACTAACTATCTGCGGCCTGATATTAAGAGAGGGAAGTTTTCTGAAGAAGAAGAGAGGATCATCATCGATCTCCACTCGGTTCTTGGAAACAAGTATGTAAACCATCATGTATTCATAAAAAGGAAATAAAAAATGTTATACATGCATGGTTTTTTAATTTTATTTCTTTTATCATTAGACATAAAGACCTGGGTTCTAAGTGTACTTATTAATGTGCCGCTTGTTATTTTTGTGTCTAATAATGATAAGAAAATTAAGTAAAAAATTTATTTACATATATTATTACTCTAAATTTATTTGGAGTTATATAATTACAGTGGAACTCGTACCCTTTTATTAAAATTGTATCTTCAAATGCGACAGTCCTAGGATTAGTGATTCTTTTGCTGATAAAAATATATATATATATAACAGTTTCGAGATTAATCGAGGTGTATGTAAACTAATCTAGACATCCAATCATTCCAACAAAAAAATGTGACAGTCAATTTTTACACTTAAATCAAATTACAATGTTATCCTTCTGTTATTTTTTTTTTTTTTTTTATTTTTTATTCAGTCCTTTGGACCCTTCTGCTCATTTACTCTTAAATTTGGAAGTAATTAACTCATTTACCTTTGAACCTTCTGTTCATTTACTTACATTTGAAAAGTAATTAACTCATTTAGTTATTACTGCTTGTCATATGTACTAGATCAACGTCATAATAATATCACATCCAAATTTTTTATCAAAAAATAAAATAATAAATAAACCTCCAAATTTCGAAATTAAGAACATAAACTGCATTGCATCCAAAAAAAACTTCAAATTTCCAAACTAAGAACATGTACTTTGCAGGTGGTCAAGGATTGCAGCCCATCTCCCCGGACGAACTGACAACGAAATCAAGAATTACTGGAACACCCATATGAGGAAGAAGCTCCTCCAAAGGGGTATTGATCCCAAAACCCACAAGCCAATACCAGACCTCAATTTACTTGGTAACCTCTCTCAGTTGCTATCTGCCTCACCAAACTTTGGCATCAATTCCATGAACCCTTGGGACAACATTGCCTTTAGGTCAGAAGTTGATGCCACTCATCAACTAGCCAAACTCCAACTTCTCCAAACCCTAATGCAAGTCATAAATCCAACTCCATTTCCAAATATATCAGGAAATTGTCTTTTGACACCCAATAGTGCTCAATTTGAGAGAGGACTTGCTGGTGCAAACCCACAAGAGACATTTGATTTTCCCAACTTGGGTTTGAATTTAAACCCTCAAATATTCAACAACTTCACAGATGTTCCTAGTTCAATGACATCATTTGAAGGTGGGTATCAACCAGAAGTTGTTAATGCCAATTGCAACAGCATGGACAGTGAGTATTATACCCAAACAAATCAAAATACACTTCCTGCTTTAGTTGAGAGTTCTTGTAATGTCAACCAAGTGGAAAGCAAGATCAATCTGTCATACCCTTCTTCCTCTCATTCATCTGCCTCCAATATCTTTGAGGCTTTGGAGAAGTTCTTGGGTGATGAAGCCAGTGGCCCTTGGAAAGATATACTCCAATAAGTATTTATCACCATATCATTTTAAAAAACAGTATCAGAATACATATCGAAAGGGTTGATGTCAAACAGTATCGGTCAACATACCAGTGAATATCGGTGTGAAAGTCTAAAGGCTGATATTTAAAACCATGTTTCTCACCTTCAACCTTGGGATCACTTTGTTACAATTCTATGTGTGAGTTTGCAGATAATTATAATACATATAGATGTACATGTATGTATATAATATACAAAGAGTGAGAAGAGAGAGTAAAGATCATATTCTTGGGGTGTCAATAAAAAAAAAATTTCAACCATTTTCATTAGCATTTGTGGTGGTGTGAGTCTGAATTACAGAAAATCCGTATGGATATATCTTATCCTCTTCAAATCATGCTTTAATCGGGAGACTCATGCATTGTGATTATGATCAAAATACATTTGTGTAAAGATACCTCAAGATCAAAGTTTCTTGTAAAACTTTTATTACAGTTATAGACGTGTTCATTACTATATTGTAAACCATGCTTGATTTGTTTTTGATTCTAGTACGAAGCTTCTTCTATAATACAAGCAAATTTCTTATCTAAACCATTAATAAAGTGGCAAGGTAAAAGAAAATAAGACATGAACAAAAGTGGTTAATTATGTGCAAATATACGACAACAGTTGTTCATCCACTGACAGACTGCAAAGGAACATGGATAAGGATAGTTGAAAAACAAAGTAAAATAGTTAGTTGTAAATTGAAAATGAGTTAGTTATGAGGAGCTTCAAACAAGAAAAGATGACATGTACTTTTTATAATAAAAAAATTTGGGCAAATTACAATATTAGTTTCTGTAATTTAATTCTTGTCCCTATAATTTCAATTGAATTGATTTTAACCCTGATTTTTTTTATTTTGTCTCAAATTAATCCAATTGATTTCAATTGTTAACATTTTCTTATGACAACTGCGGACATAAAAGGCATGTGTCGTTCTTTTAGGAGCAAAATTATAAATTTAATCAATTTTGTGATCTAACCTTAATCAATTCAGTAAAAATTTTCTATCAAAAACACTAACGGCATTATCAATTACCTTAAATTGACACAAAATCTAAAATTAAGAGCCAAAATTAAGTCAATTGAAATTATAAGAATTTAAATGACACAAGTAACAAAATATATGAATTATCAGTGTAATTTGACCAAATATTTAGTAGTGTTTTGGCATATAGGTAAAAATAATTTTTTATTTTTTATTTTTTAGTGATTGTTTTTAAACTTATGTCAAAATATTTTACTTTTCGGGTCTGTCTTATATAGACGAATCTACAAATATATATATATATATATATGGATTAATTACCAATAAGTCCTACTTTCGAGACTTTTTGTTTGGAAATATGTTATTTTAGTAACTTTTTGACTTTTTATGAAATGATCTGCAGAAACGTAGAGAAAGTGATATGACAACTTATAGTGACTTTTTTGCTAAAATGTATAATTGACAAAAGTCCTATTGATAAATTTATAAACAAATTTATAGTAATAAATTTATTAGTCAGGACATATAAGTAAATAAGTCTAATTAACAGGACTATTGATAAGTGTCCCTTAAAAATATAAAAAAAATATAATGAAAAAAAAATGTTCACTAAAGACAACAAAAACAAAGACAAAAAAAATCATTTATTTTTTATCCTTTCTCAACTCCTTTTATAATTTTTTTTTTTTTTAAAAATTTTTCCATTCCGTTTAGTCAAGTAGAATCTAAAAATGTAATTTTTTTAGAAACATTTTAAAAAAATACTGAAGTAAAAAAATCAATAAAAGCAAATCCCTAACACCCACTTAATTCATCACGTAAATTTTTAATTTATTTCCAAAATTCATGGAAAACGTTTGCCAGTCATGTTGTTCTAGCATGATCACTAATAATAACCACACTTTTGTATTGCTAAACATATTTTATTTTGTTAAATGTTACAATTTTAAGATTTAAAATTTTTTTACTTCCAATATTAGTTCACTGCAACAAATCAACGATTAAGGGCACAAAACTGAGGAGGAATTATCGGAGAATTTATAAATCAGTGGTACTATTTTAAAATAATTACAGATTCATTAAAAAATTTGCGACTTTAATCATTAAGTTTATCATAAATCTACAATTATTTTTCAAAACTAATAGTGATTTGTTATTTCCCCTAAATTATACATTACTCTCCCTCAATTATAGGTCATTGTCACTTTAATCTCTCAACCAAAAATTGCTACATTTTGTCTTCCTTTTCTTCATATTTGTTTCAACCTCACTTATGATAACATTATATTATGAAAGATGATAGAAAAGTAACATGTGAGAACGACATGTTAATTTTATGGTTAAATTGCTCATTTTTTAATTTTTTTATATAAAGCTGCAACTCGGGCAGATTCGATCAGGTTGAAAGGTTGTCTAACCCCAGCCCAGCCCAGCCCCAACTTGTGATGAGACTTGCTCAGGCCTAAATTGTAACCCGAGGTTGCTTGCCCAAGCCAGACCCGAGTTAAACCTGAATTGCCCGAGTTGCTCAAATTGCCCGAATTGTAAATGAATTTCAGTTTTTTTTTTTTTTGGCGCTATGTTATTACATTATTAAAATGTGACTCTATTTACATTTTTTTTTATATAGAATCATTAATACTAAAAAAATAAATAATTTATATAATATAAGAGAGATGTCGCTATAGTAATCTTTGTGTGTGTCAATTTCCGACCACACTACCAACTTAGTACTCAATTGGAGAACACTAGCAGAATAGATTGCCCAAACGACCTGTCACAGAAAAGAAGAGATTCCGGCGGTGGTTCGTCCACCCGGGACACTCCGACGGTCAAGTCAGTATATCTCTCAAAGATAATCAATTGCTAAACTCACTAGACAGAGTATCAAAAGCATCAAAAGCATACATTAGACCCATGGGGGTGCCTCTTTTTTATAGCCAACACAATCCTAGTCTCAATAGGAGCCTAGCTCTAATGGACTTAAGATTACTACTAATCTTAAACTCTTAGTAGGATTAGAATAAACTCTCTAAGAGTCTCATCTTTACCCAAACTGAAATCTTCTCTCATTCTAGGACTCTTGTCCCTTATCCGCTTATCTCGGATTCCGATTTCTTCACAGATAACCTCGGCCTAGCCGAGATGATCTCGGCGTCATGACCAGGACACGTGGCACCTCGGCTGGCACTTCGGTAACACCTCGGCCACGTGTTGTCATTCAAAAATTATGCCCCCACAACTACCCCCTAGGTTCTATTACCTCGGCATCCTGAGGTGATGGAACCTATATCATTCATTCCTTTAATCATGACCCCCGGTTAACTTCAACTTGTAAACTTTTCTCAAGTTTTAACAAAACATGATCTCGGTTTAACTGCAACTTGTAAACTTTTCTCAAGTTTCAACAAGTGTTAAATATCATCTCAGTTTAACTTCAACTTGTAAACTTTTCTCAAGTTTCAACAAGTGTTAAATATCATCTCGGTTTAACTTCAACTTGTAAACTTTTCTCAAGTTTCAACAAATGTTAAACATCATCTCGGTTTAACTTCAACTTGTAAACTTTTCTCAAGTTTTAACAAGTGTTAAATATCATCTCGGTTTAATTTCAACTTGTAAACTTTTCTCAAGTTTCAACAAGTGTTAAACATCATCTCGGCTTGTAAAATTCCAACTCCCAAGCATCATTCTTCAGCCCTTTGTTCTATCACACGTTGCAGGTGGATTTCAAAGCATTTTCATGTTTTTTTTACATAGGCTTCTGTTTCCTTTTGCATGTAAGGCCAAAAGAATCCCTACGATATTGCTCTATGGACAGGGGATCTGCCCCCTGTATGGTTTCCACATACTCCTTTGTGGAAAAAATTCTTTAACTTAGGCCAAACTCTTCTCTTCTCGGACTTAATCATCTAAGCCGAGATCTTGTCTTCTGGGATCTGAAATTCGAGATCTGGAATCTAGGATCTGCTCACTTGGGCTAAGCTCTTGTCTTCTCGTGTCCAGTGTTATCTCGGCTTTGCTTCGGCGAACCATTTCTCTTCTCTTGTTTGGACGCCTTTGTCCCCGGCGTGTCTTCCTCGGCTCTGGCATACTTTTCTATCCTGGCCATCAGCTCCTCCATGCTTTTCGGCAATGTCTTTGCCAGTGATTTTCGAAGCAGGCAGTCATCCTTCAAGCTGTTTTTAAATGACATGACCGCCACCTCTTGGTTGCATCTTGATATTCGGTTGAATACCTCATAATACCTTTTGGCATAGGCCCTAAGGCTTTCATCCTCGCTGATCTTCAGGGCCATTAGGGCGTCCACTCTCAATGGCTGTAGTTTGTTTGTCACGAACCTGGCCACAAACATCTCGGCCAGGCCTTCACAGGTTTTCACAGTTCTTTTCGGCAACTTATGAAACCAGTCCGATGCAATTTCCCCGCGTGATTAGGGGAACACTTTGCAGAGCAACAGCTCGTTCCCAGAGTATAACGCCATCGCGTTCAGGTATAATCCGACGTGAAAGTTAGGGTCCGACTTCCCATCGTATATCTGGAACCTCGGCATACTGAATCTCTTCGGGACCTCAACTTTGTCTAATTCTTCCGAGAACGACGTTCTCGGCTTGACCGGGGAGGTTACCTCGGCATCTTGTTGCTTTCTCTGTAGGTGATCTCCCAAATCCTTTTTGGTTCGTCCAAGAGCTCGGCTATCTTCGGATTTCAGCCTCTTTGGTGCACTACTTCTAGTGTCATCGTGAGTCCTCTTGGACCTTCCTCCACTGGTCGTGTCGAAACAGAGTTCCTTCCCCTGAACATCCCGATGTTCTTTGGTGTAGGTTTCTTTTGTTTGACGTGTCTTCTGGGATTCTCCATGTCCGATCTCCCGCGAAGGCCGGTGAGAATGTCCCTTGGTCCCGCCATGCTGAGGGACTACAGGAACTATTTCCTGCTCCCCTTTCTGGGCACCTTTCTTGGCCGCTGGAATCGGCGTATCTTGTAGCAAGAACGATGGCTGCATGACGTTGTTCTGCATCATGAAATTGACGACCGTTTGCAAGTCTGCCAATTTGTCCGCCATTCTCTATATCTCGTCGTCTCTCCGCAGGCATCTATCTTTCCATACCTGGAGGTCGTCCTTGTTATAATACCCGCTCCGGTCTGATTTCTTCGGTACGCCGTCCTCTTGGCCGACGTCCTTTCCTCCGTGATTCTTATCACGAGTCTCTTCGTTGCAGTTGTCTTTTTCGATGTCAAGGTCAATATGTTTCCCACTCTCAATAGGGGCGTCATCTCCAATCTTCTCTTTCTGTCCGTCGTTAGCCATTTATTCTCCTTTCGTTCCCACAGACGGCGCCAAATTGTGTGTCAATTTTCGACCACACTGCCAACTTAGTACTCAACTAGAGAACACTAGCAAAATAGATTGCCTAAACGACCTGTCACAGAAAAGAAGAGATTCCGGCGGTGGTTCGTCCACCCGGGGGCACTCCGACGATCAAGTCAGCATATCTCTCAAAGATAATCAATTGCTAAACTCACTAGACAGAGCATCAAAAGCATCAAAAGCATACCTTAGACCCATGGGGGTGCCTCTCTTTTATAGCCAACATAATGCTAGTCTCAATAGGAGCCTAGCTCTAATGGACTTAGGATTACTACTAATCTTGCACTCCCAGTAGGATTAAGATAAACTCTCTAAGAGTCTCATCTTTACCCAAACTGAAGTCTTCTCCCATTCTAGGACTTTTGTCCCTTATCCGCTTATCTCGGATTCCGGTTTCTTCGCAGATAACCTCGACCTAGCCGAGATGATCTCGACGTCATGACCAGAACACGTGACACCTCGGCTGGCACTTTGGTAACACCTCGACCACGTGTTGTCATTCAAAAATTATATCCCCACAGTCTTTATAAGTTATGAGTGAAAAAAAAAAAAAAAAAAAAAAAAAAAAAAAAAAAGTAAAAGTAAAAGATTTTATGTTATTTGTATATATAATATATATTCAATATGATTTAATAATCTAAATTATTTTAATATCATGTAATGGCTAATAATTTATATGCATATTTAGTATTTATATATATATATAATTGGGGTTTCGGGTTACTCGGGTTGTTTGAAATCTTTGCCCAAGTCCGTCCAAATTTAATTTGGGATTTTGAATTTTTGCTTAAGCCCGTACCGAATTTGAAAATATCTTGTCCAAATCCTAAAAAAATTCAAGTTGAGTTCGAGTTACTCAGGTTGAACCCACCCAAGTTGTACCCCCATATCTATACATATATATATATATATATATTCTCCTTTTTGCTATGTTCTCAGCCTTAGCAAAGACATCTTCGCAACCTCATCGCCCTACCGTGCCCCTTACCTAGCCTCGTTGCCCCATTGCTACCCCCTCCCAGCTTCTCTCTTCTTAGTTGACCCCCTCTCCAAACACTAACACCACAAACTCCTCACCCACTCAACTACAAAGCCATCTTGGATCTCTAGGGTTTTTAAAAGAAGAAGACCACTTCAAATCTAAAATTTCAGATGAAAAAGAAAAAACAAAAAACAAAGGAGTTTAGGGAAGAGTTGCAGTGGGTCTAATGAGAGAGAAATGGTGATAGGGATGGAGAGGGGGCTAGAAAGGAAAGGTGGTTGGGGGAGGCGCTGCGAGGATGGAAAGAAATGTGGGAGGGCGACGTAATGGGTGTAGGAGAGGGTTGGGGGCTAGTGGCGACGTCGATGGTAGATTTGCTGAAGTAGTAGAAGTGGCATTCGACCTGTAGAGACAAAATCGTAAGAATACCATTGTCAAGTTTTTTTTTTTTTTTTTTTTAACAGTGCTACATCCACACAAAATCTTCCCCCCATAAACACCCCCAAATGATGTGGCAAGATTGGCTAGACGATTTTGAAGAGAAGAGAAAAGAGTGTAGGAGCATAGGTCATTAATTTGTATTTTTCTTTTAATCAAAATTCTATTTATAATTTTTTTTTCAATTTTTGATTGAGAAGATTAAGTGATAACTGCCCATAATTAAAGGGTAAATTATAATTTCATCTAAAAATTAATGTTTTCTGATAAAGCAAGATGGTCAATGGAGAATGGGTCAAACTTGTCCGCGTCTTTAACGGGTGTACTGGCCTTCGACTCTTTAATGCGTGCTTGCAAAATGTCCGGTGGAGAGGTACCAGGATTGAGGTGGTCTCTCCCCGTAGACCCTCCAACGATCAAGTTAGGTGAGGTTAGGGTCAATAGGGAAATAGTGATAGATAGCAGTAAATTAGAGAGAGTAGAAGAAGAAGAGAGAGTACGATATATCATCAAACGTACTTTGGAAGCTCCCTTATATCCCTTACTCATCATTTCCTTGTCTATTCCAAGCTGTCTTGTTGGCCGAAAGCCTATAGTCTAGTTGTCATCGTTCATAGTGATTCTGCATACTCCGACGTAAAAGGTCTTACTGCATTTAATACTGTGATGGCCTTATTTAATGGCTGATGTGTGAGTGCAATAACTCTACAGAATTTTTGTCTGCTTACATGGCGAATTCCCTGTCTGACAAGTGTCTAAATGCTATTGGACTTGGGCCAGCATTAGCTTCTCAGAGCTACTGGGCTTTAACCGTGCGACTGCCTGGACGGGCTTAGGACAAGGGGAGATTGGGTCTACCTGGGCCATGGGCTGGGCCTTCTTGGGCTATGCCCATCATTTTCCACGTGAAAAAGACCCTCATTTTTACTTCATGACAAGTTTCCATTGGAGATGATCTCCAAGAAGGATTTAATGATAATTTTATACATCATGTCAAAGTCAGACATGTCACCCCTGTTTCCCAACTTGCTTTTGAATTGGATGCATATAGTTTATCACCAAATAATGAATATAAAGACACGCCAAAAAAAAAAAAAAAAAACCCAAAAAAACCAAAAAACCAAAAAAAAAAAAAATAAGTGATGGGATAGTTCTAGTACATTTAATAGAGTCGGTTTGTAAAGGTTTTTGTCAACGAGAGTCTGATTATTGGTTTCATTGGTGCCTATTAGGTAAGATTGTTTTCGTCTAATTCAAGCAATTGACTGCCTCAAAATTACATTTAATTATCAACCCCCTCTTTCTTTCTTTTTTGGTCCAAAGGTGAGCCTTTCTCTATGAATGAGATTAGGTAAAAACTTCTATTTAAGAGTAATAAACATGTAAAAAGAAAAATATTAAGAAACCCAACTTGGACAAATTAAGGACAAAAATGCTTGGATGACGTCTCCCAGACTACCAGATGATACCTATTATTTGCAAATAATTATAAGTATCAAAATTTACCATGTAGGAGTGGGCTCAGAAGGTTCTATCTTGAAAAAGTTTCTCATCACAAAAACCTTAAAGACACAACCAACCTCAAGTTTGTATTGATCATATAATCTTATTTGGTGTATTTTATTGGAGCTATATAAATATATATATTTTTTGAAAAATCTGTGACATAATAGACAATTTCTTCTCATAACTTATAAAGTAAAAATAACTTAAATAAATTTTTAAAAAAAATTATTAGTTGAAAACTGAGAATGAATGCTTTTATTTTCTAATTTCTATTTATCAATTTTTAACTTCAAAAAAAAAAAAAAAAGCACTAGACAAGTCTTATGGACTTACCAATACATTTGTGGTTGATTTTGGTGGAGAATGGGCTTCATGGGCCTGCAAAACAATGTACCTTGTTAAACATAATGGGTTCATAAAAGAGGGCCTTATCAATAACCTAGCCCAACTGGATAAAAAGAAAGATTTGTTACTTCTCAAGTCTATATATAAGTTGATAAAAAATTAAAATAAAATAAAATAAGTGCCCATATATGACTGAAATGACTTAATCAGGGAGGGGAAATATATATATATATAGTTTTGGATAAATTATACTGTCCCTTCAAATACAACAATGCTAGGTATCATGAAAAGTCTTTCATGAAAATGGTCATGAAAGATTTGTGACCTTTGGATTACACTTACAATAAAACACCACACACTAATCAAGGTAATCTAAGGGTCAAATTTTTCATGATCAATTTCATGAAAAATTTTCATGTTCCCTAACATTTCTCCTTCAAATATTGGTTAATTTTTATTTTGATCCTCAGGCGTTGCATCTCCAGTAGGTGGAGGTGGGGTTGGTTTCCTCGGTCTTCAACGAGGACGTCGCGGCCATGGTGGAATTTGACCACCACAAGGGTAATAGCATGTGCACCATAAGCTGACAACAAAAGTGACCAACCTTTTTGATGTAAGGCCTTCATCTTGGCATTGCATTCCTCGGTTGAATGCATCTACCCAGATTTTTAGGGCATTGTTGAGCAGCTTCCACAATCGATATCGTTGTTGTCACTGCATCAGATCAGATCATATCATATATCACCATTTACTGTGCTGAACAATATCAACTGGTAACAAAATAGACAATTAAACTGTGTAATAAGCATTGTTATCAGTAGTAGTTGAAAGTTACCAACAGTGAAAATGAAATGTTTGATTGAGTTTTTATTTTCTGTTTTCATTTTTTGGGGAAATACAGAAGCATGTCTGGCAAATTGATTCCAAACTATTTTCCACAAAAAAAAATCCTAAAAATCCACATTTTAAGAAACACCAAAATTTTGTAAACTAAATTTTCCAAAACTGTCTTTGCACAAAAATGAAAATGACAGCGGCTCTCCAAATTTTCATTGTTTTTTTTTCTCAAATGGCAGGGAAAAAATGAAAATGAAGAAAATGAAAACATAACCAAACATCACGACGAGTGTTTTTCATCTTTTGTTTCATTGTTTTCTTGAGAACCATGCTGAGGAGAGAGAATTTACCTAATGCAGCAATGAGGACGACAAGCAGAATATAGGAACTTGGGGAAGGTTTAGCCATCTTCCCAACTGAATTAAGCATCCAAAACTTCAATAGAATTCAACTATCCCTGTATATATTTATATCCACAATACATGGATGTATACAAATGCAAATGTCGGGTGCAATTCCTCGTTGCCAATCAAAAATTGATGGAGATATAGATATTGATCATGAGTCGTAGCAATTACTTCACTAAATGGCAACGATTTATTACCAAGTTAAATAACTATCTTTCACTATTAAATGGCAGATATTATAAGATTCTTGAAAGCTTTTCTATATATTCAATTTTATTAATTCAAATATTACAACCAACCTATATAACAATCCTAACCCTAATCTGAAATAGGAAATACAATAACAATCATAACCCTAATCTGAAATAAGAAATACAATTAATCTAATATTTACATTTCCATAATTAACAATATCAATATATTCTCACACCCCTGCTCAAACTCAAGGTGTTTTAGTAGAAAATACTGAGAATTTGCCAAGAAGAAACTAAAAGCGTGCAATGGTGTGAGTCTTCGTAAATAAATCAACAAGTTGCAATGTTGAAGAGACGAAATGAAGCTAGATGGAGCCAGATTGTAGATGCTGACGTACAAAATGACAATCAATTTCAATGTACTTCATTCGCTCATGAAAGAGAGTGTTATGTGCAATCTGAATAGCACTGCGGTTGTCACAGTAAGGGAGGTCGGAGGAGACTGAGGGACAGCCCACTCAATCAAGAGACAACGAAGCCAAACAATCTCAGCAGTGGCATGAGCCATAGCACGGTACTCAGTCTCGGCAGTGGAACGCGCAACAACAATCTGTTTCTTTGCCTTCAAAGAAATCAAAGAATCACCAAGAAACATGCCGAAGCCAGAAATGGACTTGCGATTAGTGATATCACCGGGCCAATTAGAATCAGCATAAGCTACCAAGTCCAAAGAGGAAGCAAAAGACAGTAGTAAACCTTGAAATATAGTGCCCCGGAGATAGCGAAGAATCCGAACCAAAGCAGCCTAATGAATAGAGCGAAGAGCAGAGACAAATTGGCTAACCACATAGCATAGGTAAGATCAGGACGAGTAACCGTCAGATAGACTAAGCAATCCACGAGATCTTGATATAAAATAGGATCATCCAGAAGAATACCATCAGTAGTGGTGAGCTTGACATTAAGCTCAATTGGGGTATTAGAAATTTTAGTGTCAATAAGACCGGCACGATGAATAACCTCATTGGCATACTTGGCCTGAGAGAGAAAGTCTCCCTTAGGAGAAAAAGCTATCTCAATACCAAGAAAATACCGCAATGAACCCAAATCCTTTATTTCAAAGGTGCGAAAAAGATGTTACTTGACCTCAGATGTAGCAGAAGAGTCAGAACCAGTGATGATCATATCATCCACATACAGTACTAATGCAACAAATCCAGCAGAGATGTGGAGAAGAAATAAAGCAGAGTCCTGGGCATAAAGATGAAATCCAAGCTCAGTAACAGCAGTTTGAAAGCGATCACACCAAGTACGAGGAGACTGTTTCAGACCATACAAAACACGCCGAAGGCGACAAACCTGTCCAAAGGAATGGTGAAAGCCAAGGGGAGGACGCAGGTAAACCTCCTCAATGAGATTGCCATTAAGAAAAGCACTTTTAACATCCATCTGATAAAGAGGCCAAGAACGAATAGCAGCGACAGAGATCAAAATACGGACAGTAGTCATCTTGATAACAAGAGTAAAGATCTCCTCATAATCAATACCATCCTCCTATGAAAAATCTTTGACAACCAGACAAGCTTTATAGCACTCAAGAAAACCATCAGAATGAGTCTTGACTTTGTAGATCCATTTGCAACCAACCAGATTCCTACCAACAGGCAAAAGAACCAACTCCCAAGTACCAGTTTGCTGTAAAGTAGACAACTCATCCTCCATAACTTGAACTCAATGAGGATCCTGAGAAACCTCCTTGTAAGACTGAAATTTTGAAAAAGAGTAAATAGTAGGGAAAAAAGTATGATAAGAAGCAGAAAAACATGTATTAGACCAATCCAACCTGTTTGGAGAATGATGCGCTCGAGTAGGATATCAATGTACAGCAGGATCAAAGTCGTCAGATGCAGGAGGATCAGCAACAGGGGCCGAGACAACCTGTGGAGGAGGAGCCTAGCGATGAGAATAAACTAACAACGGAGGAGGAGAAAAAACCGAAAAAAAAGAAACAGCCAGAGGTGAAGTAGGAGGAGAAGATGGAACAAGCTTAAGAGGAATTGTGGAGACATACTCATCAGATTAGACCTCAGAAAGAAACGGATCAATATGAACCAAATCCTCTTTGGAAACTGGGGTGGTGAGAGAACGAAGCTGAAAGTAAGGTAGACGTTCAAGAAAGGCAACATGGCGGGAGACATAAAGGCGACGGGAAACGGGGTCATAATAGCGATAACTTTTCTGAGTGAGGCTATAACCCAAAAAGACACATAGGATAGACCGGGCACTAAGTTTGGTCCTATCTTTACGGAGTAAAAGGAAAAAACAAGTAGACCCAAACACACGAAGGATGGAGTAATTAGGAAGTTGAGAAAACAGAGCCTCATAAGGAGATCGACCAGAAAGAAAGGGGTAGGCATGCGGTTGAGAAGGAAAGCAGCAGTAAGAACTGACTTACTCCAAAACAGAACCGGAATGAAGTCAGAGAGGAGGAGAGACCTAGTTGTCTCAAGGAGATGACAGTGTTTACGCTCAGCTCGACCATTTTGAGTAGGTGTATTAATATAAGAAGTTTGGTGAATGGTACCTAATTTGGCCAAATATTCACAGAATTCAGTTTTAAAGTATTCCCTGCCCAAGTCAAACCGCAACAATTTAATAGTAGACCCAAACTGTGTAGTGACCATGGACTGGAAAGTACGGTATATTTGGTATAAGTCAAGCTTATAAGTCATAAGATAAACCCAAGTGTAACGGGTGCAATCATCAACAAATGACACATAGTATGCAGGACCCCATTTGGTGAGAATAAGAAAAGGTCCCCAAATATCAATATGAACTAAAAAAAAAAGATGTATCAAATATAGAAGTACTTTTATAAAAAGATAAGGTTGTCATTTTGGCAAGTTTACACCCTCGACATTCAGTAAATTCATTAGGAGAAACTTTACCCAATACTAAACTGAGCTAAAGACCGAAAGCAATAAGCAAACAAATGCCTTAATCTATAATGCCACAAGTAGAAAGGACTAGACAGAGAATCCAACTAAAAAGAGAAAAAGGCAGTCAAAGAGAGTGCCATCGGCAGATGCAAGCTCTCTACCACATAAAGGTCTCCAACTCTACGGTCGGTCCCAATCTATTGGGTAGACATCCGATCCTGCACAGAACAAATAGAAAAAAAAAAAAAAAGATAACATCAAAACCAAAGGCATCAAGCTACTGATAGATAATTGCGGAACATAAAGGACAGATGGAATAGAGACAACAGACATAGCAGACGGTAGGATAGACCTAAGAGATATAACAGACATACCAGACCCATTAGCAGCACTGATAGTAATAGGAAAGAGAAGAGAAGTACAATTTTGAAGTAAGGAGAGATCGGGAGTCATATGATGAGAGGCACCAAAGTCAAAAATCTAGACAGATGAAGAAATACCTAAAGAGGACCCAAGCAAACCTGAATGAAGAGATGAAACAATGGGCAGACGAGGATAACTAGGAGGTAGACAGTATATGCTGAAGCTGACTAATCTAAGCACGCAAGGAAGCCAAGTTAGGATCAGGAGTTGGAGCAAATGCAGTAGAACCGACAGGGGCCTGAAAATTACTCGGAGAAAAAAGGCACAACTGGGTCCGAGACTGCTGAGAAGACGAGCTAGACAAGCATCCCTTCTCGGAACGGTGATATTTCCAATGGCTCTTCTGATGGCAAAAGGCACACTCATCCAAAGCCAGAGACATAATAATAACCTAAAAACTGAGGGGTTCAAGTGTAATAACCCAAAATAGAGCAAAATAACCAAACCAAAAGTTCAAGTTTAATAACCAGAAAATTGAGAGGTCAACCTGTAATAAACCAAAAATCACTTAACACGTTCAATGTTGGGAGAATCAAGAGTCGAGCTAGGCACAGAACAAAGACTGACAAAGAGCTCGATCGACACAACCAGAGAGAGAACCAAAAGTTGAGGTCAAGCGACAGAGACCTTCGCGTCAGACAGAGGTTCAAGAGAGAGAAAAGCCTTTGTGAACTTGTCGAACCAAAAGAGGCAGAGGTTGAGAGAAATAGACCTTCGCGTCAGAGAGAGAGAGATGGGAGTTGGCGACAGCAAATGAGAGAGAACAGCGAGCAGAAAACAAAGTCAATTTCGACTTTTAGATTCAAGGTTGAAGTTGTGAAGCAAAACATATGTGAGTTGACGAGTCGCGACTTTGAGCACACTAGAATAAGTCGATCGAACTAGGGTTTCGAACCAGACTCGCGAACCAAACTCGTGAACCAAAGAGAGAGATATTCGCGAAAATCAGAGACCTTCAAGGGTTTCAAACCAGACTCGCGACTTCTGAGATAGGTCACGAGTTTCAGAGATACGAACAAGAGTCACGATTCAGAGAGGAGCTCTGATACCATGTAAGATTCCTGAAAGATTTTCTATATATTCAATTGTATTAATTCAAAGATTACAACCAACCTCTATAGCAATCTTAACCCTAATCTGAAATAGGAAATACAATAGCAATCCTAACCCTAATCTGAAATAGGAAATATAATTAATCTAATATTTACATTTCCATAATTAACAATATTAATATATTCTCACAGATATGCCTGTGTTTTTACTGTTTACAAAGATAGCAAGTTATCATTAGTAGTATTGATAAAGTTGCTGAAACCTTGTTGTTCATAGCTGTTTCAACTTCCACCATTTATTACTTTCCATAAAAGAAAATGGAAGATTAGTTTTCAAAGTACTGAAATTTTTTAAAATATTTAAAAAGAAAGGTAGAGAAGCTGGATAGATAACACTTAAATAAATTCTATGCTAATCTTCTCACAAACTAAGGGACTACTTGGTTCTGAAGGAAGGAGGCTGAATAGATAACACTGATGCGTCCCTGTACACATCCCCAAATATCTCAATATCCCAAAATTTAGGTTTAGGAAGATCTGCCACTTTAATACGCACTCAGACCCGATACTAATACCCAAATCCATGTAAGAAAGATTACACAAAACCGAAACTAGGGACCAATTCAAACATAGCTTAGTTGAGACCTATTTGTCACCTCGATTAAAATTTTAGCACTGCCAAAAGAAATGTGCAAACCACTGTCATCAATCAATACCAAAGGACCATTCAAGTAGCAAGAACATGGAGCTTAAGTGACTCAGATGTGTGTTACAGTTCGATGGTGTGTGCCCAGATATGCAATGTCAGCTAACAAACTTTTAAAATAGTGATTAGTAAACTACAAATGACAGTATCTAAGTTCTGGTTGTCACAGCAAGAGATGCAACAAAGAAATCTGTCTTAGATAGGGAAAAGTTTGTAGGTCTAAATCTGGTGGAGTGGGATTAAGAGAGATTTGGAACAGACAAGATTAATGAAGAATCAAACTCGATTGCTAATCCAAATCAAAACAAAACAAAAAAACACAGATGTGGATGAGGCCTACAAATTGCTATTTTAAGGCTAAAGGCATTTGTTTAACACAATCCTGTGTATAAAGAATCAACAAATGAAAAAACCACTACCGTGTTCTACCTAGAATTCCTCGACTGTTTCTGGGCAGTAACAAGAACCTGGTTACCACATGTAAGAAACCAATAATAAATACTTTTACCTATTGGCCAGCACATCCATGAATATAGATGTCAATGCCATTTAGATAAGTAGGGACAAACTTGAGGCTTATCATCCAAATAAAAAAGAAAAGGAATGCATCCAAAGACATTTCATGATTCAGAGGAAATTTATTATCATATTCTGCAACTTATAAGACAGTCCCTCAAAACTGTACTTATCGTCATCCTCTGAACTTCTAGAACAGTTTTCTTGACATGGTTATTTATTATGCTCTGTAACTTGGAAGACAGATTCTCCAAATGGAAATCAAATTCAGTAAAAATGAAAGAAAAAAAAAATGGCATTCATACAGAATTTGGAAAGTAAAGATATAACAGCAATCATCCACGAGTAGAAGAGAAACCAAGACGACGACCTCCTCTACCACAACCCTAGCCACATCCACTCGATCACCACCCATTGCCCCCACTACTCTCACCCCAAAGCCATAATAAACCTGAACCAAGGCCTGTCTAATCACCGCTATTGCTGGGGCCTACAATCAACCTAACCTTTCACAGAAAGTAACACCCACAAATATTCTACATCCTGTACAACTGTCATCACAGTAATTAAAGCCCACCATTCTGGATTTCATTCCCAATTGACCATCCATCCCTTACCAGGACAGTACAGGCCATTTGACTATGCCTTGTCAACACTATGATCTCCGGATCACCTCCAACTGACCCATCACCTCTACTCTCAACTCCACCTTGATTATGAGAACCAAATCCCCATCAAAGGGAACAGACTTTTATCATATTGAGAGAATCTGAGACAAGGAGAGCATCTATTAGATTATATATTTACTGGCCCGGATACTCAGTTATCAAAATATATATATATATATCGACTGGGAGCTTCCTTCTTTGCCTTCTCTCTTTATTCTTTCCTTCCACTATGTTACCAGGACTCCCTAAGTTCCATTTCCCTTCTCTATAGGAATACACACTGAAGATATCTATACTGAAGGTGAGAAAGCGATGGCTACAGAAACCAAAATAGAAATTCCTTTCCCATCCAGATAGATATTGTACCCCGGCAGAATCCTCATTATAAACACAACTGTAAAAGAAAAGTTCTTACACCATCGTTTTTCTTTATCCCTTACAGCACCAAACCCTGTCGTATTCAAAGAATAAATTACCAATAATAGAGAAGTTTGAAATTGCC
Organism: Camellia granthamiana; assembly: GCA_036172215.1. Classification (NCBI taxonomy): domain Eukaryota; kingdom Viridiplantae; phylum Streptophyta; class Magnoliopsida; order Ericales; family Theaceae; genus Camellia; species Camellia granthamiana. The sequence goes on from CM069916.1 coordinate 33,283,709, forward strand.
ATCTTTAATTTCTCATCTACATATAGAAATAACGCACTCCAAAACCAATTATTGGACTTTTGCTTTTGGACTTCAATAACGCACTCCAAGTTTACCAATAATTGCATAAATTGAAGTCAAGCCCCTTCGCATTTATTTTGTCGATATTCAGTCAATAATCTGCATCAAAACATAAACAACAGAATGCTGCACAAAGAAAAGCAAGCCATACGGCATGTCTGAAAGAAGCCCCAATAGAAACAACCTTACCACCAGGCTCTGGATGATCTTAAAAGCTTCACAAAATCGGGCCTAACCAAATAAAGCTTATCTGACAAAGTTCTGAGCCATCTGTAAAGACAGAAAAAGATCAAACAAACAATCACCAGGAACCAACTAAATCATCAACGCTCCAATCCAATCCTGCACTCTGAATAAGTCAAATGCTTTCTCCATTATGATTCTGCACCAAGTTCCCAACAAGGAAAAAAATCCCAGAAAAATGGTGCTACAGACACATAAAGAAACAAATCATATCCTATAATGTCAATGCAGAAACTTACACAGAACCAAGTCATCAACGGTCCAATCCTGCATCTGAACAGATCAAATGCTTTCTCCATTATGATTATGGGCACCAAGTTCCCATCAAGGAAAAATGTCCATGCAGTGTTGGAAAGCGAGGTTTACGATGATACATGAGCTATTCCCAACACCTCCACATTGCAAGTGCACACTCATGGGGAAATGACAATTGAATCCTAGAGGGTAGGTTTACGTGACCAGGTGCAACAGGTTAAATGCATCCTACCCTCCAAGATTCAGATTTTGCTTCTCCACAAGTGTGTGCATTCGCAATATGGAGGTGTCAGGAACAACTCATTTAATTGCTGGCATATGTGATTTGCTTGTATGTATAATAATAGAATCTACATCTTTCAAACATTTAAAAGCATATATTATATAATATGTATTAATGTTCACAATTGAATGGCCTTTAAACTAATTTAAACAATGTAACCGAAACTTAATATAATATTTATATCCAACTTCCTGATATGTAACATATTACATTAATGATAAAATAACACATTAAATTTCACTTATACCCCAAACAGTTAACACAATAAAGTCATAAATCAGATTGAAAATAATATTTTGTTAAAACTAAATCAATTTTGTATTTTGAAATTCAAAAATATCAGCATGCCCAATAAATAAAAGGAACAAATCATCTCCTATGATGTCAGTCCAAAACTTGGACAGAACCAACTCACCAATAGTCCAATCTTGAATGGCTGCATCTGAATAGGCCATCCTGATTCTGCAACAAGTTCCCAAAGTTCCCAACAATGACACAAAGGTGGTGTTACTAACACTCAAACAAACAAATCATCAACCATAATGGCAATGCATGAACTTACCATAACATTATAGGTGTTTGGTACTTGCAATGTATTTCCTTCTAACTGTTAGTTAAACTTTGACAGAATCATCAATCCATGCACCCCGCTTTGAACTTTCCTATTGCAGTCCACATAAACAAACTGAAGCTCTGAGCAAGAAATATGGTATCAGAACACTTCAAAATCATGCAGACAATTATAACTCCAATCTGTATAATACACAAAGCTCGTACAAATTGCCCCCTTATGGAGGGGGTGGAAGTGTTGCATTTTTATTGTTGAGGGGATCAAAATGTACAGGTTCATAAATGAGAAGGGCAAGTTGATATTCGCAAATAGTTGAGGAGTCTCGGTATAATTAACCCTAATGTATTTCCCCATTTTGGATTTTAACAACAATTACAAAAATAAATAAAATGTAATACTGTAACCAAAAAACATAATATATATAAAATAAAATAAAAAACGAAAAACTGAGGACAAAGATATTAACCACTGAAGTAGTTTCTATGTGCTATCTAGAAGAAAATGTGAGCAGTCCGCTTCAACGCAGAAACCAAGAGAAGGATTGCATACAAGGACAAGTTCCACTAATCTAAGTCTTTCAGCCAATGAACCAACAAGATGGTATTTGATTCAGATTCTCACACAAATGGGGTTCTCCTTTTCATCCTTCCTGATGTAGAACAAGAAACCCCCATCATCCTGATTGCCAATAACAGCCTCACTTATTTCTCATGACCAATCAGCAGCCAGAAATCAATATATTTGAAGCTTTCTTGTTAAAACAATCTCACATGGTAGCCTTTTTTCCTGAGTTTTTTTTCTTACCGTTGACAGCATTGTTCATATGATGGCTTCATTGCATAAATGGGTACTAATTAATTCCAATAACAACATACCTATTGCAGTTCTAGTATCAGTAGGGACATTCAAAGTCGAAAGATGCAATTTTGATTAACCACTGCAACCCATGAGCAATATCATTGATGAAACTCCATGGGAGCATCTCCATATCTTCCAAATTCATCAACTTGTAATAATTATCATTACTCTTGAACCAGCTGCAAACCCAACGAAAATAACAATGAACCTTGAAACTACCCGATTTCTCTTTCATTTCCTCTTAGCAACAACTTCCTCCTCCTCACACGTTACATACTCTTTGACTGCATGCATACACTTTAAAGATCACCCTTGGCTCAACAACTAAGCCCTACCGTCACCACTAACAGCATCCCAGTGACAACAAACCTATCTTCCCCTCACTTCTCTAGATGCATTGCATCTCCATGCCTTCAAATCACAATTTGCTTGAGACCCTTGAACCAAATTTACTTAATTTAACCTCAAACAAGCCCCTATTTCATAAAATATACAACCCAACACAAATCCATATACCTAATCCACTCTACTTCACTCCTCCATACTAACATTTCAAATCACTAAGATGTGTGTGCCACACAAACAAGAAAGAAAAAGGTAAAGGAATTAAAACAGTTTTCGTTCAGTTTTTGGTTTTTGGTTGTCACAAAAAACAACCACAAACATTTTGCCTGCAAGAAATAAATCCTTTGAATTGTTTACTATTATAATTTTTTACACTTGTGCACGTAGAAAAGTTTGCTGCCCAGACAACCACTTCTCAAGAACAACTTTCCTGCTCGAAGTTTCTGAGCAACCAAATGGAGCCTAACCAGTTGCCATCCAAAATTCAGCAAGGTCTCCTGATTTTAATGTTCTCTATATAGAAACTACATGTGATATGTAGAATAGTTATGCTGCATTTGTATGAATGAAGTTGTTGGAAGCAAATAACGATGCACATCATTTGTAGAACCCAAAATATAAGAATTCAAGGGCTAAGGAAAATAAGATTACCAAAAATACCAAACCAAGCTTCCTCTATAAATCTGTGCATGACCATGTATAGCTAGGTATAAAATAACCACATCTACATGAAATTATTCAACCCAAATATTAGAGTGAAAACGCCTACATAATAATTCACACACATGCCTCACTAGCTTAGGCTTGGCTTGAGGCAAACTTGACCAGAAACTTTGGATTTTTGCAAGGTACAACAATAGTTATAGTTATATTCACTTGCAGTTTACCATCAGAATGCATCAGGGTAGCATGCAACCCCATAGAATGGGGGAAAGAAATGGATCATATAACATACTTTCTACTTTTCTATGTATTTTTATGGGCTTTAACTAGTTTACCTTTAAATGCATAAAACAAAACTACAAAGGTTGAATTAACATCTTCTTCTTCTTTTTTTTTTCTTTTTTCTATTTTTTCTAATCTACACATGAAAGAAGATTACATACGAGCCATTCCACATGGGTATGAATGCATATATTGGAATTCGACAAAATACATTTGTCTCCAATTTGACAATAACTAGACAAATTTAAGGACACAAGATAAAAAGGTTCAAACATTTCTACATAGAGAAACCCTAAGAAGAAAAAAAACGCGTCTTTCTCACTTTCTCTTCACTATCAGCATTGTCCACACACTGAGATATGTATCCATAAATTGTGACATGCAACAGGGTACAAAAGATGAAAGGAAAGAAATCCTAAGAAAAAATAAGTTTCTTTCTCACTTTCTCTTTGCTGTCGACACTGTCCTCACCTAGATACTTATCCATACATTGTGACATGCAACAGAGTACAAAAGATGCAAGGAAAGATATATATATATATCCATACATTGTATCATGCAAAAGGGTACAAAAGATGCAAGGTTTGTAACGTGCAACAGAGTACAAAAGATGCAAGGTATATATTACATAGCGTAAGTAAACCACTAGAAAAACAAACTTAACACGTGGCTGATTTGCAAGCCTCCTAAACTAAGGCCTATCTCAAGGCTGTCCAAGGCAAAATCTGCCAGACTTCAGTTCCATACATAAAGTATAAGAATATCAAAGGAAGCATGAACAATCACTGATTTTGGTATAATGAACATAGCAGCTTTCTGATTTTGGTATAAGCTGGTCAAAGATTCCTCCTTTCTGATTTGCATTTCGTTTCCTAATAGTAATCACGATATATCCATGCAAAGATAAAAACACACTACATAATTTCCGTATATTCTCCAACAAAAAAGTCCCCCAAAAAAATTACATCAACCGCTAAAGATTAAAGTTTTGATGAGCAAACTAACAAGAAAACGAAACAACTTCCAATTGTTTGTGGGTGACGTAACATCTAACAAAATATGCATTAAACCATGCAACCAGGAATAAGCTCATTTCAAGTGGTCAAGTTAAGCAAGTGAAGATGCAATCATCATTAAAATAAAATTGCAACATGCTTCAAAACCAGTCATCGACAAACCAGAACTCCATTCAGGATTAGTAAACTAACTGCAAACTAGATTAACAAAACAAGACAAAGCACACCATGTCACCGAAAACCCACCAAAATAAACTAGAATCAGTAAATTATTTCCAATTCCGACCTTCTGGTCCTGAAAGGGGACAATGCAGAAATGGAAACACTTCAACAGCAAAATTTTACATTTTAACTTCCACAAGACAGGACCATGTAATAAGGAGTACTTCATGGCCAAACACTTCCCAGTAATCAACCACGTAAATTGAGCAGTACATGAGACTATAAGCAGGTAATGGCCCTGGCCTTTATGGTGCCAGGAAAAATGACCACGGCTCAGCTCTATAGCAAAAATGAATTTAAGTTTAGCAACATTGAAATGCAAATGAAACAAAATGTAACTATCATTGATAAAATGGCAAAATTGATTGAATAAAGTTGCCAAAGGCAGACATTAGAACAGTTTTTAAGCCAGGAATTACATATGCCTCACAACTTCAACATTCCTAAAAACTTGTATTTGAGAAGTACCTATCCCCCAAAGCAACGATGGAATGTACATGATCAACAAGAAACAGCATGTGATGTCTTTTGAAGGCGGTAACAGAAGCAAAGAACCTACTTATTCACCACTGCACTAACTTTCTATCTAGATGAAATGTGCATAGCTTGCGTAGACCTACAAACAAAGTGAAAGTTCTTCGCACTTTGAGCAGCTTTTTGCTGATCCAATCTTTCGGCAACAAGCTACAAAATGGTTCCCAATTCAGATGCGCATTTTGTACGCATCAGACTTGAATTGGATTCTCCGTTTCTTCCCTGCTAAGAGGCGAAACCGGATCATTCCCCTCACATCCATTATTGCCAACTAATTTCCTTGCTTCTTTCTCACAACTAATTACCTGCACATTATCAAGACCTGTTTCTTTTTTGTTCAATACATCCCAGAAAAAGTCCGTCAAAACAGTCTCATATGATGGCATTTTAGCATACCCAGGGAAGTAATTTATGTCAATTATAAGGTACCTATTCCAAATTCTAGTGTCCCTAATGACATCAAAGTTAAAAAGATGCAATTTTGTTGCTCGCCGCAACGAACGAGCAATATCGGCGATAAAACTCTGTGGGGGCATCTCTGTATCTTCCAAATTCATTGTCTTGTAATACTTATCGTCGTTTCTTTCACGAGTAGTTAGATTCGAAACCTGCGAAAACGATAAAGAACCCTCCAAAGTAAGCAATTTCTCCTCAGAAACGTCTGGTAAGGACTTTCTCTTAACGCATTTCACGTAGTCCCCAACCACATACACTTTGAAGATCACACCACCATGATTCACGAATTCTTGCAACACAATCGGTGGTTTGAGCTTGTTCAAACCGTCCTGATTGAAAACCAAAGACATCTTGTGAGACTTGGCACTACCATCGGCAACCAAAGGCTTCGCGATTACCGGAAACTTCAAACCCTCACCACCCCATGCATTAAGATCGAGGAGAGTGACCGAGTCGTAAATCACAATCTGCTTCGGAATCCCAAAAGACTCGGTCTCAGTCTGAGTCTGGATATCCAACTCGGTCACCACCTCAAGCATCGAAATCCGATTGTGAAGCCTCTCAATCGCATCAGGAGAGTCGATTATCAACACATTAGGGTTCTTCACCGAGTACTCCTCCAACTGCTTCTTCCAATCCTCACCGGACATCTTGTGAAGCACGCAATCGAACGGTCCTTGATCCACCAAAGGATTCTCCGTATCGATCCGAATGAGATCAATACCTCTCTCACTCGCCAGATTCACCAACGAAGCCTGAATGAAACTCTCTTGCTTCTTCATCGCCAACGCGTAACCGACTCCGAATCTCCTCATTGGTTCCGCCATTGATCTATCTCCTTCAAAACCTCAACAAAACTCAAAAAAAAAAAAAAAACATTCAATTTCGAAACCCTAATCTCAAAATTCCGAGAATTAGGGCTTGCTCTGCTTTATCTCTTTTCTTCTACTTTTTCACTTCGATAGAATCGAAACACGAAGAGACAGAGAGAGAGAGAGATACAGAATAAATATACACACATACAATGTACACACAGAAATGGATGAGAGAGATGGAGATATATATATATAGCAACGAGTGGAGTTAGGGTTAGGGTTTGCTAACGTAACTGGGGTTAGACGGAGGATGTTTTGAGAGTACACGTGGCGTGTTGTGGTGAAGTTTATGGCGAATTCGCGCCGCACGAACGAACGCGTATGCGTGAGGGGATGGACGTTAGTGCATCCGGGGATGGACGGCTGAGATGAATTAAAGTGACAGGTGGTGGATTTGTCAATTTTGATTAGGCTTTTTAGAGAGAACTTTTGACTACGGTCTTTTCCTCTTGGTAATGCCTAGTAGTAGGCGGTGGTTGTTGGGTCGAAGAAGAGAAATAATTTTGTGCTTTTTATTGGGGGTTTTGGACATATATTGAATTCGATTATTCATTTCAAAAATTAAATTAATTGGTACATATAATTTTAAAAATAATTTTTTAAATTTGTGTAACTAATTATTTTAAATTTGTGTAACTAATTTAATTAATTTTATATATACATATTTTTTATAAATTTATAAAATAAACAATATAAATTATCTGAATAAGTTTTGAAATGAACTCATTAGAAATTATAACCAGACTTGATGTGTACAAAGCATTGTAGGCACTCTATGTGAGAGATTGTTTTGAGAAGTAAGTTAAAAGGTAATTTTTTTTTTTTTTTTTACCTTTGTTTTTAAAAATATGTAAAAAAAAAAAAATAGAGAAGTAAAATTTTTAATCTCTTTCTTAAAAGAGGCCAATATTTTATGTAAGAGCATCAGCATCAAGCTCTATACAATAGCTTTGAAGCTATTGTAGAGAGCAAAAGTCAAGAATATGTGCTCCATCAGACTCAATAAACTAATTCTATGGCTAACTATTATTTATATTTGCTACAGTAACTCAACAACTTTGTTGAGCCACTATTCATTGGCTATTCTATTTTTTTATTATATTTGCTTGAGCAAAACTGGGTCAAAATCTTTAAATCGATCGTCCACCCAGATGTCCTATGAGTGCCTGTAGCAGTAGAAGAAAAATGCAAAAAAATTAGACTAACCGGTTGACCAGCCGGTCAACCGACCGGTCAACGGTAATTTTTTATTACATTTTTTAAGAATTGTTTGGGTGGCACCTCGTCAATTTAATAAATAAATAAATAAGTAAAAAAGAAAGAATAACAAATACAATAAGAAAATAATATTTTAATAGAATTAAGTTAGAATAGAAAGTTTGATGCAGTGAGTACTAAAAAGGTGACTAGCTAAAATAGCAAAAGTGGATTTTGGGTTATAATTTGGCTCAGAATTTGTTGAGGCTGATACGAATGCTCTAAGGTGTTTTGGGAAGATGGTTAAATGTTATTTTTTATTTTTTTTAGTTTTTTTGTGAGAGAAAAAAATAGATTAAAAGTTAGGAAGTGACTTTTAACTCACCTCTCAAAATAAGCCAATATCTTAGTGTATATTTTGTTATATGCATTTGAGAACTCATACATATAATAGAATTTTCCTATTATAGTAAATCTTTTATTTTTATTTTAGCAATTAGGTTAAAAGTAAGTTTTTTGGCTTTTTGAATCACATCATTTCTTTATTTTTTTATATCCATTTAAAAAAAATTAAAAAATTAATTTTTAATCTACTTTTCAAAATAGGCCAAAAATATATATATATATTTTTTTTTTTTTTTTTGTGAAAACGTTCTTTCTTTTTGTGGGGTGGTCCACTTTTCCAAATTTTGAAATCGTATGTTTGATCTTCCAAATATGTAAATGCAAAAGATTGGAATTGAAATGTGGGCAACTATGTTCTCCTTTTAAGTTTTGTTTGGTTAAGTTATATAAGTGCACTTTTTTTATAAGTATATTTATTTGAGTTCTATTAATTAATTTTTTTTTTTTTTTACGCATCTTTTTATAAAAATTTAAAAAATACACTTATTTAGAATATTTTAAACCAATCCTTAGTTAGGATTTTTTTTAATTAGTTTTTTTGAGTTGAAAGTTTTATAATTTAAAATTAAAAAGTTCATTTAGTTTAATTTTTTTAACTTTTGTAAAAGGAAAAATGAAATGATTATGGTTTAAATATGATATGTTATCTTATTCGGGGTGGTTTGGGATGATCTAAATAAGTGCACTTTTTTGATTTTTTATGAAATATGGATTGGGTATGAATTGGATTTGAAGTAATGTGATAGAGAGGCGATATAACTTAAATAAAATGATATAACTTAAATAGGATAGTGACTTTTTGACTTTTTTAAGTTATGACAAATAAAGCCTTAATTTATTTAACTTATTTTATTGTTGTTTTGCTATGACTTTTTTAGTTAGCTTTTTTAAGTTCGGACTCTTTTAGTTTAGGACTAAAAAGTTTGCTTGGATTGCTTTTTTTTTTTACTTTTGTGAGAAAAAAAAATGAAATGATTATGATTTAGATGTGACATTTTATCATATTGACTTATTTAGCATATTTTATTTTTTTTGTACTTTTTTGGTCTTAAATTGTTTTTGTCAAATGAAACCTTTATCTTTTATATTTTTTTAGGCCCAACTTTTTTTGCCAAAGCCTATGTATGAGCACTCGTTCAAAAAGAAACTACGAGACTAAAATAATCATAAAAAGATAAATAGGTTAAAAAATTAATAAAATAAAATATCACATTCAAATTATAATTATTTTATTTTTTTTCTCACGAAAGTCAAAAACAAAACCAAAAAATTCATCCCAAACAAAATTTTTTAACCTCCAAACTAAAATAACAAAAAAATCAAAAAATCAATCCATATCCCAAACTTACATATCCCCAATTGACTTTGTAGGTGTTACTTGGTGATGTGACTTGTGAGCCTCAATTTTGCTCACTTGTAGATTTTAGGAAGGAAAATGTCATGAATCTTTAAAAAAAAAAATTACTAAATTTTTTATATGGATGTGGACTTACACAAACCTCTAATATAAATGTAAAATCTATACAAATTACATATATGTGAGTTTCACACTTATATAAAAAGTTTAATAGAAAATTTAATAATTTATGTATTGTCCCTAGCATAACTATTTTAGAAAACGGTTGGCACATAATTTTAAAAATATTATACTTACTAAATTTTAATATTATATAACATAATACGCTAGCGAAATACTATTAACCATTATCATATTGTCATTGTAAAAATATTAGCGTATGCACGGATCATGTGATATGTGATGAATAGCAATAGGAATATTTATATAGATATATGGCCTCGTTTGGGAAGTGGCTATTTTAGTAAGTTATTTGGCTTTTTGGTTATTTTAGTAGATATTTTAGTTTTTGTGTTTGGGAAGATGAGATGGATTTTATTTGAGTTGTTGTATTGAAAAATGTATTGAAATGATGTTTGAAATTAAAATGACAAATTTATCCCTAACTTTTTATTTTTTAATTTGATATAAAGGGACAAAATGGTAATTTGGCCTTGATGTGGACAATGGCCGGCTGTGACAGTGTAGGCTGTGCCTACACTGTCCCCGACAGCAGCCTAAATTTTTTTTTTTTTTTTTTTTTTTTTTGAAAACATGTGAATAGTGAGGCTTTTGGGATTTTTTGTGAAAATAGCCTAAACCCAGCTACTTTTTCCCTTCCCAAACAGCGCCTATATATCACCTTTGTTATTGAGCCTTTATCACATATATATATATATACACTAGCCGCCGGGCACACGCGATGCGTGTGCAAATAGAGCTGTAGGAATGTTGATGAAATTTCCATTGTTGATGAAGTCTTTCATTCTCCAATCTCTACTTCATCAAATCTGATTTGTCTCTCTCTCTCCCGAGGTGTCAATCGTTCAAAACAAAATTAACTGATTTAAAACTATTGTGCAGTTTGGGAACGTGGGGTGGTGGAAAATAAAGTGATAAACCCTAAGTACCCAAAAATAAAAATAAAAAATAAGAAACGAAATCAAGTTACTGAGAGAGAGATCAGAGAAGAATAACTTTATGAGGTCGCATTGAAGGCCACGATCCACCAGATTCCCACTCCTCATTCCTGCCATAACCCTGTTCCTGCACAATCACATCTACATTTCATTACAATTTCGTTCAAAATTTCATCACAATTCTCAATTTCACCACACCAAGAAAACCAAACCTCTCTATTCCACTGATTCCGATCGTGACCATGTCGCTGGGTTCGTCGCTATCCTGCTCCCCGCTGGGTTCGTCGCTATCCTGCTCCCCAGACACCACCTGCGCATTATATATCACAGAATCATCACCACATTGACAACCTATATAATAACATCAACATATTGAAGCCGAAGCTAACCTCTGCCCAAGTGGATCTGGATCGATCTTCGCGAGACTCAGAGTTTCTTTCTTCGTCTCTGTCGTCGTTGTGACCCAATGCCACATCGATCAAGCCCTTGATCAGACCGTCCATTCAGAGACAAATTCAGAGAGAGTGTGTGAAGCGAATAGTGCAGTTTGAATCATTCAATCCTTCAAAACAAAATTAACTGATTTAAAACTACTGTGCAGTTTGGGAACGTGGGGTGGTGGAATTGGTTGGTTTGAATTTATGACGTTACCATCAGTTTAGGAAAAATAGGAAAAAAAAATTTAGGGAGGCTTCAGGACACCAAAACTGCTGTTGGCTTGTAATAATAGTATAGATATATCACCTTTGTTATTGAGCCTTTATCACACACATATATATATATATATATCACCTTTGTTATTGACCCTTTATCACATAAGAATATTTATATATATATATATGACCTTTTTTATTGAGCCTTTATCACATAATCAATAATAGGGACACAGTAAGGATTGACCTTAATCAAAAGTTACTAACCTCCAGTAAATAGGACATTAAATTTGCTTGATTTTTGCAAGCTTTTAAATTTAAATATTGTCATTAAGTTACCAAGCTTAATTGCTAAGTTATTGCAATAGCTTATGGTATCAATTTGCCAAGATTGCTTAAGATCAAACTCAGGCCTGTTTGTTTGGGGCTATAGAGAGGGATTTGAGATTGATAGTGAGGTGGGTGCATTTGATTGGAGGAATTAGGGAGGAGATTATTTACTGTTCGAATTGTAATTCATTGGAACCAGATAGTCCGATATTTGTTTTTTTTTTAATTCGCGAGACATAAAATTTGGCTAGACTCCTTATTCCTCATATGTGAGATTATACTGTCCCCGGGGGAGGGGTGTGGGACAATTTTCATGGTTATTTATTGTTGGGATTAGGTAGTAAAATGACCATTTGAACCCTCTACTATTTAATTATGTATTATATTTAGTAAAATTTAATAAAATTTAAATATCTCAATTTAAAAATAAAATAATTTTATTTAACTTTTTATTGATGTTTTATTTATTTTTTTTTTAAAATAGTTTTTTATTGATATTTTATTTTAAAATTTTGTTTGTATTTTATTTAATTTCATTATTTAAAGTTTAATAGATGTTTTATTTAATTTCATTATTTAATTATTATTATTTTTTAAAATAAATTTATTTGAAATTTTAATTTAAAAAATAACATATATTTTTATTGATATTTTATTTATTTATTTATTAAAAAATAAATTTATTTAATTGTGTAAAAAATAAAATAAAATAAATTTTTATTTAATCTAGCTAAAAATAATTAAAATATTAAAGATATATTTAATATTGCTTTACTTAGTAAACAATTGAAAAAAGGGTAAAATAGTCTTTTTTTCATTTATCTTTATGCAGTTCGTCCAACCAAACATTGGATTCACTAAAAATAGTCATTTCCAGACATCTAATTCCATGAGAAAACAAATACGGGATACACATTCAATCCAACCAAATAGTCTGGGGATTCATAATCCCAAGATTCAAGTCCGATGAATTCTAATCTTCCCTTATCCAGTCCGTCCAATCAAACACACAAGTCATGTTTGTTTTGAAAGATGGGGAGGGGACTCTTAATCTCTTAGTATCAAGATAGGCCTTGGAAAAAGGATTGGGATGGAGGAGGAGGAGGAGGTGGAGGTGGTATTAGAATTTTAGTCCACCGAACTAATTTTTTTATTTTTTATATGTTGGGAATTTTTTTTTTGAACATTAATGTTTAATTTTTGTATTTTTTGTTAAGTAAAAATCATTGTTTTATTTGTTTTATTTTTTTTGGGAAATTTTTTATTTATTTTTATTTTTTACATGTTGGGCTTTTTTTTTTTTTTTTGAACATCAATGTTTAATGTTTTTGTATTTTTTTATTTGTTTTATTATTTTGTATTTATTTTATATAAAAATGATTTAACAATCCCTATACCAACAACTATCATCAAAACAAACACAATTTTACTTAATCACCTCACTAACAATCTCCTCATTATTAATCTCCTCACTATGAATCCCCTCCATTCTACTTCTGAAAACAAACGAGACCTTATGGTGAAGTATGAACAAAGAATTTGGTTTAACACATAGGATTAAAGGTAAATTATCAATAGGTCATAATAGTTGGACTTAATCCTCGTCAAGTTCTATTGAAAATAAATCTTAATAAAATTATAGTTAAAAATATTTTTTTGTGACGATTGTTTACACATGTTATTAAAAATTGACTATTAATGAATTTTTTGTCACGATTTTTATAAATTGTCACTAAAACTTACAATTAGTGACATTTTTCTGTCATGAATTTTTCAAACTGTCGCTGGAAGTTTTAAATTAGTAACTTTTTTTTGTAACGATTTTTTTAAACTGTCGATAAAACTTATAATTAGTAACATTTTTTGTGACAAATTTTAAATTGTCGTTGAAAATTAATAATTAATGACTTTTTTAATAGTGTTTAATGAAAAATACCATTAATTATCATAGAATCTATTAGACAATAAAATTCACTTATTAAGACGGATGCGGGGTCTCGGCGGTGCCTCATTTCCTGCTGTGCCAATGAAACGGCACCATTTTTCTCCCTCTTTTTTTTTTTTTTTTTTTTGGTAAGGGTTTCAATATCAAGCAAAGGTCTCGGCATTACAACTTCTCTGGCCCCCCTCAAGCAAAGGTCTCTGCTTTACATGGAGTTCTAGCAAAAAATTATAATTCTTCTGGTCTTGCAGTTCTAGCAAAAAATTTGTGCTGAATTTTTTTTATTTTTAAAATAGAAAATATAATAAAATAAAAATAATTCCTATTTAGGTCTAGAGTAATGCAAGGACATCTTGTAATAGTAAACAAAGAAAATCAGGAATAGAACTTTGACTACCAGATATATATTCGATGTCAAAATCAAAAATACTTAAAATAAATTGCCAACGGACAAAAATTTACTTACTAGCAAGATTTTGAACATCTTTTTCTAAAACATATTTAGCAGATTTGCAATCAACACGAAGTAAAAATTTGTGGTTTAATATATCATCTTGAAATTTACTAATACATAAAACAGTAGATAAAATTTCTTGTTTAATAGTGCTATAATTTTTTTGTGCTTTATTCTAGACACCAGAATGGAATCGAACAATTTGTTCAGATGATTGAGGTGTGAGTTTCTGGAGAAGAATATCACCATAACCAATATCAGAAACATCAGTTTGAATAATTTTAAAAGAATTTTTAGCAGGAATACCAAGACAAGGCAAAGTCTTGACATATTTTTTGACTTGTTAGACAATTGAAGTATGAATGGAAGACCATGGAGCAGGATTATCTTTTAACCTATCAAAAAGAGGTTGACAAATTTTTCTAAAATCTTTATAAAATTTAGCAATATAGTTTGATGAGCCTAAAAATCGTTGTAACTGATTTTTATCTAGGATTTCATCAGGAAATTTAGAAGCAAATTCAATAGATTTACTAATTGGAAGAATAGTACCTTGGTGAATATCATATCCTAGAAATCGAACTTTAGTTTTAAAAAGTTTAATCTTAGGAGCAGAAATGATTAGACCATTATACTTAATGAGGTGGATAAAAGAATGAAGATGTTTCCAATGTTCATCAATTGATTTAGAAAAAATGAGGATATCATCTATGTAAACAATGGAAAAATGATTAAAGGGATTGAAAATTTCATTCATGATATTTTGAAATTCACTGGGAGCATTTTTTAAACCAAAAGGCATGACATTCCATTCATAATGGCTAAAAGGGGTAGTAAAAGCAGTCTTGTAGCGGTCATTAGGATGAATTTGAATTTGCCAAAAGCCACTTTTTAAATCAAACTTACTAAAAATGACGACTTGACTAAGTCTTTTAATTAGATCTTTTTTATTAGGGATTGGATACCGAATCCATTCTAAAACTTTATTTAATGGTTTATAATTGATAACGAGACGAGGAACACCGCGTTCTAGTTCAGCGTTTTTCTTAACATAAAAGGCAGGGCAAGACCAAGGTGACTTACTATGACTGAGAATTTTATTTTTTAGTAGTTCATTAATCTCTTTTTTGCACATTTTAACTAATTCATGATTCATCTGAATAGGACAAGATTTAGTAGGCATTTGTTTTTCATTAAAATCTTTAATGTATGGGAGTGTAACTACATGTTTTTTCCTATACCAAAAAGCACTAGGTAGAGTAGAGCAAACAGTTTGTTCTAATTGATTTTTAAAATTATCGATTTTGGATATTAAAAGAGGATCAGTTAATTGGGTTTCAATTCTCTTATATTTAATTTCTTCTTTAAGAAATTTAAGTTGTTTAGTTAACCTATTAATTGATTGAGAAATATAACATTCTTTTAATTGATTTAATTCTTTGACCTCAGGAGGAAACAAAAATTTAAAAGTAACTGTGTGACCAAAAGTTTGAGCAGTTATACCTTGAGTTGTTGTAGTAAAGGGATATAATAGGAAAATAAATGGTGTTCCTAAAATAACTTTATTAGTTAAATTTTTAACTAAAACAAAAGATGTTTTAAAACAAACATTATTTTAGCAAATATGTATTTTTGGTAATTTATATTTGATATGCATTTGACTTCCATTGGCAGAAGTTAATTGTTCAGTAGATTTGTGATAATATTTGGTTGGAATTAATCTTTCTTGAATACAATTTAAATCAACACCAGTATCTATTAATGCAATAACTTTTGTTTCAAAATCATTGACAATCAACTTGACGCGTGAATGCCATTTCTGTATATTAATTTGATGAATTATATTAAGACGTTTACTATCTTGATCGCTGATATGTGTAGTGGTACGATTATCAAAGATGACTTTATCAGGATCAGGTTCAGATCCAGATCCATCTTCTGATTCGTGAGCAGATTTATCAGATTGTTGAAAATCATTAAGACTTTTATTGATTTTTAATATGGCGATTTCATCTTCTAAGGATTTGGCCTTATGTTTTAATTCTTGAATGGTTAATTTGATTTGGTTAATTTCATTTTGTAAATCTTGTAAAGTAATTTCTTTATGTTTTTCTTTTTTAAATCTGTCTAAAGTTTTATTTAAACTAATGATTGGTTTGTCATGTTTAGTTTTTTGTCTTTATTTGTTAATAAGGATTTTAACTTATTAGTATATTGTCTTTTTAAGTCAGGGTTTTCTAATTTAGCAATTAATTCAATAAGGGCAGTTTCTTCTTGTTGAGATTTACGTAGAACATTAATTGTTTTACAACAAGTATCATTACATCCTAGTTCAATTTCATTATCCGTACCATCAGTAGGAGAATAATAAGTAGAAGTAGAACTAGAGGAAATATTATCATCAGATGAGTTACTAGAATGATCAGGGGATTGTTTTGGAGAAACATTTAATTTGAATATATCAAATATTTGTTGTTGATTTTCTTCAGTAATTTGTAATTGGTTAAGTTTAGTTTTAGGTTTTTTTTTAACTTTACATTTATTAGAATAATGACCCTTTTTCCCACAATTGTAACAGGTAATATCAGGAGTAGGTTTTGACCCATTTTTGGATTTTTTGTAATATTTCTTTTTGGGGTTAGTATAATATTTATCTGTTGATTTAGAAAGGTAATATTTCTTTTTCCCTTTGTAGGAAGATTTTTTTATTTTTGGTTTTACTTGATTTTCATCGAGAAGGAGCGATAGGTGGTAAACCATATTGTTCACAGAAATTTCCTAATTCATATTTAGCTTTATGTTTATCCTTAGCAGCTTTTTGACTAAGTTTTAAATCAATACATATTTTTAAGCCTTCTTTTTGAATTGTACTAATGATATCACTATAGGTTAAGTTATCATATTCAATAATACCAGTAGGTTGACTAAGAACATCTCTAATCTTATGGACAAAAAGACTGGGTAATCCATTAATAAATTTTTCTTTCCAAAATCACTTGGTGCACTCATCTCTAAGCATTACTCTAGAAGTAAAAACATCTTTATACCATCGAAAATCACTTAAAGTAGGACAGGTTAAATTGCTTTTATTATTGAACAAGTGCCTGGTGACTAATTCCAAAGGAGGAACTGGTAGACTAGAAGGAACAAGAGCCTTGCTGGAAGGTCTCAAAGGTTTCTGACCAGACATCTGTAGAATTAGTAAACAGAATTTAGCATCCACTGAGGATATCTAATTTGCTCATATTGTAATCAGCACAATTAATGTAATGAGCGAGAAGATTACAGTGACTGCGGATTGTGTGATTTTATTAAGATGAAAAGATTGAAATTGTTGTGCGATATGATTAATCTCATTGTCACTAGATGTGTCAGACTGAACAGGAAATTCTAATGGAGATTGTTGTGTTAAGACAGTAATTCCTTTAGTATTGGATGTGGATGTTTCTATACTAGTAGATGTAGATATTTTACTAAATATTTTTTCAACTACATCAATAGTGGTATGATCCTGAGTGGTTAAACTTAATCGTTTTCTATCATTTAGAAGATTAATAAGAGGTTTATCTAAAGGTTTATTAACAGAGTTATGACTAGTAGAATATTCTTCAAGATAATTTCAAGATCCTACGTATCATTGAACAAGTTCAGGCAAAGTTTCCAGTCAACCTTCATGCTCCCACACCCGCCATGGTTAAAGCTCAGCAGAACCCAACTGCTTCAATAATTCAAGGAAGCCAACTTCCTCCAGTCAATCTTGAAAGCCCAACTTCTAGTTCTTCCAAGCCCAACCTCCTGTTTAGAAGAAGGTTCACACTTTTCTTCTTTCAGTCAGATTCTTTCACAAGGCTCACAGTAATGTTCTTTTGCCTATATAAGAGCCTCTTCAGTCAATTGCAAGGCAGAGTTAGAAAAATTGAGAGTTCCAGTACCTCAAGAAAATATCTCTGTAATTTTAAATTTATTTTCAAGCTGTGTATTTTAAAGAACTATTTGTTTCAAACCAGTAAACAATTGCAAGTTAATTTTGATTTGTACTTTGTTTTAATTTTAAGCATTTTAAATTATCCTGTATTTTAATGTCTATTTTAAGCTCTCTTTTATATGGGCTACTTCCGCTCTCTTTTGGTATCAGAGCTAAGTTGTTGATTTGTTGCTCGTTGTTGTAATTCTTTTTGTTTAAATGTCTTATTTGATTCTATTCAACTAAGTTCCAATTTCCTTATTCTTGGTTAACTTATCTCTTGTTTTACAATTAAGCCCAACTTCTAGTTCTTCCAAGTCCAAGTCAACAAAGCCCAAGTCAACAAAGCCCAAATCTGATCAATCCAAGTCCAGAGTAAAAACATCATCTCAGGCTAAGCCCAAAGTCAAATCCAAGTCATCCAAAGATGAGCTTCTTCAAATAGCCCGTCTACTCATGGCCTAAGCCAAGTCAGAATCTGATGAAGACTGTTCAGAAGAAGGTTCAAATGGTTCACACTCTTCTTCAACTTCAACTAATCAGGATCCTTATGGGCCCCAATTTCAAGATGCTAAGGACGCTTATGCTTGATCTATATAGTTATAATTATCAGTTTCAATCAATACTCTTCTTTTGAGAAAAGCTACTGATATATATATCTATATTGATTCTCTCAGTCACATGTCTCCACCGAAAGCATTGAATAGTGAAAAAAAGTCAAATTTATTGTTTACTATTCATCAATCAGACAAAGTCACTATAGTCAAAAGCATCTGTAACGCCCTCAAAATATTACATAAATCAATCATTCATACAATCCATAGACATAGGAGAATTTATATATATATATTCATTCATCAGAGTTTGCTTTATAGAAATATTACATGTTAACAACAAAAGGATGCCCTACGGGCTTACAGCTTTCCAAGTCATCGCTTGATTACAACAAAAGTAGAGTCCTAGCTCTATACATAGAAAGCCCTCGGCTTGGATTTACATTTAATCACAAAACAAAAAATAATCAAAACAGAGCCTACAACTCCTACACCCCTCAAGCTAAGCCCTTGGGGGTAGCATATCACCCACACCTGAAAATGGTGTCCCAAGTAGGGTGAGCCAATGCCCAGTAGAGATATGCTAAACAACATATGAGAATTAACTAAAACATTAGCATTTGATATCGATAAATGTTTAACACTCATAAACCAACTTATACCACTTCTATGACCAATCAACATTGACATCCTTATTTCAATCCATTTCTAATTATTTATCCGAATCAAGGCATGACATAGTTCAGTATTATCCAAACAATTCAAAATGAGACTGCAACTCATATTATCAATACTTCAATCATGAACATCATTCATACATTTCTATTCACTTCCAATATCTTGCCATTTTACGAAACAACGTCCGAGGGAACCGGCACCCAAATATATATAAAAGGTTTCGGGACTTTCACCCTGGACACTCTGGCCAACTTAATTATCAATGGAGTCCATCCCCTATCTGTAATAACCCCGATCCGTAATTAGCTACTAATCCGTATTTAAGGATGTTAATGAGAGGATTAAAATAAATTATGTGTTTATCCTGTATTTTATATGATTTTGGCTTTCTATCTGTTACTTGTAGGAACATCTGTTTGGGACACCGCTTTAAAAATGGAAATTGAAAGTCTTATCGTCACCCGAAACCGAAATTGATTACGTCAATATGTTAATTGGAATTTTTAGAACCATATGGCAAATTTTATTAAAAATTGATTCAGTCTGATTCGTTAAGTCGCGTTTGGTTAGCCTAATATTCTAATTAATGTATGTTTTTAGCATTATAGCTTTACATATGAGCCTTTAGCTCATTTGAGCTCATTTCCTTCACCCCTTAGTGGAAAAATCTGGTGAGACATTTTAGAGGGAGAGAGAGAGCCCAATTCTAGAGAGAGGGAATGAGAGATTCAAGATAGAAGTTGAAGATTGTGCTTGAGTTCATCAATTTTGTGCAAGAATCTAGTTAATTCAAGACTATAGGTATGAATTCAACCCCTAATTTATGAATCTAAGTTATCAACATGAAGATTATGTGTTTAAGGGTGTGTATTGAGCTTAGAAGGAAGATTTGAGTTGCAATTCATGCATGCATGTACATTTTCTTACAAATTGAACACGATTTCCATGAATTATCTCTTGCATGTTTGAAATTCATCTTCATTTAGGGAAATCATCAAGTTTCAAGTTGTTTTGTAATGTTTGATTATGTTTTGAGAAGTTTGATACAAGAAAAATTCATGCATGTTGTGTTCATAAACATTCATCATGTTTTAAGTTGAAATTGTGAGTTTTTAACAAACTCTTGGGCCATGATTTTATGAAATAATTCTTAATTCATCATGTTTTACAAGTTGACTATGTTATCTTTAGTTTTGGGGCCCAAGAGATGTGTTTTGGAAGGTGGAATTCGAGTTTTGAGTTGAAGGTGCAATCTGGAAATTCTAGAATTTGCATCTACGCTCGAGCGTGGGAGTTCACGCTCGAGCGACCACTCTGAGTGCGTGCACTCCGCTCGAGCGTGAATTGCACGCTCCCAGAAGTTTCATGTCTTTTATAGATCGCTCAAGCGAAGGAATATGCGCTCGAGCGACCATTCTCATATTTGCACGTCCGCTCGAGCGTGGAAGTTGTAGCTCGAGTGTAGATTGAGACCAACCAGTACTTTTTCCCAAGTTTACAGATCGCTCGAGTGAAGGAATGTGCGCTCGAGCGACCCCTCTCATATTTGCATGTCCACTCGAGCAAGGAAAGCCACGCTCGAGCGTGGACCTTATTTTCAAAATTTTGTCTAAGTGTTCCAAGACATGTTTTGGCATCCTCATTGCATCTTAGGCATTCCTAAGCCTTAATTAAGCCATGGTAATGAGATTATGGGTTAGAAACACACTAAGAAAAGAATGTACTAAATTCCGAGACTGCAAGTGTGTGTGTGTTTTAGGCAATGTGATAAGATAGAATAAGGACCAATGTAATGAAAGCTAAGCCTTAATGGCCACTTGAATGTGTAATGATAAGACATGCTTGTGTTATGTATTTTGTGATTGTAGGTCAAGACTCGAGGATTGATTGACCGCTTACTGGAACCACTGTGAGTAACGTTATCATAAAGATACGTTCATATGAATTATGTTCCAAATGAAATGTGATAAGCTATGATTTCTGATATGATATCTATTTTACGTGAACGAACATCCCAAGTTTGAAATCTATTATGGCATCCATAGATAGTCCCAAGTCATGGGGGACGGCATGAAAATGCGGGTCCATGACATACAAGTTTACGAGATCTTGTTAGCCACTTCATTGTTGTGATATGTGTTTAATCGGTATCCGGAACCAATTACTCTAGTCGGAAGACGTTCTGTTATGTGTTCTATGAGATGTACCATTATTATGTTCTGATATGGGGATGATTATACTATGATCTGTTTTTCCGCTTATGATATGTTCGGATGTCGTTCACTAACCCCTTTACCTTAATGTTATTCACTGGGCTTTAGCTCACTGTTTGTATATATATATTTATAGGTGAGCATTCTGGAGATCGAGCCTGAAGGTTTTTGTTTGGATCAGTGTTCTGTTGTCAGCCAATCATTGTGCCTCACGTGGAGGTTCCCGAAGTGTCCTGTGTTCTAGTTCTGTTAGTTTTATGTATATGTATGACTTGTTTTAAATCTGTTGGCTGGACCTAAAATATTGTAATGTGTGTGGGTATAATGTATGGTTGACTATCGGATATGTATATAAAGCTTTAAATATTCTGTTTCATATAAGTCAGCACAGCTCACTGGACAACTATATTTATGTAATTGCTTCCGCTAGCCCCTTATTATATGCTTAATCTGTTCAGAGGCCTTCGGTAATCCAAGGATTACTGGCCGGTTACGATGCTAAACCTATAGGGGTGGGTTTGGGTCGTGACACTATCTCCTCCCAAGCAATGGTGTACATCTCCTATCTCTTACAAAACAAAGATACATATGCGATGTATTTAAACACGTCGTCATATACAATGACTAATTCAATCACATATACAATGTGTCAATCCAACCGTCATATTCAATGACGCAATCCAATTGATTAGTTTCAATTTACCTAATCATCATGCAATTTCTATAACAATCATAGCTATCCTCCACTAATAGCCCAAAACAGTTATTTCTAAACAGATAAATAATTTATCAAACGGATAATTTATCACATTTTCTATAGGTGAGTGATTTATCAATCCAACTATACCATTTAATCACAATCTTCCCCAATTTCATAATTTCCAAGCCAATTTCATGTTTCCACATTGATTTCATCAATTATACAAATAATTTACATAATGCAAATTAGGGCATTTTCCCCCTTTTTCCAAATGTTGCACCCAAGGCCAAATTCCACCCATTATACACAATAATCTCATTTTTGAGACCACACATACATATGGAACCCTAAAAATAGAAAACCTCTATTTTATAATTTCAATCACAAACCCTGACTTCACCCAAAAACCCCAAATCCAACCATCTATACAAAATGACCAATACTTATGTTAAAACTCATAAAGAAGAGTAGAATATCCCTACCTCAAGAAGAAAAGACGAGCCAAGCAAGAGATGAACTCCAAAGACGCTGAAATCAACTTCCACTCGGATGAAAATGGAGATCTTGAGAAGCTCCAACTTTTTAATGAATGAAGGAGGGTGAAGAGATCACTAGATCTAGGTCAAAAAGTATAGAGAGAGAGAGAGAGAGAGAAAGTATTTGAGAGAGAGAGAGAAGCTCTCAACTTAGGATTTTGGAAAGTTGGAGAGAGAGAAATGACAGAAAAAGTGATTTAAAATATCACTTACGCTATCTGATATATGCACAGTCCGCTCGAGTGGAGAGTTTGACGCTCGAGCGTCAGACACAAAAATTAGACCTGCTCAAACGCCAAGACACAAAAGCAAAGCAATACCCGCTCGAGCGTAGAATACACACTTCCAGTATTTTACAGACTTCAGACAGCCGCTCGAGTGCCAGAAGGGCCGCTAGAGCTCAAACCCGCTCAAGCATAAGAAACGCCGTTCGAGCGTGAAAAACATTTTTGTAGTATTTTTGCAGACGCTCAAAATACTGAATGATTGTAAACCCCGCTCGAGCGGAAGACCAAAATTCTAGGCAACAAGGTTCTAGACCAACAACCAACCAACATGTTCTGAACACGTCCAAGACATTCCAAAACTCAAATTCAAAGGGTAAGGAGAGGAAAAGACATAAACAACAACATTAAACCACAAGACCCGAGTCCGAAACACCATAAAGGTCGGGTTAGAAACCGAGATCGCTATAACCTCCCCCCCCTTAAAGAATTTCGTCCCTAAAATTACAAATTAAGTTCAAAATCAACGTTTGGTCATTCCCAACCACGTTAATCTTACAAATCCAATACCATGACCCATCCTCCAGTCATTCATTTTCGCCGACTCGATACACAAGTCCCATATTGAAACGAAATTCACAATTTCCAAAACATTAACAATGCTTAATCAAAATTCAAGTTTTCAAGAAGTGTACATGGCATATACAATGCTTCCAAGGTAACACAATACATGTGATATTCCATATTCCCAAACATATGCACTGTTTACAATAAACTCATGTTTCTAAGATTTCCATAACATATACAATGTTCTCATAATTTAAACATATACAATGTTCATACTTTTCTTTAACAACAATTATTATCTCAATACAAAGTCATACATTAGCAAACAAGTCCGGATATTTTTTTCGGACTTCCAATTCACGCTCCCAAGTTGTTTCCTCAACCCCGTGATGTTTCCACAATACCTTGACCAAGGGAATTGTCTTGCCTCGCAAGACTTGGTCCCGTCTATCCAAGACCCTCACCGGTCTCTCCTCATACGAAGCATCCTCATCTACTTCTAAGTCAGTCCAATCCAACACATGCGATGGATCCGGCTCATACTTCCGAAGCATACTGACATGAAACACGTCATGCACTCCGGACAATTACGGCAACAATGCTAAACGGTAGGCAACCTCCCCAATCCGCTCAATGATCTCAAAAGGGCCAATAAACTGAGGGGAAAACTTCCCGCTCTTTCCAAATCTCATCAAATCCCGTCTAGGTGATATTTTCAAAAATACATGATCACCCACCTCAAATGCCAAAGATCTCGTCCTACGGTCGACATAACTCTTCTGGCGACTCTAGGCTGTAACAAGCCTCTTACGGATAAGTGCCACTTTCTCCGTCGTTTCCCGAACCAACTCTAGACCCAACAGAGGTGCATTACCCACCTCGGCCCAACACACCGGAGATCTACACGGTCGGCCATACAAGGCCTCAAACGGTGCCATACCAATACTCAATTAGAAACTGTTATTGTAGGCAAACTCCACTAAGAGTAAGTGTCTTTCCCACAACCCTTTAAAGTCAAGGACACAGCCTCGAAGCATATCCTCAAGGATCTGAATAGTACGCTCGGACTGTCTGTCAGTCTGAGGATGGTAAGCCGTGCTAAAAGTCAATCTAGTGCCCAAGACACTCTGCAAACTCTGCCACAACCTAGCAGTAAAACGAGGATCTCTATCAGAGACTATCGACATTGGGACCTCGTGCAACTTCACTATGTCCCGAATATACAAGTCGGCAAGGTAATCTACCAAATCTCTTGCACGCATAGGAATAAAGTGCGCTGACTTAGTCAACCGGTCGACTACCACCCATATGACATCACTACCCCGTTGAGTCCTCGGAAGGCCCACGACAAAATCCATCATGACGTGCTCCTATTTCCACTCAGCTATAGGCAAGGGTTGCAACAAACCCGCTGGCCTCTGATGCTCGGCCTTCACTTTCTGACAAGTAAGGAAGTTCGACACAAACACGGCCACATCCTTCTTCATACCTCTCCACTAAAACTGGTGACTCAGATCATGATACATCTTTGTGCCTCCCAGATGCACCGCAAGGCATGAATAGTGAAACTCTTGGAGTACCTCCTCTCAGCAAGACTCCGGCACAAACAAGCGGTCTCGGTACCTCACATTCAGGTCGGGATATACAGTCAAACCCTTCTCTACCTTCCCACTGGAGATCTTCTCCCGGAGGGATTCTACCTCAAAGTCACATTTCTGTGCCTCTAACACTTGGTTCATAAGCGTAGGTTGTGCAACTACAAAAAATAAGGTTGCAGACTCAACAAACTCGCCCAGATGCAAGTCAAACTCACAAAGAGCACCCAACATCTCCCATTCTCGGATAGCAACATAAGCTACATCACTAATGGACTTCCTACTTAGGGCATCGGCCACAACATTGGCCTTTCCTGGATGATAATGCAACTCGAAGTCATAATCTTCTATGAACTCCATCCACCGTCTCTGCCTCAAATTCAAGTCCTTCTGTGTAAACTGATACTTCAGACTTTTATGATCCGAGAACACTTCGAATCTCTTACCATAAAGGTAGTGCCTCCAAATCATCAAGGCAAAAATCACAGTTGCTACTTTAGGTCATGAGTAGGGTAGTTCCTCTCATGTGTTTTCAACTGACGTGAGCCATAGGCTACTACTTTCCCCTCTTGCATCAATACACAACCCAAACCCTCTCGTGAGGCATCACAATACACTGCATAGCCCAAACCCCTCTCCGGAATAATCAAGACTAGAGCGGTGGTAAGTCTAACTTTAAGTTCTTGGAACGACTTTTCACAAGTCTCATTCCATACGAATTTGACCCCTTTCCGAGTCAATCTAGTCAATGGCGAAGCTAGCTTGGAGAAATCCTTTACAAACCGACGGTAATACCCGACCAATCCTAGAAAACTACGGATCTTAAAGACATTCTTAGGCTGTGCCCAATCCTACACTGCCTCTATCTTGGATAAATCTACGGTCACCACTTCCCCGGATACCATATGGCCTAAGAATTTAACCTCTTTTAGCCAGAACTCACACTTCCCAACCTTAGTATATAGCTTATGGGCTCTAAGCAACTCAAGCACCACTCGTAAGTGTTCCTCATGCTCCTCCTCAGAAGGTGAATAAATCATAATGTCGTCCACAAAGATGACTACAAAACGATCTAAGAACTCCTGGAAGATCCGGTTCATCAAGTCCATGAACACAGCTGGTGCATTGGTAAGCCCAAAAGGCATCACCAGAAACTTGTAATGGCCATACCGCGTACGAAATGCCGTCTTCGAGATATCTTCCTCCCTGACCCTCAACTGATGGTAACCCGATCTCAAGTCTATCTTAGAAAAACAACAGGACCCTTTCAACTGGTCAAACAGATCATCTATGCGAGGCATAGGGTACTTGTTCTTAACCGTAACCCGGTTCAATTTTCGATAATAAATACAAAGTCTCAAAGCCCCATCTTTCTTTTTGGCAAAGAGGGCCGGTGCTCCCCAAGGCGAAGTACTAGGGTGAATAAAACCCTTATCTACCAACTCCTAGAGTTGAATCTTCAACTCACTCAACTCAGCTGGGGCAAAACGATATGGTGCCATGGAAATCGGTGATGTGCCAGGCACTAAGTCAATAGGAAACTCGATCTCTCGATGTGGTGGTAAACTAACAAGATCCTCGGGAAAAACGTCCGAGTACTCATAAACCACTCTTAGCAACTCAATCCGAATCTCATCACACTCACTACTCATAAAGCTAACGAGAATAAAACTAAGCTCATTCCGCCCTCGCGGATCATACACTAGTGGTAAAACTCCAGCAACCTGATCCCCCAAGAAATGAAAACAGTCACCGCTCAAGGTACATACAGTAACCCTCTAACGGTAGATATCTATAACAGCCCAGTATGATAATAACCAGTCCATACACAAAATTTCATCAAACTCAGACATATCCATCAACACAAAAGAAAAGGGAAGCCGACGATAGGCGACTTCTATATCACAGCCCCGATACCCCTGTTTCAAACCATCTCACCCCCAATAGGTGATACCACACAAATAGGAGATGCTAACTGCGCCAACTCCAATCCCAAACAAATGCAAATGTAGAAGATATAAAAAAGTGGGATGCACCCGTATCAATTAACACATTAGCAATTGAGTTGCAAAACAAAAAGGTACCTCTCACAACAGATGGAGCCGGTACAAGATCTGGCGCTGTAACAGTATACACGCGCCCTAAAGGTCTCTAATCTACCTGTTCACCCCTCGGACCATAAGACTGCTGCACAAACTGAGCCGAAGTGGCTCCCTAATTGGCCCTCGAGGCCTTAACTGCCTGCGCTGGCTGGTGACTCTATGTCTTCCTTGAACTAGACGCACCAGGTTTGCCACCCAACTGCAGGAAAAACCTTTTCAGGTGCTCCGCCTGCCCATACTGATAACAAGTGAGGGGCTGGCCTCTGCCCTAACTCTAGCCTTGAGAACGAGCCGAAGACAATGCTGCACGCTGCTCTCCTCCCCTCTACGGGCAAGCTGGAAACTTGTGGCCCAACTAACCACATTTAAAACAGGTAATGTCTCCCTGACCGCCTCTCCAAGAACCCGAACTCGGTACTGGAAAGGTAGATCTCGAATGCACTCCCTGGGAACTGAGGGTTAGAACCCTTCTGCCTCTTACAGTCCCCCTGGCCATCCTGACTCCTCCTGGAGCCCCTCATCCTTTCTTCCTCCGCATGCATAATGGTCTCAAGATGGGCTGCAGCCTCCACAAGGCGCCCATAATCCCTAATCATGGACCCGGCAACTCAAAACATGAGTCCAGTCCTCAACTTCTTCTCGAACTCCAGACATCGGCATTCCTCCGTCGCCACCAACTCTGGTGCGAATCTAGACAAACTAGTAAAAGTGGCCTCAAACTCCGCCACTGGTGTATTCAACTACTTAAGCTGAGAAAACTGATCCCTCAACTTTTCTCTCACTGTAGTCGGCAGGTACTTATCTTGGAAAGCTTCAACAAAAGCCTCCCAAGTTCCTTCAATGCGCCCCCGCGCATACTTCCACCACTGTCCCGCGTCTCCCTTCAGCTGGAAAGACGCCAAGGTCACTCGCAAACCTCCGTCTTTGATGCCAAGCATCTCAAACGTCTTTGTCATCTGCTCCAACCACTAGTCAGCCTTTATTGGCTCTTTAGGGTCACCCAAAAACTCATCCGGATTTGACCGGAAGAACTCCCTCTTCAGAAAAGACGGCCTTGCCTCAGCTACTTGGGCATGGACTTGATTCTCAGCCCTGAGAATGTCCATAGTTTACCTCAACGCTCCTGCCATCTCGCGGGCTAAGGCGCCCATGGCCTGTTGACCTACTAGTTCGGCCATGTTGGCTTGACAAATTCCCTCCTCCTGCGCCGAAATCTCATCCGGTATAGGCATCTCCTGCCTCCTAGGCCTACCACGCCTACCACCACGACCTCGTCTTGACATCCTAATAAAGGTGACAGAAGAAATTAGCACATTTACAAATGTGCCAAAGCTATCTCACTCGCGTCCTAATGCAATGGACAATTGTAATTCATTCCACATAATCACATTTATACTTACGAATTCCATTTCCGGATAATGACCGTCCCGTGGCGTTGCTAGAGTTCCAATTAGAAACAGCGGTGATCAAGTGCCTTTCCAACAGGACTCCCAGAAACCCATAGACCCAATCAACGTCCTAGAAACTAAATCTCATACTCATATAGTCACATAAAACATGTTATCATGTAAGCACATAACATTACACTTAAGTCTCTAACAAGCGAGACAAACCCATTGTGGTACTAACCACTTCCCACATACCCAAAGTATTCAAACCCGGTACGCTCTGATACCAAGATGTAACGCCCTCAAAATATTACTTAAATCAGCCATTCATACAATCCATAGACATAGGAGAATTTATATATATATTCATTCATCAGAGTTTGCTTTATAGAAATATTACATATTAACAACAAAAGGATGCCCTACGGGCTTACAGCTTTCCAAGTCATCGCTTGGTTACAACAAAAGTAGAGTCCTAGCTCTATACATAGAAAGCCCTCGGCTTGGATTTACATTTAATCACAAAACAAAAAATAATCAAAACAGAGCCTTCAACTCCTACACCCCTCAAGCTAAGCCCTTGGAGGTGGCCTATCACCTACACCTAAAAATGGTGTCCCAAGTAGGGTGAGCCAATGCCCAGTAGAGATATGCTAAACAACATATGAGAATTAACTAAAACATTAGCATTCGATAAATGTTTAACACTCGTAAACCAACTTATACCACTTCCATGACCAATCAACATTGACATCCTTATTTCAATCCATTCCAATTATTTATCTGAATCAAGGCATGACATAGTTCAGTATTATCCAAACAATTCAAAATAAACAATTCAAAATAAAACTGCAACTCATATTATCAACACTTCAATCATGAACATCATTCATACACTTCTATTCACTTCCAATATCTTGTCATTTTACGGAACAACGTCCGAGGGAACCGGCACCCCAAATATATATAAAAGGTTTCAGGACTTTTACCCTGGACACTCCAGCCAACTTAATTATTAATGGAGTCCATCCCCTATCTCCTCCCAAACAATGGAGTACATCCCCTATCTCCTTCCAAAGAAAGATACATATGCAATGTATTTAAACACATCGTCATATACAATGACTAATTCAATCACATAGACAATGTGTCAATCCAACCGTCATATTCAATGACATAATCCAATTGATTAATTTTAATTTACCTAATCATCATGTAATTTCTACAACAATCATGGCTATCCTCCACCGATAGCCCAAAACAGTTATTTCTAAACAGATAAATAATTTATCAAACGGATAATTTATCACATTTTCCATAAGTGAGTGATTTATGAATGCAACTACACCATTTAATCACAATCTTCCCCAATTTCATAATTTCCAAGCCAATTTCAAGTTTCCACATTGATTTCATCAATTATACAAATAATTTACATAATGCAAATTAGGGCATTTTTTTCCTTTTTCCAAATGTTGCACCCAAGGCCAAATTCCACCCATTATACACAATAACCTCATTTTTGAGACCACACATACACATGGAACCCCAAAAATAGAAAACCCCTCTTTTATAATTTCAATCACAAACCCTAACTTCACCCAAAAACCCCAAATCCCACCATTTATACAAAATGACCAATACTTATATTAAAACTCATAAAGGAGAGTAGAATATCCCTACCTCAAGAAGAAAAGACGAGCCAAGCAAGAGATGAACTCCAAAGACGCTGAAATCAACATCCACTCGGATGAAAATGGAGATCTTGAAAAGCTCCAACTTTTTAATGAAGAAAGGAGGATGAAAAGACCACTAGATCTAGGTCAAAAAGTAGAGAGAGTGTCACGATCCAAACCCGCCCCTATGGGTTTAGTATCGTAACCGGCCAGTAATCCTTGGATTACCAAAGGCCTCTTGACAGATTAGCATATAATAAGGGGCTGCGGAAGCAAATATACAAAATAGGCAAAGTCCGATGAGCTGTGATAACATACATGGGACAGAATAGCTTGAAACTTTATAAACTTGCGGGTGTAGTCAACATGTATAGTATTTACATAACACACTTAGACATACATAACAAAATCTCACCCATAACTTTAATAACCAACACAGTCTACTATGATTACAAAAACAGCCATAAGACTAGACTTCATCCGGAACCTCCTCGGGAGGCGCAAGGGTTGGCTGACAAAAACCGTCAACTCAGGCCGTCAACTCTGGCCCTGATCACGTGTCGGCTCACCTACATATATAATATAAACAGTGAGCGGAAGCCTAGTGAATAATAACGGAGTAAAAAGGGTTTTAATGAATGAAGTCCATACAGATTCAGAAATCATAAATCAGGTTCAAATTCATAATTATGCTCCGATCATATACAGAAATCATAAGTCATGCTTAATCATACATGGTACATCCATTAGCGCTAACAGAGCAGATACAGAACAGATGCGGACACATGGTGGTTATGAATAACCAGTTCCATAAAGGAACCTCCGGATCCGGGTAACAGAGAATAAACATGCTGAGCCCCATTATGGAGCCTCCGGTACGGGTAACAGATGGCAGACATAATAAGTCCCATAATGGAACCTCCGATACCGGGTAACAACTAACAGATATCACATGTTGCTAAGGATGCCACGAATACATGTCAAAAATGAGACAATCATTCATTGTATAGAACATATCATTTCAGAAAACAGATATGAATTTATCATACAGAAAATAAATAAAGTTGAACATAACTTTACTAAGTTATTACTCACAGTTGGCTTCGAGTGCAAACAGACAAAGCAGACTAATCAATTGATTCGAGGCACGTGACCTACACGAACATATATACAAATACACACTTGAAACACTTGGTCGAATTATTCATAACTTGCTTTATTTGTTCTAGGCGTGTTTCTAGTCTTTATCTTCATTGAAGTGCCTCAGGCATGGCCTAGGAATGCCTAGGATGGAAAGAGGATGCAAAAATGCGCTTGGAATCATTTCTCAAATTTTGCTGAAAATAGGGCCCATGCTCGAGCGTGGCTTTCCCCGCTCGAGCGGACATGCAAGATGTGAAGGCTCGCTCGAGCGTGTCTTTCCCCGCTCGAGCAGACTGCAAAACTCGACAAAAGTACTGGATGCATGAATTTCACGCTCGACGGACGCTCGTCCCCCACTCAAGCGTGAGACTCAGACCTTCGCTCGAGCGTAAATCCCCTCGCTCAAGCGGACGGTAAAACACAAGAACTTCTAGGTATATGCATTTCACGCTCGAGTGTGACTCATGTCGCTCAAGCGGAAGTGCATGTACTCAGAGTGTATGCTCGAGCGTGGATCAAATTTCTGGAATTTCCAGCTTTGATCTTCAAGCTCAAACTCAACCTTTAAAGCGTCAAACCTCATTTTTCTGGACCAAAACTTGAGAAAATGCAAGAAAACTCATAAAACAACATGTTCAAAGGATCATATCAAGAAATCATGCCCCAAAAGCATGCCGATTGTGTAAAATCCAACTTGAAACTCAAGAATAGTTCATGAACATAACATGCATGCAATTCTTTGAACTAAGGCTCCTCAAAACATGATCAAATGCTACCAAATAACATGAAACTCATTGTTTTCCCAAAATTAAAGTGAAGTCAAAACATGCATGGGGAATTCTCTGAAAACTAAACTCAAAACATGGAAATTTATGCATGCATGCATGGATTGATTTAGTTCCCTTCCAATCCTAGCTCAAACCTTACATGAATTCATCTAATTCACTTGAATTCTAGCACTAGTAATTCAATTTCATAGTTAAGAGGGTGAATGCCTACCTTAAGTCTTGAATTCTCAAGTGTGGTAGCTTAATCTCTCAAATTCTCCTCAATTCACCAACAATCCTAGCAATTCCTTGATTTGAGCTCAATTTTCTTCCCACTCTCCCATTTCCCACATTTTCTCTCTTTGAAGACTCAAAATGTTATGGCATGGAAGAAAAAGAAGTGAGTGGGCTCAAATGGTGCCTTAAATAGGCTTGGATGCAAGTGTGATTAATTGAGGTTGATTGGTGCACATTAATTTAATCTAATTTAATCGTTCCAAAACGAATTTCGATTGAACTTACCATAAAATTCTAAAAATCCTAATTAACACATAAATCAAGTCAATTTCGTAATCGAATGCCGATAAGGCCTCCAATTCGCAAGCTGAAACTAAAACGTAAATAGATCTTCCTACGCCCAATAGATATAGACACAAACAATGCAACACACACATGCAGTTTAATTCAGAATTTCACTTTAATTGTTAATTAGGCATAATTAATCATGGATTAACACTAATCATGAGTCGGGGTTGTTACAGAGAGAGAGAGTATTTGAGAGAGAGAAGCTCTTAACTTAAGGTTTTGGAAAGTTGGAAAGAGAGAAATGACAAAAAAAGTGATTTAAAATATCACTTACACGATCTGATATACGCACAGTCCGCTCGAGCGGAGAGTTTGACGCTCGAGCGTCAGACACAAAAATTAGACCCGCTCGAGCGCCAAGACACAAAAGCAAAGCAATACCCGCTCGAGCGTAGAATACACACTTCCAGTATTTTACAGACTTCAGGCAGCCGCTCGAGCGCTAGAAAGGCCGCTAGAGCTCAAACCTACTCAAGCGTAAGAAACGCCGCTCGAGCGTGAAAAACACTTTTGCAGTATTTTTGCAGACGCTCAAAATACTGAATGATTGCAAACCCCACTCGAGCGCAAGAAGACCCGCTCGAGCGGAAGACCAAAATTCTAGGTAACAAGGTTCTAGACCAACAACTAACTAACCCGTTCTGAACATGCCCAAGACATTCCAAAACTCAAATTCAAAGGAGAGGAAAAAACATAAACAACAACATTAAACAACAAGACCCGAGTCCGAAACACCATAAAGGTCGGGTTAGAAACCGGGATCGCTATAGCATCCATCAACTTTAGTCATTCACTGAAAGTTGCAGCTAGTTCCCATGTGCTTCTTTCAGTCAGATTCCTTCACAAGGCTCACAGTAATATTCTTTTGCCTATATAAGAGCCTCTTCAGTCAATTGTAAGGCAGAGTTAGAAAAATTGAGAGTTCCAGTACCTCAAGAAAATATCTCTGTAATTTTAAATTTATTTTCAAGCTATGTATTTTGAAGAACTATTTGCTTCAAACCAGTAAACAATTGTAAGTTAATTTTGATTTGTACTTTGTTTTAATTTTAAGCATTTTAAATTATCCTGTATTTTAATGTCTATTTTAAGCTCTCTTTTATATGTGCTACTTCCGCTCTCTTATCTTGAACAAATCAATTTATCAAACTAAATTGTATTTTTTTTCAAAAGATTAATTTTGAAATTAAAATCAAACAAACCATACATGTTTTGACTCTTTTAAAATTGGCTTAAAATGCATCAAAAGTGAAATTGAAAGGGAAAAAAAATTGTAATTGAACAAATCAATTTATCAAACCATAAGAAAAAAAAAATGTAACTTCAAAAAATAAATAAATAAAAGTAGTTCTATAAAAACAAAAACAAAAAAAACAAAAACAAAAAAACAAAAAAAAATTTAAGGCCAAAATATATTCAATTCATATCCAACATCTGTATAAAAAAATAAAAAATAAAACAAATTATGAGGCATCCAAACTTCAAAATCTCCTGTCAAATATTCCAAAACCTATATCAACCATTCTAAATCATCCAAACAAAATTCTAAAAACCTTCAATTTCAATTCTCAAAACAAAAACTAGAAAGTGGATCAAATGTCAATTTTGTGGAGGTGGTTTGGAATAAATAGAAAAATCAAAAGAACTTTCATTTCTAAATTCAGTCTCTATTGGATTGTGCCCAGCTAGATTAAGTAATATTCCCTTAAAAAAAAAAGAAAAAAAAAAGAAAAGAGAGAGACAATTCATTAGAATAAATTTTACGGACTAAATCACATTACAAACTAATGGTGAGCAGCGGATATACCGATCTACCCAAACCGACCGAACCGAACCAATCCGCCGCATTTTGGGCGGATACGTGATAACGAGCAGACAGTTGCGGATTGATTTTTTTCAATCCGCCTAGTTTTGGACGGATGGTGGATTTGAGGTTCATTTGGCCGCAACTGAACCGCCAAACAGCGAGCACCCCTACTAATTTGTAAGACTTTGTATTTTCAATTTGTTTAGATATTCTATTTATGTTTTCAATTGAAAAAGAATTTTCAACTTGAATATATTTTTTGAATTGAATAAAAATAAATGTATTTTTTATTTATATTTTTTGGTTTTTAAATCTAACTCTATAAATAATAAATAAAAAAAATGATATATGCTGGTTGGTTTTTATTTTCAAAAACAGATATAGATATAACAATACAGAGGTATACAATCTCTACTACTGCTCTGTTCATAGTTTTGGTGGTTTGAATTGTTTTTATATTTTAAGAATCACATATTGTAATACTTTATGTAATAGTTTATGTGAATGAGGTATGCTGTGATTGTAATATATCGATGAGGTATGTAATAATTGTAATATTCTAAAGTTTCAAACTGTCTTTCTTTGGATGAGGCATGCAGTGATTGTACTATTTTTTTAAGTCATTGACTGTAATATTTTTTTTTTTAAGAAGTGCACAAGTTGAATTATTGTAATGCCCCGAAATAATTCAACATGAACTACCCATAAATAACCAACATTTACCCAACAACAACAATAATCTGCCCATCTTCACATCATTACTAATGAGTCTTTACAAAGGTTTTACATGCGGGTATACATTCATCAATACAAACATATGAATCTATAGCATGTAAAGCATCCATTCTCAAAAACAATACAATGCCCTTAAGGGCTTACATTTTCCAAGGCATAAGCCTGGTTACACAAAAGATGGTTTCTGTAACCCATACACATTAGCCCTTGGCTCAAAAGAATTACACAAAATAAAAGAGCTATGTACTCTTCTCAAAACGTCCACGCCCTCAGTTCAGCGGGTTCACCACATCTTTACCTGCACCAAATCCCATAGGGGTGAGTACAAAGCCCAGTAGAGTATTCTCACAAAGTATATACAGTTATACGTTTTCCTCAACATAAAAACAAATATAATTGCAATGCCATGCGAAGATTAAGGTATAGAGGAAAAAAATATTCATTTCAATGCACCATTCCAAAATCAACCTACTCTCAATACCATCATATGATCTCATCAATTTCAAACTTTCATTATTAATTCAATAGGGGCGATAAATACGACACTGGTAATCCCTAGGCCGATGTCTGCAAGTAGACTCTACAAGTACTACCAAACTGTCATTTTTACCGGTATTAACCGGAAGGCTCGACACCTATCCGCGCGGCTTTCGGGTCTTTCACCCTGGACACTCAGGCCAACTAGTCAAATTCATCTACACCTCCTATTCGGACTTACCAACGTATTTACCCCTTACACATTTTCATAGTTCTCAACACAACAACTATTTCTTTTCCTCATGATGGAAATCTCAATGATTTAGATTCACAATGCACTAAAATAAATGAAATAACATGCAATGCAAATGATCCTTTACATAACTTGAGACATTTCTCTACTTTTGAGTATCTCTACTACAATATCAACATTCACATTCTCATCTTCTCTTTTCAATGTTCATCCACATGATTAATATATTTCATCAACACGTAGTCACAATTTTCATATCACAAGACATAACAAATTAGTTTCGCCACAACCTTACTCATTTATGTATTGCCAACAATTTAACATTAACACCTCATTTTCATAGAACAAGTAATTTTCTATTTTTTCCAAACATTGATGCAACTTACTCTCTTCATCATTTAAAAAAAAAAAAAAAAAAAAATTCAAAGACATTTGCCATATTACCAAAATCCCCAATTTCTAGGGTTTTTCTCAAAACAATCACTTCCCATTTCATGGTGAAAACTCTCACCCAAAACATTTCTTTTCTTAGGTCAACAAGATGAACCCTCAAGGATTGACCAAAAATTTTGAGTTAAAAGAGAAACCCTCTTTTGAGGAAAACCTTCACTTTTGAAATCACAAAGCTAATATCATCACAAACTAGAAAGAACTCTTAAATCATCATAAAAAGGGCAAAACTAGTATATATAACTCAAGAATATCCCCACCTCAAAGTAGAAGTCCAAGGAGAGGGTTAGACAAAGGTGAAGCTTCCAAAAATCGCAAAACCCACTTCTTCATGGATGGAAATGAAGATCTTGAAGAGCTCTATCTTTTTGTCTAAGGAAGGAGGATGAGAAGACCACTAGATCTAGGTCAAATATAGAGAGATGGGGTATTTCTAGAGAGAGAAGCTCTCAACCTAGGGTTTGGGATGAAAAAGAGATGAAAAAGTTATGTAAAAAATCGTTTTTACGATTTGATATACGCGAATCCCGCTCGAGCGGAGAGTTTAAAGCTCGAGTGTCAGACACAGCAACAACAACTTGCTCGAGCGCAAAGAGAACCGCTCGAGCGTGGATTTCACCCGCCCAGTATTTCCCAGATTGCAGATAGCCGCTCAAGCGCCAAAAGGGCTACTCGAGCTCATACACGCTCGAGCGTAAGAAACGCCGCTCGAGCGTGAAAAACACTTTTGCAGCACTTTTGCAGAGGCACTCGATGCTGAAAGATTGCAAACTCCGCTCGAGCGCAAGAAGTCCCGCTCGAGCGGAAGATTAAAAATTTGGACAACAAGACTCTAGACCGAAAGGCAACCAACCTGTTCTAAACACCCTCAAGTCATTCCAAAACTCAAATTCAAGAGGTGTAAGAAAGAAAGACATAACCAACAGCATCAAACAACAAGATTTGGATCCCAAATACCATGACAGTCGGGTAGAGACCCGGGGTCGCTATAGTTATGTTGAAAATTTATAAAATTTTAAACCCCCAAACCGATTCGCATCCATCTGTCAATCCGCTAATCCGCTCAATCTATATCTGCCAGATTGGCGAACAGATGCGGATTGATTTTCTCCAATTCACCAATCTGATAGATGGATGGCAGATTGGAGATTTCATGATCGCAACTGACCCGCGCCCACCCCTATTACAAACACATATATATATATATATATATTACTTACTTGAGAATTTTGTGGACTATGTGATGCTTGGAAAAACAGAGGTTGTGATTGCGGATACCTTAGTGAGTATAAATTAATATCATATGTGAGAAGGTTATACCCATAATTTATCAAAATTGTGGCCAATAGAGACTCACAACATCCTACTCCGTAAAACACCGTGAAATGTAAATACACTACTAGTACAACGTAGTCTAAAAAAATAAACAAATAACATAAAACAAAAGCCATCCTGTGGTTAGCTTAAAGATGAGTTTTGAACATTTGTGATATTGCTTGATTGACCAATAGTCTAAATAAATTGTAAAATTTATCAATACATTACACAATTTATAAAAAAAAATAATAAATAAATAACATAAAACAATAGCTAACCTGTGGTTGGCTTGAAGATGAATTTTGAACATTTATAGTGTCGCATGATTGACCAATAGTCTAAAGAAGTTCAAAAAGTTATCAATACTTTACACAATTTATAAAAATAAATGCATGTCATTTGAAATTTCAAAAGTACGTAGATAATACCTTACTAAGGCGGGTAGGTTGTGAAATAACTTTTGTCTTCTTATTCATCATCTCATGCCAATGTTTTAATCTACCTCTCCCTTTGTATCCAACATCTTTCTTCTTTATGCCCCTAACTTGTGCAAAGTTGGGGTCATCTACATCTAATTCTTTGGTACCAAAATTTATAACTCCATCATATTATTCACTTTTACACACAATTTCTTAATCCCTTCATCAACCAATTGATAGGTAGGTTTGTGCATAGATGCTTGAGTTGCTAGTTTCACCATTCTTGGACAAATATCTTTATAACGTGCTAATATTAACAACTTCGGATCATTCTCATCCACTATAACATTTTCCTTTTCAACTTGACAAACTTTTGCAGCCAATCTCCATCGACCTAATATATACCTTTCGGGAATTTCCATAACATTCATTCTATCAAGTGCTTTGATTGCATAACTACGTAAAATTCCAAAGTTCTCAAATTTCTTACAAGTATAATGTATTTCTCGACAGCTTTTTTCTCCTCTTAGCCCAGTAACTTCCATCCTACCCTCCACAATATACTCTTCATTATTACCATACAAGCCAATCATGCACTTAACTTCTCCTTCTAACTCATGGAATTGCTTCACTTGACAACAAATTGACGTATCCAACTCATAATGAAATAAGTCAAAGATAAGGGATGTACAAACTCGCAACCTAGATTAAAATGGAAGACTTTTTCAATTTCATTCTTGGCAACTTTTGTCTAGAATATATTGCAGAAATTTCCTTATACCGCTTTTCTACAACAATCCGATTGAAGTGAGTAAATAATTGAACAATGTTATGATCACCTTTCAAATATCCCCTTAATGTTCCATTTAGACTTTCACTAAGTTGTGTGCTTCGCATTCCTCTAGTAAATACCCACTTCATATACACATGCGCCCATTGCTCTCTTTCTCCAATTTTTTTTCATCCACTCATTCTCTTGCAAGTTGTATTTATCAATCAAAGAATCGCAAGCTTCAATTAATTCGTGCTCATTCTCGTAGTCATAAATGCAAGCTTTTAAATCGCTACTAAATTTTGAACCACTCTTGAACAAGTAACCTAAATGCTTCAAAGCATTTTGCATTAGGTGAAAAGTGCACAACCCATGAAAAACCTCAGGCATGATTTGTGAACTTGCCTTAGTCATTGCTTGATCTTGATCTGTGAAAAAACTAATAGGCTTTTTTCCTGACATTGCATAGTAAAAAAGTTTCAAATAACCATTCAAATGACTCTGTAGTTTCATCATATAATAATGCTGCACCAAAAATCACTGTCATTCTAAACTAGTTAAAGTCAAAAAATAAAGCAAGTGGACGGTACTCCTTATTTGTTTGAAAAGTTGTGTCGAATGACACAGCATCACCGAAAAGTACATAATCTATTATCATCTGATGATCAGCCCAAAAAATATTAGTAATCATCTCATCTACATCCAACTGAATGGCATAGTAAAAATATGGATTTTCTGCCACTTGCTGCTGGAAATATCTTAACAAACTTTCTGCTTCACCATACTGTAAGTTTCGCTGTCTTTTTGCACATAAGTAGGTTTTCTGATCCTCCCGCGTAAACCCTACAAATTCCTTCATTCCTGTTATAGCACTAACAAGATCAAGTGAAGCCTTAAGAGATATTCCAGTCTCATCAGCTATATCAATATTTATACCCTGAACATCATACACCTTTCTCTGAAATAGCATCAATGGTACATTGAGGAAGATACCAAGGCGTGGTTGTGGTTGTTATCAACTTTGACACAATCCACTTCGACAGGTCCTGTTTAAAAGATATATGCATGAATGCATTACAATTTGTTCTTGTCTCACTTTAAGGATTTTTTATCCCCGTGTACCATTTATCTTTTTTCCTCTCTCCCTCCTTGCAACAAACAAACTTTGTACTAGTTATAACATCATCTTTCTTGCTTTTGTTACAATAATCTCTTCTGATACTAAACCCCATAATTCTTCCGAATTCATTATAAAACTTATATGCAGATTCTTCTGATGGGAACTCCATACCAAGATATGGTGATTTATCCTTGGCCAGCTTTCTCATATCTTCGATGCGTCCCTCAAGTTCACTATAACAACCCCGACCTCTGATTTACGTTAATTTGTGGTTAAATAAGTTTAATCAGTAATTAAGAGGAATTCTGAATTAAGTTGCATTTGTGTGTGTTACAATATTGTGCTTATATCTGTTTAGCGTAAAAAATTTGTTTGTGTTTTCGTTTCGGTTTGCGAATTGAAGGCCTTGTCGACATCCGATTTAGAAATTGACTTGGACTTATGTATTAATAAGAATTTTTAAAATTTTATGGTAGATTCAATTGAAATTCGATTCGGAACAATTAAATTAGATTAAATAATGCCACCATGCTTACCTTAAGCCCCAATTAATTACATACCACTAAGCAAGCCTATGTAAGGCCACTCCCTACCTCTCCTACGCATTTTTACACCCTCATCTTTGAGCTTAACGTGTGTGTGTGTGTGTGTGAGAGAGAGAGAGAGAGAGAGAGAGAGAGAGAGAGAAGAAAGTTGGATTTCAACTAGGGGATTGAAGAAATAGAGCAAGAATTTACTAGAATTGAGGATTTGGATTTAGAAACTCAAGAATTAAGCTTCTAGCTCTCATCTTGACAAGCCTAAGTAAGATTTCTAACCCTTAGTTGTGTAACTTAGTTAGTTTTGTAAGAATTTAAGTAAAAGGAGGTGGACTAACATGAGAATGAGCTAGGATTAAAGAATTGTAACTCAAATCATACATGTATGTGCATATCATGAGGTTTTAAAGTTGTTTTTACAAGAATTCTCACATGTATGTTCATATCTTAGTCTTGTTCAAAGAATTCAACTTGTTTTTGAGCTTAATGACTCATTTGATCATGTTTTGGAAGGTTGGAACTCATACCATTTCATGCAAGTTATATTTTCAACATTTCAAGTTTGGTTTTGTATAATTAACAAGCTTTTGAGCTTTGGTTTTGTGAAATGATTTTGAATTCACCATGGTTTTACCATTTATAAGTGCTTACTATAGCTTTCTCAAGTTTTTGGCCTTGAGACCATGTTTTACAACTTTGAATCTAAGTTTGAGCTTAGAAGCAGATCTGTAAATTCCAGAATTCTGCTCCTACGCTCAAGCAAAGGAATCCACGCTCGAGCGACCACTCTGAGTGCGTGCACTTCCGTTCGAGCGACCAAAAGTACGCTCAAGCGTGAAATGCATGCTCCCAAAAGTTCTTATGTTTTGTAGGCCGCTCCAACAATAAAAGTTGCGCTCGAGTGAGGTCATGTCTCTCACGCTCGAGCGAGCATCGAGTGGAAAAATCAAGCAACCAGCACTTTTGTAAAAGTTTACAGACAGCTCGAGCAACAGATCTTGTGCTCAAGCAACCACTCATATTTTGCATGTTCGCTCGAGCGTAAAAAGTTATGCTCGAGCGAGAACCCTGTTTTTAGTAATTTTTGTTAAGTGTTTTCAAGTGCATTTTTCCATCTTCATTCCATCCTAGGCAT
The DNA here is from genome assembly GCA_036172215.1 of Camellia granthamiana. NCBI lineage: Eukaryota > Viridiplantae > Streptophyta > Magnoliopsida > Ericales > Theaceae > Camellia > Camellia granthamiana. The sequence continues at coordinate 33,325,544 of CM069916.1, forward strand.
ACCTAGGCCAAGTTTAGAACATCATAATGAGGACAAAGAAGTAGAAACACACCGAGACAAGAAAGGATCAAGTTAATGATTTCGGGTGTGTAATTCAGTACGTATTCGTTCTGTATTTGTATAGGTCACGTGCCACAAGATATCTGACTTGCCTACTCTGCTCGTTTACTTGGAGCTATCTGTTATTAGTAAGTAATAACTTTGTAAAGTTATGTTTAATTATAAATATTTTCTGAATGATATAAGATGATCTGTTTCTAAAATATTATTTTCTATATGAATGAATGGTTGTTCAATGTTTCTGAAATGTATTCGTGGCATTCTTAGTTTCAGATGACATCTGTTATCTGTTCTGTTACTTTCCAATTATGGGTCAACTGTACGTCTCATGAGCCAACTGTTATGGATCCTTATGTATACGTCCCATTTATGGGCCAACTGTACGTCTCATGAGCCAACTGTACCGTCTCCGTGCATGTGAGTCAACTGTATGCCTTTATAGCCATCCTTTTATAGGTCAACTGTTTCTACTAGTGCTAATGAATGTACCATGTATGAGTAACTGCAAATTCTGATTATGAAAATGATTCTGAATCTGTATCTGTTATGAACTATGATTTCTGAACATGATTATGAATTCATTTCTGATAGCTACTGAATTCTGTTTTCTGTAACCACTATGGACAACATTAATTTAATCCCTTACTCTGTTATTATTCACTGGGCTTTCGCTTACTATTTAAATTATGTATGTAGGTGACCAGGCACGTGATCAGGGCCAGAGTTGATGGCCTGGAATTTCGTTTTGTCAGCCACCCTTTGCGCCCCCCGAGGAGGTTTCGCACCAAGTCAAGTCATGTGGCTATGTCTTTTTGAACGTTCAACACTTTGTTTTCTCTTGTTTAATGAACAGTTTGTTTTTGGTTATCTGTACATGGGGTGACGTATAATTACTGTACCTATGTGATGTCATGCATATGCTTATAAAGTTTAAGTTATTTTGTCCCATATATGTCTGCACAGTTCAATGGACGTTGTATTTTGTATATTTGCTTCCGCAACCCCTTGATTATACATTAATCTGTTTAGAGGCCTTTGGTAATCCAAGGATTACTGGCCGGTTATGATGCTAAACCTATAGGGACGGGTTTGGGTCGTGACATCCACCATCATCCATTATACCATCCTCTATTTCAACACTAACAAATATGGAAAAAAATATTAAACAAGAATCTGAGCAAAAAAGTTATTAGTTAATTTTAAATGCTAAGTAATTATAAACAATTCAATGAAATCTAATAAATCAATTAATTATGTAAATTAATTAAAAGGATAGGGGAGAGGAAAAAAAAGATGTGTAATTTTTACAGTAGCATTGGAAATTTATTGTGTCTAAGTAGATTATAATATACAATTACAAAATTATATTAGAATTAGTACATTATATAATATAGGAAATCTTTTGGCAGACACGCTTAAAGATGTGAATCATATGCCCTCTTATTATAATTTTTTGATATATGTTTCATATTTTTATCAAAAATGTTATGTCATTTTTTATTGAGTTATGACAATTTATGATTAAAAAATTAAATCTGTATTTTGTAGTAAGGTTATACTTTTTTTTTATTGAAACTTTTTTTAGACCATAAAATGCATAACATTATTACAAAAATACATAACATTGTTATAAAAAAAATTATAAATTACAAATTATCATAACTTTTTAAAAACATTATATAATATTTATACAAAAATACATAACATGTACAAAACAAATTACATAATAAAGAAATTTTCTTATATTGTGTTTCTCAATCCATTCACAGAAAACAAACCAAATCATTGTACTTGTTGAACCATTATACTAACACATTGTACAAAATAAAATACAAACATATATATATAGGTAGATACACATACCAATTTGTTGAACAATAATGGTCTGTAAATTCAGGAGAAGGACGGTGAAGCAAAGACAGAGAACACTGTTCAATTTGTTTGAGAGAAAACAAAAATGTATAAAATAAATAAATAAATAACTAATTTTTCTACTCCATATAAAGTAGAGACCATTGCTTGACGGCGGCAACTAAATGCTATAATAAAATAAGAATTATTGAAATCCTTACCAAAAAAAAAAAAAAGAAGGAGAAAAACGGTGCCGTTTCATTGGTACAGCAGGCACAACAGGAAATGAGGCACCATAGGGACCCCCGCTTCCTATTAAGACCTACATATAAATCCCCTAATATTAAATGGTGAGCAAAAATAAAAAAAGAGATACCGTAATGATGTAATGAATGTTCTTTAATTGTTTTTAAATATTATCACCAAGTTGATTCTCAGACAAATTAAATCATTACAGAGATTTTTTGTCCCAAAAAAAAAATATATATATATATATAGATGTGTTCTTCCATGCAATCATAATTGATAATTTTTTATTTTAAAAAATTTTAATCACACAATTATGGGTAATTGAACAATGACCCTTTTTAAGATAGAATCTCATTAGCCTTATAACAAAATAATGAACTATCTTTGTAGTCATTATTATCTAAGATCCTCGTTGATAGACACAAGAAAAAATGCATAACATAAATATGAGAAATAGCATACATAACTTCTACACAACAAGATTGAGTTGTAATTTCTTGATAAGTTACAAAGTTCAACAACTAATCAAACCAAACCAAGCCTTAAGTCCTATCAAATGGGGTCGGCTACATGAATCCTTCTTCTCCACGCGACCCTATCAAAGGCCATTTCGTTAGTCAAATTAAGTAGATCAATATCTTTATTTACAACGCTAGCCAACGTCAATCTAGGCCTACCTCGTCCTCTAACACTCCCATCTACTGTTATAGTATCGTATCTCTTCACTACAGCCTCTATTGGTCTTCGTTGAATGTGACCAAACCATCTCAATCAATTCTTTCTCAACTTATCTTCTATCGGTGTTACTCTTACCCATTCCCGAATACACTCATTCCTAATTCTATCTTATCTAGTCTTGCCACACATCTACCTGAGCATCCTCATCTTAGCCACACTCATCTTATCTACATGTTGTTTCTTGGTTGCCCAACACTCCGTCACATACAATATCGTTGGTCTAATAGCCGTTTTATAGAACTTACCTTTTAGTCTAGTGAGTATTCGTTTATCGCACAGTACTCTATACGTACTTCTCCAGTTACACCATCCTGCCTTAATCTTATGGGCCACTTCTATATCAATCTCCCCTGATGTTGTGATAATTGACCCTAAATAACGAAAATGTTCACTCTAAGACAGTTTGTGGTTCTCAATTTTCACTTATCCTCTGCTTTCATTGTTACTGTTACTAAATTTACACTCCAGTACTCTGTCTTAGTTCTGCTTATCCGGGATCCTTTAGATTCAAGAGCTTTTCTCCAAGTCTCCAACTTTGAACTCTTTCTCTAGTCTCATCCACTAGCACAATATCGTCTGCAAAAAGCATACACCATGGCACGTCATCCTGAATATTTCTCGTCAACTCATCCATAACAAAAGTAAAAAGATAAAGACTTAAGGTAGATCCTTGGTGTAACCTTATAGTGATAGGAAATTCATTTGTCTCTCTAGCAGGCTATCTAATAGTGGTCACCACCCCTTCATACATGTCCCTAATCACATCAATGTAACCTTTTGTCACCCATTTCTTTTCTAACACCCACCATATTATATCTCGGGGCACTCTATCATATGCTTTCTCAAGGTCAATAAACATTATATGAATATCTCTTTTATTTTCTCTATACTTTTCTATTACTCTCATCAAAAGATAAATTACTTCCAGTGTTGGCTTGCTAGGCATAAACCCAAATTGATTTTTAGGCACCTTTGTTATATCTTGTAATCGGCGTTCCATCACCCTCTCCCACACTTTCATTATATGACACATTAGCTTGATTCATCTATAGTTGTTGCAATTCTGAACATCTCCTTTATTCTTATAGATTGGCACTAAAATACTCTTCCTCCACTCATCTGGCATGTTCCTAGTCAACAAAATTTTGCTAAACAACCAAGTCAACCAAGCAACCCCTTTTTTACCCAAACACTTCCAAGCTTCAATAGGGATATCATCGGGTCCTAAAGCCTTATTTGATTTCATCTTCTTAAGTGCAATCTCCACTTTAAAGTTCATAATCCTGCGATAGAACCTATAGTCTTGGTTTATCGTATTACTGGCTATTTCTTCCCCTATTGCCGTATCTCCATGTTCTTCATTTAATAGTTTCTCAAAATAGTTCTTCCATCTTTCCTTAATTTCTTCATCCTTCACCAATACCTTAAAATCTGCACTCTTGATGCACTTGACTTGATCAAAATCTCTTGATTTTCTCTCCCGTATCTTAGCAACTCTATATACCATCTTCTCTCCCTCCTTATTATCTAGTCTAGTGTATAGATCATCATAAGCTTTCACCTTAGCATCTCTCACCACTTTTTTGACCTCCTTATTAGCTAATCTATAGCTCTTAAGGTTTTTCTCAATTCTATTATTCTGCCACTTTTTAAAGCACTTTTTTTTTGCCTTAACTACCGCTTGAACCTCTTCCCTCCACCATCAAGTTTCCCTGGAGCTGGGTCCCATCCTTTTTGACTCTCCAAGCACTTCCCTTGAGATTCTCCTCATGCGGTTGGCCATCGAGTTCCACATAGTGTTAGCATTATCTTCCAAGTCCCAAGCACCTTCCTTATCCATTCTATTATTAAATATTTTTAGTTTATTCCCTTTTAGGTCCCACCATCTCGTCATACAACACCCACCATCCTTCCTAGCTTGGTATTGTCCTCTAAAACATAAATCTAGTACCAAAATCTTATGTTGAGAGGCCAGGCTCTCTCCAAGAATCACCTTACAATCATTGCATTTTAGGCGGTCCACTTTTCTCACTAAAAAGTAATATATTTGGCTCTTAACTGACCCACTCTTAAAGGTTATCAAATGCTCTTCCCTCTTCTTATACATAGTATTGGCCACCACCAGGTCAGAAGCCAACACAAAATCTAAGATATTCTCTCTAGCCTCATTTCTGTCACCAAAACCGTATCCACCATACACCCTTTCATAGCCTAGTTTATCTATGCCTACATGGCCATTAAAATCTCCACATATAACCAGGTTCTCTCCTACGGGTATCTCTTGTAAGATCTTATTCATTTGCTCCCAAAAATTCCTCTTAGTCTGGTCATCTAATCCTACTTGAGGGGTATATGCACTAATAACGTTCACTATATTCCCTCCAATAACTAGTTTAACTAACATAATCCTATCCCTTTTCCTAATGACCGCCACTACATTCTCCACAAGACTCTTGGTAATTATGATTCCTACTCCATTCCTGCGTCTATCCTTACTATTATAATACAGTTCAAAATCGGTATCCTCAATTTCTCTAGCTTTCTCACCCGTCCACTTAGTTTGTTGTACGCAAGCTATACCAACTCTCCTCCTAATCATAACATTTACCAATTCCATCGCCTTATCAATTAAGGTTTCTATATTCCATCGCCTTACAAAGTTCAACAACTATTTAAAAAAAAAAAAAAACTAAAAAAAAAACTAAAAAATAGGCATTTTTGTGATACAAAATAAATTAAAAAATTTAACTCGGTGGATAATTTTTTTTATTTTTCACAGAATTCAAAAATTGTTGGTCTACAAGTTTGATATATATTGTGAATATATTGACACATTTATCTATGTAAATGTTATCACGATGCTACAAAATTAATGACATAGAGAAATATATTGCTCACTCTCAGATGTTTGTTATTAAAATGAGTTATTACATCGTCGATTGTGATAAATACAACAACACAAAATTGACAATAATGATCACCAAGTGACAATAAAGTTATTACAAATCAATTAGTAGTCTTTTAAAATGAAAATTGAAACATGATTGGGTTGAGTTTTAGAAATAGACTTTAGGGTTAGTGCAACTTGTAAATATGAAAGTATATAATAAAACGGTGACTATATATATATATAGAGAGAGAGAGAGAGTTGAAATTCACTATAAAGGAACAAAATGCTAAATCTCTCTCCACCTTTAAAACAATTGATTAAAAAGTATGAACTAAAATTATAAATAAAATTTTTGGAGAAAAATGAAAAAAGAAAGCGATTTATGGGGGGAAATACTATTGTACCACATGTTCTCTCATATGATGCTCTCACAAAATCAAGTAGTGATCTAATGTGAAGAAAGTGGGTTTATCAATACAGCAATGGTTGAGGGCCACAATTTCTGTGGCTCAAATGGCTCGAATTTATCAAAACGATGTCGTTTTGGATACAAAACGACAGAATGACGTCGTTTTAACAAATTCGAGCCATTTGAGTCACAGAAATTGTGGCCCTCCAATATTTTTCTTATCAATATAACTCAAAATACTTAAATTCCACTAATATATTAGTAAATTAGTAGTTCTTTATTTATCATCTTAATATTTATACCTTCACATGTAAAAAGTTAGGAAAATTGGATAACATCATTCCTAAAAAGAAGTCAAACTCGGCAATATGGGAATAAGAGGAAATAATTGAAGCTATTGCTTCACTTCCATATGTATTTATGGAGATTTGACTATCAACTTAATCATACTGTCATGCTTATTTTAAAATGTCATTTTAACAATTTATAGAACTGTTACCAAAGCGAAAAAAAATAAATATATCAACATAGTTAGGAATAATTATTTATGAGTCCTATTAGGGAGACTTATGTTACATATGATCTTACTAAAAAATTTATGTTCCTATAAGTCCTGTGTGAAGTTTGTTAACACATTTACTCTCAATATTAGTTGTTAATATCATAAATAATGGTAAAACCATATATAGGAAATTGAATGTTACCATAGATTAAGTTTGCGAAACGTAACGTGACACTTACATAAACGTAACGTAATGTGACCATATCAGATGGACATTACATAAATATAATGTAACGTGACACCTACATAAACGTAATGTGACGTGACACCTACATAAATGTAATGTGACGTGACACCTACATAAACGTAACGTAACGTGTCACGTTACGTTTCGCAAACTTACTAAGTTTTTGATTTTTTTAATTGAATGTGAAAATGTTACTTTCTATGGTAACATTCAATTTCTTATATATGGTTTTGCCATTATAGTTTATAATAGTATATTAATACCATTTATTTACAACTCATAGGATCTTGTGGAATACATTCCTATTTAAATAGGACTTGAGACTCTATAAGAAATTACACAAGACTTAATATAGTATAAGTGTCCGAAATAGGACTTATAAATAAGTCTCCCAAATAATTGTATATAATTTATTTTCTGTATATTCCCTTACACTTTTATATATTTCTAAATAATTTTCACGCAATTCTATACTTGCATCAAAGCTAATAATCACTTATTAAATTGTCGTTATCATTTTCTTATTTCAAATATGTGATGTGACCCCATAGTCTATATATGCTTCTCCAAATAATTGAGTAGCTGTTTGGAAATTTATTATTTTAATTTTTGATTGTTTTAATAAGTTAAAATTTTTATGTTTGAGAAAATGATTAGATTTTTTTATAATTAGATGTGATGTTTGTAAAAGAAAAAATTAAATAATTATAGATTTGATGTGATATTTTATCTTATTAATTATTTTAACATATTTTATCTTTTTATAAATTTTAAAAAAAAAATAAAAATAAAAAACAACCTAAACCTAAGTTACCAAACACGAATGGAATTGGTGGCACTTGGGCCCAACTCGAAAGAAAAACACTTTATAAGGAAGTACTTTGTTCCTTTTAGTGTGGCCGTTGTGATCCCACAAAGCATTTAGAATCAAAGTGTTTTTTTTTTTTTTTTTTTTTTTTTAAGATAGGTAGAATCAAAGTTTAAAACATGACAAAAAATAAAAGTATAATAGTCAAGATATTAAAAATAAGGGTAAATTACATTGACACCTCCTAATGTTTATATTTATTACAATTTTTTCTCATATTTTGAAAATTATATCTCCCTCCCTGAGGTTTAAAGTTTTATTACAGATTGTCCCATGAGATTTAAAGTTTTATAACAGTTTCTCCCCTCACCGTAATGATCATCATACATAAAATTAAATTAACAGGGGGTCAATGTAATTTTCCAAATGTGAGAGAAGAAACTGTAATAAATATAAACATCAAGGAGTGTCAGTGTAATTTACCCTAAAAATAAATAAAGTATTCAAACATATCTATGTTGAAAAAAAAAATCGGTTATAATAGTTGAGATATTGAACATAATGAGGCAATATACCAAAAATAATAATAGAAAATTTATATAATAAAAAAATTCAAATAACAACTATTACGAATATATATATAGATAACTAATCTTTAGAAAATAAGATTAAGGGGTTGTTTAGGATAACCTAAATAAGTGTATTTTTTGTCTTTTTACGAAAAGATGTGTAGAAAAATAGAGAGATGATGTGATGGAAAAAAGATAAAAAGATAAAAAGTGTGTACTTAGAGCATCTCCAACCCACTAGGCATATAATGTCTATTAGTCAAAATGCCTAATGTGACTCACTTTTTTCAACTCCAATGCACTAGGCATATAATTAGGCATTTTGGCTAAGCTCACATTCACTAGTTACATGTAGCTAGCCTTCAAGGCTAGGCAAAATGTAGTTAATCATTAGGATTATTTCCCTCCATCTTTGTTGTTGACGTAGCATTCTGTAAAGTTAATAGTATTTGAATGAATAGCTAAAATAAAGAACATGGTTGGAGTAGAAACATGAAACAGTTGACAGACAAAATAAAATGTATACTTTATAGTAATGTTTAAATAAGTAAAATGCCTACTATCGTTAGAGATGCCTAAGATAGTCAAACTTGACCTAACAAACACTCACTAGTCACTAGTCAATCATGCATGTAAGTTACTTTTAAAAGTAAAATAAAATAACAATTTATGGAATAGCCAAACACATCATTGCATGATGCTTTAGTGAGTAAGGATAACAAAAAAACTCAACTCTGATGGGGCTTGTTTGAGCGACCATTAATATGATCAGGACGTATTTGACGACAGATTGAGCTTGTTTTTTTTTTTTGGGTAAGTAATTTAAGCTTGTTTTAGTAAGTGGGTAAAAATCATTTTTTGGTTTTAATCTATTTTTAATCACAACATTTCTTTATTTTTTTACATATTTTTTCAAAAAAAAAATATCAAAAAAATTAACTTCTAACTTACTTTCCAAAACAACTCTAATTTTAACAACATTTGATTAAACCAAAGTGCTGGGGTCAACATGAAATTCTCTCCATCTCTCTATAATATACTTTAAAAACTCATTAAAAAACAAATATGCATAATAAGAAGGATATGATCTTGATTTAGTATATAATATAGACAAGTGGGTAAATTAATATAGGCTAAGAATGGGACCATCCTAGAATAGGGGGCATAAAGTAAATGGGAACCTTATCCTATGGGGTCAACATGAAATTCTCTCCATCTCTCAATAAAATACTTTAAAAACTCATTAAAAATAAATATGCATAATAAGAAGGATATGATCTTGATTTAGTATATAATATAGACAAGTGGGTAAATTAATATAGGCTGAGAATGGGACCATCCTAGAATAGGGGGCATAAAGTAAATGGGAACCATATCCTATAAGCTCAACTGAAAATATTTGGCAAGCTGACCAATGCGTGAGAACACATACTAGCACTTATTCCTTAAGGCTTAGTTGCAATTTAAAAAAAGAACTCCTAAAGGATAATGGGGATTCTCAAAAAAGTAAAAATTAGAAGAAAAAATATAAATTTATGAAGGTAGAAGACTCACCTGCTCAAATCTAATGCATGAAACATATGTACTTTGATAAATTAAAAAATATTTTTGTGCATTTTATTTTTTAATATTTTCATAAGAATAAATGATCATTTTTTTTTTAATAAAAAAATAAATATATAAATAGACTACTCCACGTACCGGTCAAAAAATATTACATTTTAATATCCATATCACATCTATAGAAAATTTCACTGTACTTATATCAAGATCGAAGTTAAGAATTTCACATATTCTAAATGTTAAAAAATATGTTATCAAGACCCGTACCCAAAAAATTCGAAAGCGCTGCCACTAAATCAACCACTGTCCGTTGGTAAAAATAAACGGTCATTGTAGCCACGTGCAAAATAAGAAATTTCTATCCTCCATGGAATCTTCTCTTTGATAAATGTGTTTCTAATAACTACGCACTTGTGGTGGGTGTCTCCAATAGTATATATATGACTTTTTAATCATTTCAATGTAATGGAATAAAAAATTTATAATTTTTTAGTTTTCGCTGAAAAAAAAAGAAAGAGAAAAGACTGTTCATAGCTAGGAGAGGAGATTCACCCAAAAAAAACTAGGAGAGGAGAATCTCGAAACTGATATCGTGTTCAATTGGGTATAATTTGATTATTTGTAACTATTATACTTATCACTACATTATTTGAGTGTTTAGGTATGATTATTTTCTTGTAATATCATTTGTGGTTTGTGTGGGGATATATTTTTTAAGTACTAACACGTGGCAAGGTGACGCCGACGTGTCAGCCGAGACGCCATGTGTCGTGGTAGTTACGCCGAGGTGATCTCGGAGTTGCCGAGGTTATCTCCGAAGATATCAGAATCCGAGATAAGCGGATAAAGGATAAGAGTCCTAGATTGAGGGAAGACTCCAGTTTGGATAAAGATGAAACTCTTAGAAGGTTTAACCTAATCCCACTGGGAGTTCCAGATTAGCAGTAATCCTGAGTCCATTGGAGTTAGGCTCCTATTGGGACTAGGATTGTATTGGCTATAAAAGAGAGGCACCCCTATGGGTCTAAGGTATGTTTTTTATACTCAAGCTTGTGAGTTGAATACTTGATTATCTTTGAGAGATATACTGACTTGATCGTCGGAGTACTCCCGGGTGGAAGAACCACCGCCGGAGCCTTTTCTTTCTGTGCAGGACAGCAGGGTGCTATCTATTCTGCCTGTGCTCTACAGCTGAATTACTAAGGAGGGCAGTGTGATCAGAAAATCACTCACACAATTTGGCGCCGTCTGTGGGAAAGAAAGACGAATAGATGGCCAGTAACGCACAAAAAGAAAAGGTTGGGGACAACGCTCCCGCTGGGAGTGGCAGACCTATTGACCTTGACATTGAAGGAGACAACCACAACAAAGAAACCCATGACCAGAATAACGGAGAAAAAGACGTCAGCCAGACCGGCGACGCACAAAAGAATGCAGACCAGGGCAGATACTACAACGAAGATAACCTCCAGGTGTGGAGGGATAGATGCCTACGGAGGGATGAAGAGGTAAAAGAGATGGCAAACAAATTGGCCGATCTGCAATCGGTCGTCAATTTTATGATGCAAAACAATGTCATGCAGCCACCCTTTCCACTGCATGACACACCAGTCCCAGCAGTCAACACCCAGAAGGGGGTGCAGATCCCTTTAGCACCTCAGCATACCAGGAGCGGAAGACACTCTCACCAAACCTCCAGGGAGGTTGGGCGAGGAGAGTCAAGAAGGGCAGAATCACGGAGAACGCATCACACAAAGGAGGCAGACCCCAAAGAACATCGGCATGTTCAGGGGCAGGCATTATGCTTCGACACAACTCACGAGGAGAGATCGAAAAGAGGCCATCACGAGGCCGAGAGCAGTGTGCCAAAAAGACTAAAATCAAAGGATAGCCGAGCTCCTGGGCGGAGCAAGAAAGACTTGAGAAACTACCTCAAGAGGAAGCAACAGAATGGAGATGCCGAGGTAACCTCACCCGACAAGCCGAGGACACAATTCTCGGTAGAATTGGACAAGTTCCAGGCACCAAAGAGATTCAGCATGCCGAGGTTTCAAATATATGATGGCAAGTCGGACCCTAACTTCCATGTCGGATTATATTTGAACTCAATGGCATTGTATAGTGGGAACGAGCCGTTGCTCTGTAAAGTGTTCCCCTCATCAGATTGGTTCTACAAATTACCAAAGGGAAGCGTAAAGACCTGGGAAGGCCTGGCCGAGATGTTTGTGGCCAGGTTCGTAACAAACAAGCTGCAGCCATTAAGGGTGGACGCACTGATGGCCCTGAAGATCAGCAAGGATGAAGGCCTAAGGGCCTATGCAAAAAGGTACTATGAGGTGTTCAACCGAATACCCGAATGCAACCAGGAAGTAGCGGTCGTTTCTTTCAAAAACGGCCTGAAAGATGATTGTCCACTTCGTAAATCCTTGGCAAAGACATTGCCGAAGAGCATGGAGGAGCTCATGGCAAGAATAGAGAAGTATGCCAGAGCCGAAGAAGATACATCGGGGAATAAAGAGGCAAAACAAGAAAGAACCAACGGCTCGCCGAAGCGAGGCCGAGGTAACAACAGGTTCAACAAACAAGAAACGGAATTAAGGGCCAAACAGGCAGTGACGACTGTGTTCCGAATCCCGGTCCACAAAGTCCTGGATCAAATCCGAAACCAACCCTATTTCAGAGCACTAGCAAAAGCCCTAGGAGAATACATGGGAAGAAACGTTGGTAGGCGTTGTGCTTACCACAATGAAGAAGGGCACCCAACCCAGGGCTGCAGAGCCCTAAGAGCACACTTAGAGGACTTAGTGAGACAAGGCCATCTGAGAGACCTTGTCGATGAAGCCAGGACAAGAGAGGAACAGGCAAGATTGCCTCAAGCACCAGCAGCCCCGCCTCCCCCAGCGCAGCAACCACAGGCAGGGGGACCACGGGTGGTTAATGTGATCCACTCAATGGTCAACGAGAATGAAGTCAGAGGAGAGACCCAGAGGGTAAGGCATTTACAGCATGTCTACCAAGTCGGGGAAAAGAGACATCAGCCAGAGGAGTGCCGAGGACCAATGATAGCTTTTACTGAAGCCGACCTAGAGATGGTTCAACACCCGCATAATGATGCCTTGGTAGTATCCCTCCAGGTTGGGGAGTGCCAGGTAAAGCGCATCTTGATTGACCAAGGCAGCTCTTGCGACATCATGTACGTTAGATGTTACAAGGAGCTGGGCCTTCACCCAGATGACATGGAAGGATCCAATGGCCCGATGGTCGGCTTCAATAGAACGCCGACATGGCCACTAGGCGCAACGAGCTTGGAAGTACAAGCCGGCACAAAGAAAATCAAGACGGAATTCATTGTGATTGACACGCCTTCACCATACAACATCATCGTGGGAAGGCCATGGTTGCATGCAATGGGGGCAGTTCCCTTAACATTGTATCAACTATTGCGTTTCCCAACAGAACTTGGGATTGAAGAAATCAGAGGAGATCAACTGCAGACAAAAACTTGCTCCATGGCAGCAATGAAAACAACCTGCTACATCCAAGAACCAGAGAAGGCTAAAATCGAAGACGAGGACATGGAGGTCCTAGATGATGTCGGCAAGAAGCCGACCGAAAAAAGTGAAGAAGCACTGAAGAAGATCCTCGTCCAGGAGCGCGACGAAGAATGCTTCTTCCTTCTTGGCTCAGGCTTAGCCGAAGAAGAGGAAAGAGAGTTGGAAGCTTTTCTGAGGACAAACATTGAGGTGTTCGCTTGGACACCTTAAGAGATGCCTGGCATTGACCCCGAGGTCACATGCCACAAACTGAACGTCGACAGGTCGGCCAAGCCTGTGATATAGCGAGCCAGAAGACCGACGTTGATGCACGTCGAAGCAGTAGAGGAGGAAGTAGACAGACTTCTAGAGGCCAAGGCCATCAGAGAAGTCAATTATCCGACGTGGCTGTCAAACACTGTCGTAGTAAAAAAGAAGAACGGTAAGTGGAGGGTCTGTGTAGACTTCACAAGCCTGAACAAAGCATGTCCCAAAGACAGCTTTCCTCTACCCAAGATTGATCAGTTGGTAGACGCCACATCTGGACATGGAAGGATGAGCTTCCTGGATGCTTACCGGGGGTACCACCAGATAGCCATGTACCCGCCAGATGAAGAGAAGACAGCGTTCATCACCCCAAAAGGCCTGTACTATTACAGAGTAATGCCTTTTGGATTAAAGAACGCGGGAGCAACTTACCAAAGGCTAGTAACCAAGATGTTCAGACACTTGATTGGCCAAACAGTGGAAGTTTATATCGATGATATGGTCGTGAAGACCAAGGATCCTAAGGGTCATCTTGCCGACCTAAAAGAGGTATTTGAGATACTCAAAACATATCGACTCCGACTCAACGCATCAAAGTGCGCGTTTGGAGTTGGATCTGGTAAATTCTTGGGGTACCTGGTGACACGAAGGGGCATTGAGGCCAGCCCAGATCAGATCAAGGCCATCCTAGATTTACAGAGCCCGACATCGGCAAAACAGGTATAGAAACTTACCGGAAGGGCCGCAGCCCTAAACAGGTTCATAAGTTGAAGCTCAGACAAATGTAAACCTTTCTTCAACCTGGTGAAGAAAGCTACGGATTTCTTTTGGACAGAGGAATGTGAGGCCGCGTTGGCCGACCTAAAGAAATATCTGACTACGGCTCCAGTCCTCTCGATACCTGAACCTGGGGAAGAGCTGTTTTTGTACTTAGCTGTTTCAGAACACGCAGTAAGTGCGGTGTTAATCCGAGAAGACAAAGGGAAGCAAAGGACTGTTTACTATGTAAGCAAAACCTTGGCCGACGCAGAAATAAAGTATCTACCACTGGAGAAATTAATGCTAGCCTTAGTAATGGCTTCAAAGAAGTTGAACCATTACTTTCAGGCGCACAAGATTGTGGTCCTAACAGAGCATCCACTAAAGTCCTTGTTGCAACAAGGAGACTTAACAAGAAGGATAGCAAGATGGGTAGTAGCCCTGGGCCAGTATGACCTAGAGTTCAGGCCGAGAACAGCAATTAAGGGCCAAGTTTTGGCCGAGTTCACGCCAGAATCAATCAAACATCGGGCTCCGTTGAGCCATGATGAACAATTTCCAAGCAAGCAAGGAAAAGCCCATCCAAAGACAAAAGAACAAAGGGAGGAAAAGCTCAGACCCTGCAGCATTTACATCGGAGACTCCTTCAGACTGTTTGTTGATGGAAGTTTAAACCGGCAAGGAGCGGGGGCAGGAGTACTGCTGATATCTCCAGACGGAGAAATAATAGAATAGTCCATCCGTTTGGGGTTCAAGGCCTCAAACAATGAAGCAGAATATGAAGCATTAATTGTAGGGCTAAAGCTGGCGGCAGCAGCAGCAGAAGCAGATGAGGTAATAGTTTTTTGTGACTCACAATTAATTGTTAATCAGTCAACAGGAGAATTTGCAGCCAGAGACGAGAGGATGTTGGCATATGCAAAAGAGGTCATCAGATTGGCAGCCTTATTTCAGAATTGCCGACTTCTCCAAGTAAGCCGAGATGATAACAGCCACGCCGACGCGTTGGCCAACCTGGCAAGTTCAATGCAGACTGGAAAAACAAGGACAATAATGATTGACTATATGTCGGGCCCGAACATAGAACCACGGAACACAGAGCGGGAAGCAATGTGTGTGGACATGGGACCAAGCTGGATGGATGCAATTGTTGCATTCCTGAAAGAAGGAAAGCTGCCAGAAGACCGTAAGGAGGCACACAAGATCAGATTAAAGTCGGCAAGATTCAGTCTGACAGCGGACGGACATCTCTACAGAAGGTCCTTCACTGGACCCCTCTTAAGGTGCGTACACCCTTTACAGGTTGAAGATTTCTTATATGAAATTCATGAAGGAATTTATGGAAGCCACACTAGGGGCAGATCGTTAGCTCATAGGGCCATTACCCAGGGGTATTAGTGGCCCTACATGCAAAAAGAGGCAGAGGCATACGTGAAGAAGTGCGAACAATGCCAAAGGTTTGCATCTTTGATACACCAGCCAGCTGCTGACCTAAATCCAGTGTCCAGCCCTTGGCCGTTTGCTCAATGGGGCATGGATCTTGTTGGCCAACTTCCCTAGGCAACTGGGCAGAGAAAATACTTGCTGGTAGCAACAGATTACTTCACAAAGTAGATAGAGGCAGAACCTCTTACCAAAATCCGAGATGTGGATGTCAAGAACTTTATATGGAGAAACATCATCACCAGATTTGGGATTCCAAGAGCAATAGTTGCCGACAATGGAACACAGTTTGACAGCAAACTTATCAAGAACTTTTGTGTGAAATTCAAGATCAATAATTACTTTTCAACACCAAGTTTTCTCCAAAGTAATGGACAAGTTGAAGCATCCAACAAAGTAATTTTGGATGGAATAAAGAAGAGGCTGCAGGCAGCAAAAGGAAAGTGGGTAGACGAATTGCCCAACGTACTTTAGGCATATCGGACTACGCCGAGAAGATCAACAGGAGAATCCCCCTTTGCCATGGCTTATGGCACAGAAGCAGTCATCCCACTGGAAATCGGCATCCCAGGGATCCGAACCCAGGGAGTTGAGAATGGAACTAATGACATACTGTTAGCCCGAGATCTTGATCTGTTAGAAGAAAGAAGAGAGAAGGCTGCAATACAGCTTGCAGCATACCAGCAGCAGCTTGCCAGAGCTTACAACAAGAAGGTTAATCCGAGGGATTTTCAGATCGGCGACGTAGTCCTAAGAAAAGTCGTCGGCAACAAGAAGGATCCCAGAGAGGGCAAGCTTGGCCCAAACTGGGAAGGACCCTACAGAATCACTTCGGTATTAGGCAATGGAGCTTATCGACTTGAGGATAATGAGGGCAAAGCATTGCCTAGACCATGGAACACTTGTAATCTGAAATTTTTCTATCATTAGATGTTCCTTGTTATTTTTTCAACGTCATCAATAAAATTATAGTAGAATTCCTCTACACTGATATAAGATGCGCAATTTTATTTCTGAATAATGCGAAACCCAAGTGGAACTTAGGTTTACATTGGGGGCAAAGAGAAGAAGAATTTGCTTTAAACTGATTCCTTATCTTCACTTGTTGAAATTTGTAGTAATTTACAAGTTGAAGTTAAGCCGAGATTATTCCTTATCTTCACCTATTGAAATTTGTAGCAATTTACAGACTGAAGTTAAGCTGATTCCTTATCTTCACTTGTTGAAATTTATAGCAATTTACAAGTTGAAATTAAGCCGAGATTGTTCCTTATCTTCATCTGTTGAAATTTGTAGCAATTTACAGATTGAAGTTAAGCCGAGATTATTCCTTATCTTCACTTGTTGAAATTTGCAGCAATTTACAAGTTGAAGTTAAGCTGATTCCTTATCTTCACTTGTTGAAATTTGCAGCAATTTACAAGTTGAAGTTAAGCTGGTTCCTTATCTTCACTTGTTGAAATTTGCAGCAATTTACAAGTTGAAGTTAAGCTGATTCCTTATCTTCACTTGTTGAAATTTGCAGCAATTTACAAGTTGAAGTTAAGCTGGTTCCTTATCTTCACTTGTTGAAATTCATAGCAATTTACAAGTTGAAGTTAAGCCGAGATTGTTCCTTATCTTCACTTGTTGAAATTTGTAGCAATTTACAAGTTGAAGTTAAGCTGATTCCTTATCTTCACTTGTTGAAATTTGTAGCAATTTACAAGATGATGTTAAGCTGACATATGATCATCTATTGAAATTTGCAGCAATTTACAGGTTAAGGTAAAAGCTAAGTATATTGTTTAAACACTTGTTGAAATTTGTAACAATTTACAAGTAGATCATTGTTTAGCACTTGTTATAAACTTGAGAAAAGTTTACAGTATATGTTAATCCTTGTTGAAATTTGTAGCAATTTACAAATAGGTTAGACCGAGATCACTGTTTAAACACTTGTTGAAATTTATAAAAAGTTTGCAGGTCAGTATCTTGCCGAAGTAAAACTTGCAGTTATTACACCCGAGGTATGTAACCCCGAGAAGATTATACAAAGAAGGATGAGTATGTAAGGCATGCAAAATATTCTAAGTATAGAATCTTATAGAGGCAGCCAAAGAAAAAGAGTGCAGACATTCAGAGAAAGTTATATTAAAACATTCAACATAAACTGGAGGCACATCGGCCATACAAGAAACTTATATTATCCAGAAAACAAAAAAGTACAGAAGATATCAAGGTTGTGATTCTTCACACTTCAGGTGCAATTTGAGTCTGGACCTCGGAAGATTCTTGGAGAACTACCTCGGCAGATTCCTGAAGAACTACTTCGGCAGCCTTTTCTGCCACGATCTCGGCATCGATTTCGGCAAGTGTTTGGTCAAGACTTTTATCGATTGGAGGAACGTCAGATGATACTTGTTCAGGAGTAGCCTCCTTGACAACCTCCTCATTTGACTCTTCATGAGTCAAGTCTAGGACTTGATTATCCTGAGGAGGGGACTTGGTCTCAGTGGTATCTTTAGGCTTCCTTACTAGAGCCTCATCATCATCCTTATCCTTATCCTCGGATTCAGACTCCGATTCATCTTCGGCCTGAGTTGGAGGTGGAGGTGGAGGAAATGGAAGTGGGATAGCGTCGGCATTGCGGAATGGTGAATCATCAGGGACGTTGAGCTTTTTGGCTAGGGACATCCAACCAAGGGAGATGCCCCTGTTGCATGCCTGCCTGACTTGGAGTTTGTAGTCCTCAGTAACGTCGGCTATACCTTGGGCGTAAGCTTTTTCATCAGCTTCTTTGATTTCGGCTTCTTTCGTAGCCAAGGCCTCCTCAAGCTCCTTTTCGGCCTGGGCCTTTTTATCCTCGGCCTCTTTTTTCTTGGCTTCGGCGACCTTCCTGATAGCCTCAGCAGATTCAGCTTTTTCTTCTGCTATTTGTTGGGCCTTAATGGCAGCTTCGGCCTGGTCTTCCAGCTTCTTCATTTTTAATTGAAGACTTTTATTGGTTTTCTGGAGGGCAGTAAACTCCCTCTTCAGATCGGTTAACTTCTCTCGATTCTTGAAAGATTGCATTGAAAACGAATGGGCATGCTGGATGGCCTGAAAGAAAACAGAAGTATTAGAAACAACTCTTTAAATATGAAAACAGAAAAGAAAGAAAAAGTACCGAGTAGGAACACTTACCTGAACGGAGTGCTGGAGCATTAGGGCATAGTTCTCATACTCACTATACCCGGCATTTCGCTCCAGATCACCAGGAAGGAGCAACGCCGTACTGAGAGCAACGCCGACATTAATGTCATCAGCACTCTCACTGGTCATGATTGGCCTGTCTTCCAGAGTAATTGCAGGTGCCCAGGGGACATCTGGTTTTTTAGAACCCGAAGTCGTCGCAGACGACGACTTCGGCTTCTTCGATTTGGGGGATTCAGAAGGTTGGGCTTCAGCAGACCTTTTGGCAGAAACGGAAGAAGTCTTCTTACTCTCAGCAAGTTTGGAAATAGGTAAAGTATCCTCAGATTCAACCTGAGTTAGTTTGGCCTTTGGCTGGGCCTTCTTGGTTCTTTTTGGCTTTGGTGGGGGCATAGATTGAGTCGGGGTAGCATCAACATCGGTAGGGAGGTCGGCTAGGAGATCTGCGGCAACAGGCTTTGGGCGACCCATCTCGGCAGTTTTGACAAGTCTTCGCCGACGTTTTCGTTCAGGTATGGGGATCAAGTATGGAGCTGAGGTTGATGGTTGATCGGCTGGATCCGATGTTGATCCTTGATCTGTTCGGGACGTAGAAGCGGTTAGAGTTGTGACAGAAGGTGCATAGTGGCTTTTCTTCTTTCTTTTGGGGACGTCGGGCAAAATGGATTTGTATGTTGGGACAAAGTTGAGAAGAAGAGGCGCTTTTCTTTTGTGCACTGGCAAGTCCAGGAGTTTCTTTAAATCCTTGCCAAGAACATAGGATTGGCGAAAGTTTTTCGGTGGCTTGCGAACATCTGCAAGAAGAAAACAGACATTAGAAACAGATAAAATATTGAAACACTTGGAAAGAAACAACTAAGTATTGACATTGGGCTCTTACCCTTGCCCTCCTTAACTGATCGAGGAAGAGGGTACAGATGAGCGTCCTCGTCTGCGTCAAACTCCCAATTTCCCGAAGCAATAACGTAATCATCTCCAGTCCCCTTGTTGGAGTTTGGGAGGTCGGCTACGATTTTAAATTCGATGGACCTCGGCTTGAGGTAATAAACGTAGCCTTTTTCTTTGAGGTTAAGGGCACACATGGTATAACAAAATTAAATGTCGACAAGGGTAATCCTAACGTTTCCTGCCTAGCTAAGGCTATGATACCATTGATCACTCGGTAGGAGTTGATGGTAAGTTGCATGGGGTTCAACTTGTAATAGTGGAGAACTTCACGAAAAAGGGGATCAAGTGGAAGCCGGAGTCCACATTCAGTAAAAGCAACAATAGGGAAGGGCATCGTATTATCTGTGGGCATGATAGAGTCGTCATCCCCAGCTAGCCTCAGATGGACGTCGGCAGGAATGGCGAACTCTTCCCTGAAGTATTCAAGTTTGGTAGGGGTATCTACCCTATGTCTCCACATACCCATGATTTTGGCGTAAAGGAATTTGGTTACAGAGAAAAGATGTTCTTAAAGGGTTATAGGAACCTCGGCAAAAACCTAGGTAAACACTGGTTACGATTGTTTCAGTTTTTTTTAAGAATTGGTAGGTTCTACAGATAAATCCCAAACCTAAATCTACGAAAGCAAAGATTGAAGGCACAGATCTGGAAAAAATACAGAAATAAGAATGAAGTTTCAGAATAAAGAACAAAGGTGGGGTTCTCAAAAGCATAAAGAATACAAGAAATACAGGCTCAAGAACAATGGCAAAAAAGTAGTGAAACAGTGCAAGTGTTCTAAACATAAGCGAAATCATGGAATAGACGCATCCAGATGAATAGTTCAGCAAATCAAAGGTTTGAACAAAGCAGTAATGGCAGCACGAAAGCAAACGAGCATAGAGGAATTAAGAATGAAAGGAATAGGGGCTTACCAAGATAACTGGAGCCGGTATGAAGATTGCCGAGGTCAGACAACGGATGTAGACACGACGGAACGGTGAAAGCTTCGCTGAAATAGAAGAATGAAGACGGTTGCAGAGCTTGGAGCTAGAGCAATTGCGGATTTGAGAAAGTTTAGAGAGAGAAAGAGTAAGTAAATCGAGTGCAAAAGTAAAGAAAGGAAGAAAGAAAGAAAAGTTTTATCAAAAACTTGAAACGGCGGCAAAATAGGGCATTTATTACGCCTGGAGCAACGCACACGTCAGACGGCGCACGCAGGGAAAACAGTTTTCAGGCGCGTCGCAGACACGGGCCAATGAAGATATAACGCGTAAGTGGAACGGTTGAGAAGTGAAGCATGACAGCTCATGCGCGTAGGAGAGTTCATTTGAATTCTTGTTCTTGAAAGAAGACATGTCGGCCTGATATGAACGACCTCAGCTGAAGAGTTTTTGTGCCGAAGTACTGGAAAGAGGAACAATATAGGTTCTATCATCTCAGAATGCCGAGGTAATAGAACCTAGGGGGCAGTTGTGGGGATATATTTTTTGAGTACCAACACGTGGCAAGGTGACGCCGACGTGTCAGCCGAGACGCCATGTGTCATGGTAGTTACGCCGAGGTGATCTCGGAGTTGCCGAGGTTATCTCCGAAGATATCGGAATCCTAGATAAGCGGATAAATGACAAGAGTCCTAGATTGAGGGAAGACTCTAGTTTGGATAAAGATGAAACTCTTAGAGGGTTTAACCTAATCCCACTGGGAGTTCTAGATTAGCAGTAATCCTGAGTCCATTGGAGTTAGGCTCCTATTGGGACTAGGATTGTATTGGCTATAAAAGAGAGGCACCCCCATGGGTCTAAGGTATGTTTTTTATACTCAAGCTTGTGAGTTGAATACTTGATTATCTTTGAGAGATATACTGACTTGATCGTCGGAGTACCTCCGGGTGGAAGAACCACCGCCGGAGCCTTTTCTTTCTGTGCAGGACAATAGGGTGCCATCTATTCTGCCTGTGCTCTACAGCTGAATTACTAAGGAGGGCAGTGTGATCAGAAAATCGCTCACACAGTTTGCCTATTATATCTTTTTTTTTTTGTGTTTTTTTATCGATAAAAATTAATTATTAATTATTAAATTAACACTTATAAAATTAATTTTTCCATTATTTACAAAAGTGCTAAGTTATATTGTACTTGATAACTACTTTTACCTTTATTTCTTTTTTCTTACAAAATAGTGCAAAGCAAGATCTAAATATGGAGAAAACAAAATATATGCAACTCTATCACAATTTTTAAGAGATTATTTTTTTAGTTATTAATTTCTTTTAAGTCCGTACAAAAATGCTTGGGATGGAATATATATGTATATATATATGCATGGGAAGGACCGTGTATACCATATATACCTTATAATTATAGAAGAAAATAGTATAATTCTATATTTTCTTAGTCATAACTAATATAAAAAAAATAAAAAAGTCATAACCAAATATCTCAAAATAATATCATAACTAAAGCAGAAAATTGATTATAATAAAAAAAGAAAATAGCGTGCCTACGGATGCATATGGTATGAGTGTGTATAATAAAATTCTCCTATACATTGGCATGTCTATCTAATTGTCTACTTTCAAGGGAAATTCTAACGTACACACTTTTAAAAGAGGTGTATCATATGCACCTCTAGTTATGTCATTTTCTTCTTCAGTTATGACCGATTTTTTACTTTAGTTATGATATTATTTTAGCTATGTCTCATGAGTTTGTTAGTTATGTCTTATGTTGTGTTTAATTATAACTTTTTTTTTAGTTATAACTCAAAAAGTATAAAATTATTACAATATGTCATTTTTTTCTTTAATTATAAAGTGTGTATATATATTTTTTGATAACTTAAGGTGTTCGGATCAGCTTGCGCGCATCTCCACTAATCCCAAGGGGACCAATCCCACTGTCCACTAGCAGGGGGCCCATTTAAAAGCCAAAGCAAAACTCTGTATGGACTGACCCAATATATGGATTGATAGCACCTAAGAGGTTTTGAACTTGAGACTTAGAGAAGAGCAAACTCCTAAGTCCCAAGCCTACACCACTAGGCTAACCCTTGAGGGTTAATTATAAAGTGTATATGGTATACATCCTTTAAGAAGTATATACCATAGTGTTTCCTTACTTTCAAATAGCAAAAAGGCTAAAAAAATTCTCTAAAACAACTAATTGAGCCTCATTTGGCAAGTGACTTTTTTAGTCAAAAAGTTAAAAAATACTAAAAAAATCAAAAAACTAACCATTCATATCAAAAAGTCAAATATTCTCTTTTCTTTCTACTTTTTGCACATCTTTTCGTAAAAAATTAAAAAGTCATTCCAAACATACTAATTTTTTTTACATCATATTTTAGTTAAAAAACTAAAAAATTATTAAAGATACTTATTCCCAAACGAGGCCTTAAGATCTAAAACATCTAATTGCTTGTATGGTTAAAAGGCAATCTACCTAGCAAGGTCAACTAATATCCAAATTCCAATTATCTTAGGAGAAAACAACAAATATGTGCTGCCAAATGGGTGAAAGCTCGCACCTAATTAAACTACTTGTTTGTCAATAAATAAATAAATAATCGTATACAAACAAAATTTTTGAACAGAAGTTCTACACAAAATGATGTGTATTCTTCTAATAACTTTATTTCTAATCAAAACACTTGCCACTATTCTCATAACTTTAAATGTATCATCAACAAATTATTCTGGACGTATTTTCTGTTTACAATCAATATTTAAAATTTAAAAAAAAAAAAAATAAATAAATAAAATTGTGCTTTGCAAGCACAAGACTAGCCAGTTAGCTTATGCTATAAGATGTCAATAAACTTGTAATTTAGGCCTAATTTGGAAACTTAGTTAAAAGTCAAATTTTAACTTTTAACTTATTTTGAGTTATATCACTTCTTTACTTTTTTTACACGTTTTTTCAAAAAAAAAAAAAAATTAACTTTTAACTAATTTCTTAAAACAATTCTTAATAACATCTCTTCAACGCTTTCATAGAAACGGTCAGCATTCAAGTCTCAATAAGCACCATGGGATTGGATGGGACGAAGTAGGATATCCAGATATGAAAATTGATTCACCAACATTCCTATAGTACATGTAACTCCCCTTGAAAGATATTGATTGGTATCCCGGCGACATTCCCATAGTGGTTGGAGTTCAAGCCCCAGCAGAGCCATGAGATTGGATGGAGTGGAATGCTCAACCTATGAACTAGATTCGAAATTCTTCTAAAGTGGATTCAGGGACTCTACCCAAAAATAAGAATAAAAACAAATAAAATAAAAAATAAAAGTCTATATCATTGATCTCATTTTCCTTAACAAGTTGAGCCCAAAGGACAAATGGTAGATCTTGAGCTTGATGTGAACCAAATATGCTAAGTGTCTGCATATACAATTAATTTGATGTAGAAAGAGAGTGGGCAAGAGAGTAACATATGCACAAAAAGATCTGAAGAAGCTGTCTAACATATCCCGAAAACGACTTCACTATTTTATTTTATTTTTTATTTCCTCTGTGGTGACCACACTTAAAATTGTTTATATCCTCAATTTGATGTTGTTTGATTATTTATTTGAATCTATTATTCCTTTTTGCACACTCATCCAAAATCTAAGTATGTATATATATATATATACTAGTGATGGGTGAAAATACGACTCGTTTATAATTTTACAATTCTATCTTTGAATGGTTTGATAATTGAGGTGTAATTTGACAAGTGATGAAAAATTTTAGTAATTTTGAGCAGTTTGATAAAGCAATTATTGGATGTGGTAGTAATTTAATATGAGGAGTATTGTTGGAGAAAAAAATGTGACAGTTTACACCAACTCAGGTATAAACTTTAGATAATAAATTAAGTAAATATGAACTATATTCTCCCAATATTATCAAAACTTCGGCTTTCCATCTTCTAGAAGTAGGAGAGAAGACTGAACCATCCAATTTGGGTTCTACAGGCCCACTTCGATAATCTTTTCTAAAACAAATATGAGAAAAATCATAGCGCTAAAATTATTATATTAGTTTTTTTTTTTAATTATTATTACGCACAAAGGTCAAAACAAAATATTTTGAATCATCGAAATACCTATGTCAGTGGTGGAGGCAGCATAGGACCAGAAAAGTCACGTGTCCTTTTCAGTTTTGAATTTTTTTATTTAGTTATTGTTATGTATAAAATGTTTTTTTTTTTTTCCTTAACATGTTTTTTGGCTAAGAATTTACTATATTGTTCACAGCAAGTAGTTATTTTGAAAACACTATGTGGTATTATTTATATAGTAGTTTAAATCAATAGTGTAGCGAAAAATATTATAGATTTGATATAATGAACTCATTGTTTTCAAGTAGTTGACATACTACTTAGTGTGATTTGTGATTTTTTGTGCTTTGAGTATCACGTAGATAACGTCATATGGTACTCTAAGATTGTTTAATAATTTTCATTCAAAACACATCATTTATAAACAATGTAATCTCTTTAATATTTTTTTGTCAGATAAAAATTAAATAGATTTTATAATAATTTGTGCTATAAATGATGTGTTTTTATTTTTTAAAATTAGAAATTTTGATCCATAATTTTTTGTGCTAAAATTACAAACTTACATCATCATCCCACACCGAGCTGTTCCACACTATTATAGAATTTTGATTTATTCTTATTAATAATGAATATGTAATTTTTTATATTTAAATTTATCTCATAAAATTATGATTATCTTAATGTTACTTATGATTTTTTTAAATAAGAATTATAATTAATAAATGTTCCCTCTAACCTAATTTCTTGACCCTGCCACTACCAAGTAGGGCTGTTCAAAAATCCGTTCAAACCGGTAATCCGGACCAAACCAGACCGAATCATACGGTTTGGTTCGGTTCTATTAAGAATTGGTTTGGTTTCGGATTAAAAAATATGAGAACCGTAAAAACGGTTCGGTTAATGGATTTTATGAAAAAACCGCGGTTCGAACCAAACCGAACCGAATTTTAAAGGATATATATATATAATATCAAGTTTTATTTTTATTAATTGATTTTTTATAATTTTAATGATATTAGGATGGTATAGATATGTAATATTAAATAATACCTTAATATTATTAGTTTTTATCATGAGTTAAATGTAATTAGTTTGAGTAATTATTTTGCTAATATTAACAATTTATTCTTGTAAATAGAAATTTTTGGAACCGTAAACCAAACCGAAACCGAACCGTTTTTTCGGTTTGGTTCTGGTTCGGTTTTATAAGTGTAATGGTCTGATCTGGTTCTCAAAATCACAGAACCGTTAGAATCGGTTCGGTTCCTAGATTTTCTCAGAACCGAACCAATCCGGACCGTGTACATCCCTACTACCAAGAGTGGTGGGCTTTATTATTATTCTCTTCCAATGGGAAAAAAGCTGGATCGAAAATACCAACAATCTTTCCATAAGAATATGTTCTCAACCTCATTTATATCATGATATTGATCTGTACTTGCCTTGTATTGAATTTTATGCTCCATTTTCTTCAGGAGGTATCTTTCTATCAATTTTCATCTATCTATCACCATTGTGGCTTTCTTTTTCTATTAAAAAACACATTTTTTAGTTTACAAACAAAAGAAAAACAGCCCACACTAGTCCAAAGTTTGAGAGCTGCATGTTTCATTTTATGAATAAATGATGTTGATCTGTACTTGCCTTGTATTGAATTTTATGCTCCATTTTCTTCAAGAGGTCTCTTTCTATCAATTTTCATCTATCACCATTGTGGCTTTCTTTCTCTATGAAAAAAACACATTTTTTAGTCTACAAACACAAGGAAAACAGACCACACTAGTCCAAAGTTTGAGAGCTGCATGTTGTTGAATATAGAAATTAGAATAAATAGAATATTTTTATTTTTAGTATTATGTACATAATTTTTGATTGTGTCAATTACTAATTTAGTATTGTTTCCTTATTTGTAACGTTTCCTAAATTGAATCATGAATCTATTACATATACATAGCATCTACCTCATTTATAGAAAAATCAAATAATTCTTTTCATTCTTTTTAGTATTAGAGTCAGGTTAAGTACCTAGTAATTTTGGGCAAGTTTGGAAAGTTGCCAAAAAGTCAAAAAGTTATCACTATTCACCAAA
Source organism: Camellia granthamiana (assembly GCA_036172215.1). Lineage (NCBI taxonomy): Eukaryota > Viridiplantae > Streptophyta > Magnoliopsida > Ericales > Theaceae > Camellia > Camellia granthamiana. The sequence goes on from CM069916.1 coordinate 33,352,676, forward strand.
AGTCAAAAATTACGGCTGCACAACTCCCAATCCTAATTTTTCCCTACATACTAATTTATATAATTTTTTAATACACATTTTTTCATAAAATGTCAAAAAGTTAACCCAAATAACCATATTTTTTCCTCAACTTTTAGTCCAAAAAGATAAAAAGTGCACTTATTTAGGGCACCCCAAACAACCCCTTTGTTTCACCGGCAGGTGACAACCTTGCCTTGGCCGCCTGCCGGACCTCCACTCATTCCACTACCATATTTTCTTTCAGTATCACTTCGTGGTGATCTATTCCTCTATCCACTAGTTTATTCATATCCTAAATATCTTTATCATATTTTTTTTTTCACCTGCAATCCATTTTTGTGTGTGTTTCTGTTCCACTTTGTCTTTCCCTCTATTTCAACCTCCAATAGGTTTCTATCTTCAAAACTATTTGAGTTTGAGAAGGGTATTATATCTATATCATGTTGAGCATAGTGATATACCATGTGAATCACCTAAGCCGCCCCATCTGGTATACAACCCAGGTCGCCTTCTTGGCGCACCACCTAAGTTGCCCCCCTAGTACACTTTCTAATAAGTTGCCCCTTTGTGCACTCAATCATCTGTTGCAATCATCGTTTAGCACCACGTCATAAGTTATGTGTGTGTTACGTTTGTTGGCTCAACATTCAGTTCTCTACATCGATCCGACATGACCTCTTAAACTGTCCCGATATTAATTCTAGTCAGTTTCTTCTAAGGCAGTTCAGTCCATGTTTTTTTTCCCTTTTCTAGGGTATGGTGTTGATGTATTAAGCACTTTTGATTTTTTTTATTTAGTGGACTACCAGATTTATTCGGAAGCATTTACTTGGATCAGTCGTTGAGTTTTTTCTAACTCTGATGTATTAATCACTTTTTGGCATTTTTTATTTAGTGGACTACCAGATTTGTTCGGTAGCATTTATTTGGACTAGCCATTGAGTTTTTTCCAGCTCTAATATATTAAGCACTTTCACTACAAAAAAAACAGTTTTTTGCGACGGCAAAACGCCGTCGCTAATACCTCCGCACGCCGTCGCTAATACCTTTTGCGACGGTAATTCGATTTTTTGCGACGGCAAGAGGGGGTCGCCAGAAAGGGGGTTGCAAAAGGTCTTTAGCGACGGTATGTGCCGTCGCTAATAGTGTTTGCGACGGTAAAGTTTTTCCGTCGCTAATATTGGTTTGTTGAGACGGCAGATAACCGTCGCTAAAAGTCTCCCAAAGGATATAACTATTGCCGACGGCATGTTGAGCCGTCGCTAAAGGTATGCGTCACAATTTCTTCGAAGTATTTGCGACAGTTCGTTGCCGTCGCAAAAGGCTCCCAGACCTGTTTTTGCGACGGCTGTTATGCCGTCTCAAAAAAAAAAAAAAAAAAAAAAAAAAAAAAAAAAAAAAACCCTGCTCCGAAATTATTTAAAAAATTTAAAAAAACCTGTATTAAATTAAAAATAATTACAAAAAAAATTCAAAAATTACATAATGATATAAATACATACATAAACAAAAGTTAACAAATAATAAAAATTCATAATGTTGTTCCATTCATAATATTACAGAAATAAAAATTTAAAACAATAAAAATTATGCCATTACATAATGTCGCATAATACATACATAATGTCGTTCACAAATTTAAATAACATAAATCAAAATCAAAATCAAAAGCAAAAGTTTCGTCTTAATTCTTGCGTGGGTTACAAAAACAAAAGTTGGACATAAACTTTCTACGCCCGCATTCCACAAGAAGCAAACTGCTACTCAGGAAATATCTGAAAAAAACAAGATAAAAATAATTAATAACCATATAATGCTGTTAATATTTTAATTAAAGAAAAATATAAAAAAAAAAATTGACTACTATTTAATTATAAAGATAGTTAGTAAATAATTTTGACTAGACCGAAATCCGACTCTAACTCCCAAACCGGGAACCCAATTCAAGCCCCGTCTTCTCCCACAAGTCTCTCGTGCCTAGGACGTCGTGTGTGCCAAGTTTCGTGCTAAACCGATGCGGTTTGGTGATTTTGGGGCCATAACTCCTCGAATTCAAGTTTCTTAAGGAACTAATTTGCCTAAAGTGAAATCCGGCTCTAACTCCCAAACCGGGAACCCGATTCGAGCCCCGTCTTCTCCCACAAGTCTATCGTGCCTAGGAGGTCGTGTGCGCCAAATTTCGTGCTAAACCAACGTCGTTTGGTGAATTTGGGACATTAACTCCTCGAATTCAAGTTTCTTAAGGAACTAATTTGCCTAAAGTGAAATCCGGCTCTAACTCCTAAACCGGGAACCCGATTCGAGCCCCGTCTTCTCCCACAAGTCTATCGTGCCTAGGAGGTCGTGTGCGCCAAATTTCGTGCTAAACAGACGTCGTTCGGTGAATTTGGGACATTAACTCCTCGAATTCAAGTTCCTTAAGGAACTAGTTTGCCTAAAGCGAAATCCGGCTCTAACTCCCAAACCGGGAACCCGATTCGAGCCCCGTCTTCTCCCACAAGTCTCTCGTGCCTAGGAGGTCGTGTGTGCCAAGTTTCGTGCTCAACCGACGTCGTTTGGTGATTTTGAGGCATTAACTCCTCGAATTCAAGTTCTTTAAGGAACTAGTTTGCCTAAAGCGAAATCCGGCTCTAACTCCCAAACCGGGAACCCGATTCGAGCCCCGTCTTCTCCCACAAGTCTCTCGTGCCTAGGAGGTCGTGTGTGCCAAGTTTCGTGCTAAACCGACGTCGTTTGGTGATTTTGGGGCATTAACGCCTCGAATTCAAGTTCCTTAAGGAATTAGTTTGCCTAAAGCGAAATCCGGCTCTAACTCCCAAACCGGGAACCCGATTCGAGCCCCGTCTTCTCTCACAAGTCTCTCGTGCCTAGGAGGCCGTGTGGGCCAAGTTTCGTGCTTAACCGACGTGGTTTGGTGAATTTGGGACATTAACTCCTCAAATTCAAGTTCCTTAAGGAACTAGTTTGCCTAAAGCGAAATCCGACTCTAACTCCCAAACCGGGAACCCGATTCGAGCCCCATCTTCTCCCACAAGTCTCTCGTGCCTAGGAGGTCGTGTGTGCCAAGTTTCGTGCTCAACCGACGTCGTTTGGTGATTTTGGGGCATTAACTCCTCGAATTCAAGTTCCTTAAGGAATTAGTTTGCCTAAAGCGAAATCCGGCTCTAACTCCCAAACCGGGAACCCGATTCGAGCCCCGTCTTCTCCCACAAGTCTCTCGTGCCTAGGAGGCCGTGTGTGCCAAGTTTCGTGCTTAACCGACGCGGTTTGGTGAATTTGGGACATTAACTCCTCGAATTCAAGTTCCTTAAGGAATTAGTTTGCCTAAAGCGAAATCCGGCTCTAACTCCCAAACCGGGAACCCGATTCGAGCCCCGTCTTCTCTCACAAGTCTCTCGTGCCTAGGAGGCCGTGTGTGCCAAGTTTCGTGCTTAACCGACGCGGTTTGGTGAATTTGGGACATTAACTCCTCGAATTCAAGTTCCTTAAGGAACTAGTTTGCCTAAAGCGAAATCCGGCTCTAACTCCCAAACCGGGAACCCGATTCGAGCCCCGTCTTCTCCCACAAGTCTCTCGTGCCTAGGAGGTCGTGTGTGCCAAGTTTCGTGCTCAACCGACGTCGTTTGGTGATTTTGGGGCATTAACTCCTCGAATTCAAGTTCCTTAAGGAATTAGTTTGCCTAAAGCGAAATCCGGCTCTAACTCCCAAACCGGGAACCCGATTCGAGCCCCGTCTTCTCTCACAAGTCTCTCGTGCCTAGGAGGTCGTGTGTGCCAAGTTTCGTGCTCAACCGACGTCGTTTGGTGATTTTGGGGCATTAACTCCTCGAATTCAAGTTCCTTAAGGAATTAGTTTGCCTAAAGCGAAATCCGGCTCTAACTCCCAAACCGGGAACCCGATTCGAGCCCCGTCTTCTCCCACAAGTCTCTCGTGCCTAGGAGGTCGTGTGTGCCAAGTTTCGTGCTAAACCGACGTCGTTTGGTGATTTTGGGGCATTAACGCCTCGAATTCAAGTTCCTTAAGGAATTAGTTTGCCTAAAGCGAAATCCGGCTCTAACTCCCAAACCGGGAACCCGATTCGAGCCCCGTCTTCTCTCACAAGTCTCTCGTGCCTAGGAGGCCGTGTGTGCCAAGTTTCGTGCTTAACCGACGCGGTTTGGTGAATTTGGGACATTAACTCCTCGAATTCAAGTTCCTTAAGGAACTAGTTTGCCTAAATTGAAATCCGGTTCTAACTCCCAAACTGGGAACCCGATTCGAGCCTCGTCTTCTCCCACAAGTCTCTTAACTTAGAATGTAAAGAATGCAAAGATACATTTTAGCTTAGAATACAAAGATACATTTTATACCTGATCTTCTGGTGGGGGTGTATATGGATTCTCATCTTCTGCAGATTCCCTAAATGCCCGGTGGCCACTCGATGCATCAGGAACCTATGTTAGTCAATGCATAATGTGTTAATCATATTTGAATTTTATACATAATCTTGAGTGAAAATTAAACTATCAATCGATTTAATTTATATGGAACCTGTCTGTTGGGATCCACACTCGCCCCCTGTGACACAAGGGCCATCATCTCAGCTCTCATCTGCTCTAAATGTGTAGAGAACTCTGCTCGCAGCTCTTCCCTCAACTCATCCCTTAGCTCTGCACGAACCTTCTGCGTGATCTGATCAATAGTCGATGGCTGGGGTGTTGACTGTGATGGCCCAGCACCATCTTTATACACCGCTCTCCGAGGCACAATTCTCCCGTATGTCCGACAATATCCATGTCCGTCATGACCTATCAACTCATGGAAAATGGCATTCCTAGCCTCCAAAGTCTTACCATCCTCAGGTAGCATAGAGAGTTGACGATTAAACTCATCCTGTATTGAATAAGACAGACAAGTATATGGCAAATTAAGATGGTTGACACAAAAAAAATAAACTTTAAATACAATCAAAGGTGTTTGGAAACTACCAAGGTCTGGATAACCTCTGGGTCATCTACTCTACGTGTCATAAGCCAAACATTCATCTTATCAGTAGACTCCCCCTTACTGGTCAGCTACATTTTTTTTAGAAATATGAAAATTAGAATCCAAATAATTTGCAAATATACAATGTTTGTTTATATACAAAAATAAAACAATAACATGTAAACCTCATGCCGTATCTGAGAGAAAGTAGTACGTCCTGTGGTATGAGCTATGCCGTGAGCTCGCCGATTTTTAGCGTTCCTACTTGCAATTTTCTATAACAGATTCAACAAATGTAAGTATGTAAATATGATTTGTATGTTTAAATATCATAAATATAACGTAATTGTATACCTCAGCATCGGAAGTACGCCAATACTCCACAAGTTGTTCCCACTGGCTTGGCACAACGTTCATAGGAACATCATCCTTCAGATTAGGATCTGAACTTCTAGGCTTGAAATACTTAGCCTTAAGCTTGTTCTTGTGATCCTTCCATATGCTGTTGCAGTTTTTCATGCAGATTGGCTTGTACTCCTCTGGACATATATTCAAATTGTCCTATAAAACACAATTTCAAAGTTTAAGGCTAAGTATAACACAAATTTGGAATTCGAATATGACTACAAAAATATACTTTTACCTTCACATCCTTCCAGATAGCATCAACAATATCATCAGGCACATTGTTCCAGTCAAGAAAAGTAAGAGGAACAATGTTACCATTCCGCACAATAATGCCAAGTTGAGTAGTTAACTTGGCCACGTTATCCCCTATTGGGCAGTAATTTTCATCAAATTGTATGTCCAGCTTTTTTCCAGTACCCCACTCTTTAATGCCCTTGGCACAGCCTCTGCCACGCCTAGTCGAGGTTGATGAAGAACTAACATGACCTGCGATATACAATAATAATAAACAATATGCAATGGTAATAAACAAATGCAAATTTAAATAATATGAATACAAATTATATCAAATAAACCTGAGGTGGGCTGTGAAGAAGTCGAAGGGTCTGCAAAATACAATGAGAATAAACAAGTTATATATAAAGAGCATAAGCCAAGGTATGTGTAAATAATTTTCATACAAATCAAAGCAAATTTATATACCTGTGGATGGCTCATAAGCTGATGATGATAGCTGCAGTGGTGGCACTGATGGTGGACGCACCGATGGTAGGCGTGGAGGCTGAGTACATGGTAGCTGCTGTGGTGCCACTGATGGTGGTCGATACGGTGGTAGTAATGGCCCCTCAGATGGTGGTGGCACTAATGGCCCCTCCGATGCTGGCCGATGTGATGCCTCCTCTGATGGTGGTGCTACTGATGTCCTGTTATGTAGCACATCGGACATCATGCGCCGGGGATTATCAGGCTTCCTCTTTCTTCCCATAATAATCTGCAAGCAATATACCATTAATTGACATTAGAAACATAGACAATGGTTTCTCATCAACTATAATATGACATTAATTGAACTAATACAATTACAAAGACAAAGTAACTTAAGAAATTGATGATTAACTACAACCTTGGCCTTAATTGAATTACTAATGTTGATTACATATCAGCCTATTTGAACATCAACTGTTTCCCCTTCTGCGGCTTCCCTCACCCAACCAACTTCTTCATCACAAAGCATTATATTTTCTTCCAATTGTTGGCTCATGTACGGCTCGATTTGTGGATCAGTCGAACTCATATCAAATAAACCTCTTTGAGACATCTTCACCACGACTTGCCAGTCTGGTTGTAACGGGTCTGCAACATACCAAACTTGCTCTGCTTGGGACGCCAAGATGAAAGGTTCATTGGTAATTCGATCATCTCGGTACAACAAATGGTTGAAGTTCACCAACGTGAAATTGAAGACATCTTCTTTCTTTCCATGAATGTTGTCAATCCAATCACACTTAAACAACACATGTTTCTTCTCATTGGAATACCGAATCTCAACAATATCTGTCAATTGTCCATAATAGTACACAGACCCCAGACGAGGATTCTTGTCTTTTCGACTAGCATAACTTATGGTATCTGCCTTCAAAGCTACACCACAATTTTGTGTGGCTCGACGATCATCCATGGCCTTTACTCGATACCGAAACCCATTCAGTATATACCCGTTGAACCTCCTTGCCAGGTTATGAGGACCATTTGCCAATAGAATAATCTCTTCAGAAAATATGACATCAGTACTCCTTCGCAAAGTTTGGACCTATTTAACACGAAAATGTAAAATTTAAAATGTAGATCGACTTAAGTAACTAGAATCTACAGAGTTAAATACATACATGTTCCTTGAACCAAATGTGAAAAGTTTCAAAATGTTCACGCCGAAGTTGATGATCGTCGACACGAGGCATTTTGAGCTTAAGTACTTCAAGGTGTTTGCTGTGTAGATTAAAATTTTAGCAATACAAAAAATTTAGTTGAAAATTCAAGAAAACATAATAAAATATTGAGTGAGTGACTTAACCTACTTTATGAATGGTTGAACCGCGCTTGTATTGAATAAGATGTACCGATGAGCTTGTACCCAAGAAGTATTATCAAGATAAAAGCTTGTGTTTTCACCAATCGCATGACCCAAATTATCATCACCACTGTAGTTCCTCACGGGTCGACTAGATTTGGTTTCCACATCATTGAGATATTGTGCACAAAAATTCATGCATTCTTCCATAAGATATCCTTTAGCAATTGATCCTTCAGGACGAGCTCTATTACGCACGTATTGCTTCAAAGTAAGAAGATACCTCTCAATTGGATACATCCATCGAAACTGAATCGCTCCACCCAATAAGGCTTCATCAGCTAGATGTATAGGCAAGTGCTCCATTATATCAAAAAAACTCGGAGGAAATATTTTCTCTAGATGACAAAGTGTTACAGCGATACGATCTTTAATATATTGCAAATCCGTCGCACGATTCACTTTCGAACACAATTGTCTAAAGAAATTGCTCAATTCAATCAAGGGTTCAATTACATTCTTCGGTAACGATCTGCGAATAGCCAATGGAATAAGTTGTTGCATCAGAATATGACTATCGTGGCTCTTAAGACCCCCAATGCTTCTATCATGTAAGCGCACACGACGTGATATATTGGATGAATAGCCGTCGGGAACTCTTACTTCCTTCAACACTTTCAAGAACAAATCTTTCTCATCCTTGGTCATCGTGAATTGTGCTGGTGGTAAATAGGCTTTATTCGACCCTCTTAACTGCAAATGTAGGGGTTTTCTAATATTCATATCTTCTAAATCACGCCGAGCATTAACACCATCCTTCGATTTTCCTGCAACCCCTAATATTGTCCACAACACATTGTCACAAACATTCTTCTCTATATGCATCACATCGAGGTTGTGTCTTATTAGATTGTGCTCCCAATATGGCAATTCATAAAAGATACTTTTTTTCTTCCAACTATGGGTGCGATGTCCAGCTTTCTCCTTCTCTACCTGTCTCCTATGCCTCTCCTTAAGGTCATCCCTCTTGTATTGGGTTAAAATCCCCTCAGATTCTAATTGTAGCAACATCTCAGTTCCAGACAACAATTTTGGTTTGAGTCTGACTTCCCGACTACCATCAAATGATACTTTATCCTTCCGAAATTTATGGCCAGTAGGTAAAAATCTGCGATGACCCAAGTATGATTGTTTCCTACTATGCTTCAGCCAATACGATGTAGTTTCCTTATTGCAACAAGGACATGCATATTCGCCTTTAGTGCTCCATCCTGACAAGTTTGCGTATGCAGGAAAATCACTAATTGTCCACAGTAAAGCTGCATGCATTTGAAACATTTGATTTGTTGATGCATCAAATGTTGACGCACCCTCATTCCATAGTTCTTTCAACTCTTCAATCAACGGTTGCATATACACATCAATCTTGTCACCAGGTCCTTTCGGCCCGTCAATAAGCACGGATAAAATTAGAAATGGTTGCTTCATGCACATCCATGGCGGCAAGTTGTATGGAATGAGCACAACAGGCCAAGTGCTATGAACTATGTTCATCGTCCTGAATGGGTTAAAACCATCAGATGCTAAGCCAAGCCTTACACTTCGGCAATCATTACTAAAGTTAATATGTCGACGGTCAAAATCTTTCCATGCAAGGGAGTCAGCAGGATGCCTGAAGACACCATCATCAGTTCGTTCATCTGCATGCCATCTCATGAACTTGGCCGTCTTGGATGACATAAACAACCTCTGCAACCTTGGCTTTAAAGGAAAATACCTCATCTGTTTTGCAGCTATTTGTTTGCCACCTTTGTTAGGACCATTTGAACCACCATCACCATTTGATTTCCATCTAGAACTGTTGCATATGACACATTTATCAAGATTGGCGTCCTCGTTTCGAAACAACATGCAACTGTTGGGACATGCATCCCACGTGTCATAGGTGAAGCCCAAATCTGTTGTGACCTTTTGAGCTTTATAATATGAGTCCGGGAGTTTCACACCCAACGGAAATGCCTCATTCAATAACTCAAGCAACATGTCAACAGATTTATCTGTCCACTGATTAAGCACCTTCAAATGTAGAAGTCGAACAATGAATGACAAAGATGTGAACTTCTGACAACCCGGATACAATTCACTTTGTGCATCTTGAAGCAGTTTGAAATACTTTGCAGTCTCTGCATTTGGATCGAGCTGGGGTTCAGATGCATGGGGATCAGGCCCTTGTGGTTCATCACCCTCAACACTTGTACCGGCATGTGGATTTCCCATAGCCCCTTGTATCATTCCAATCATATCATCCCCAATGTCTAAATTAGCTAATGTTTCATTCTCTCGATTACCATGCAGAGATACGTAAGATTCCCCATGATTAATCCAATGTTTGTATTTTTTTAAAAAACCATTCAAAATCAGATGCTCCCGTACACCCTCTCGTACAAAATAGTATCGATTCTCACACTTCCTACACGGACAACTGATCATCTCACCTTCAACCCTATTGGTGTAGGCAAACACAAGGAATTCATCAATCCCATTAATGTATTCCCTGGACATCCTATTTGGCAAATCAATCCAACTCTTATCCATCATCTGTACACATCCACAAAAATATCTCATCAAAGTAACTCTAAATATAATACGTTTAACTCAAACCTATTCAAAAAAATACTCAAAACTCATCTATTTAAGTTTGTCTAAAAAATACTCAAAACTCATCTATGCTCTTTAACTCAAACTCATCTATGTCCCCGAGACACATGTTTGCCAGGATATGTATGCAAATATATTTGTAATAAGGAAGATTAAACAAAGTTAGTTTGAAAAACAAAGTTAATGAATTTTCAAATTTTTACTTTGGTTATTTTCAAATTTTTACTTTGATAAAATTAGAAATGGTCCTAAGTTCATATATTAACTTATTACTTTGGTTATTTTAGTATACTATTAACCAAGGTATGAGTTTATGAGATATGTTAAACTATACCAATTCACACTATTGATAGTATATTCCCAAAAGATATGGGTATACTAATATCAAGGATTGATAATTGGACTACAGTCAATTAATAGTCATTTTACCATTAGTAGTTGATAATATACTGATTATCATTCTATATTAATATCAAATCTATAAAAGGGGGTATATAATTATAGTCTAGTTGGCATTGATTTAGTTAAGCATTACTCATTCAACGATGATTAGCACAATGATAACCATATTATTATAGTTTAAATGAGCTAAGTAGTTTGTACCTATCAATTAATCTACTCTAAAGTGACTAAGTCTATAATATGTTTATAAACTAATGACATAAAATTATCAGACTAGAATAACATATTTCATAACCATTATTTATATTATATTTATTCGGGACTGACAAGTATGTTCATTGTACTATTAGCAAAAATGATATAATTATTAAATTAACCACAGTAATATGTTATGCTACTAAATTATTACGGATATAACCAAGTTAGAATATAGTGTAGGTGAAATAGGTTTAACCTATGAATTAACATGTTAGATAGTAATTAACATTGGTTACATAATATAAGAAAAAGAAATAGTGTATTATGACCATATTTGATATCTATTAAGAAATAGTATCATATTATTTAATATCATTGGAAATAATATGATATCCATAACCATTATATGATATCAATAACCATATCATATAAGTCAGATTATCCTAATTAACCATATATTATTAACCATAATTATTCTAATAGTATCATTATTGGTATATTATATATTAATCTATATATAGATTACAATACACATATCCTTAGTATGATAAATAAACTAGTATATTATACGGGGTAATACCCTATATATTTTTCATACATATTTTTCATACATGCTAAAGTTTTTCATACAGATTTTTCATATATACATACAGAAACTTTTTGGACAGCATACATACATATATATGAAACAAATTTATATTCATGTATATATATATTTTTTTAACAGCTAATACATACATACATACATATATATATATATACAGAGAGAGAGAGAGAGAGAGAGAGAGAGCATACCTGAGGTAGCTGTCGCCGTCGAAGCACCACCGCTTGCCGTTCGCCGTTCGTCGTCGCCGCACCACCGCACCACCGCTAGCCGTTCGCCGTTCGTCGCCCGTCGCCCGTCGCTGGTTTGGGGATTTAGGGATTTCGTGCTTCAAAACAATATTTAGGGATTTGGAGATCGAACATGAGCGGCAAGATGAAAGGGAAGAGGGGGGGGGAAACTTGGTTTTACTTTTTGCGACGGGAAGGTTTACACCGTCGCAAATGGTACAAAAATGTCCATAAACGACGCCGTTTTCATAAACCGTTTTTAGCGACGGACAAATGCCGTCGCAAATAGTCAAGTATTTGCGACAGCACGCTTTTGCCGTCTCAAACATGTTTTTTTTCCCGACGGCTCCGCACGCCGTCGCTAATAGTTCCTCCTTTTAATACCCTTTCGTGCATTTTTATTACCGACGGTTAAACGCCGTCGCTAAATCTCTTTTTTGCGACGGTAAATCACGCCGTCGCAAAAACCTATTTTTGGCGACGGGAATCACGCCGTCGCGAATACTTCCGTGTTTTTTGCCCTCCTTTCTTGTAGTGTTTTTTGGCCTTTTTTATTTAGTGGATTACCAAATTTGTTTGGTAATATTTATTTGGACTAGCCGTTGAGTTTTTCCCGACTTCTTCCACTCATCCATTGACAAGCTGCGATTGTTGAATATCTTTACACCAGCTTGAAGGGGAGTGTTGAATATAGAAATTAGAATACATAAAATCTTTTTATTTTTAGTATTATGCATATAATATGTGATTGTATCAATAACTGATTTATTATTGTTTCCTTATTTATATTGTTTTTTAAATTGTATCATGAATCTATTATATATACATGACATCTGCCTCATTCATGGAAAAATCAAATAATTCTTTCATGTTTCGTTTTATGAGTGATTATTTAGTAGCCTATACCATTTTTTACTTGACACTTGTCAAGTTGCTCTTCAAAAACCCAACAAAAGATATGAGGTCTCACTCTTTTAACCAATAAATATCAAGTTGAAATACCGCATGACAATAGTCTAGGAGCAAAAAAAAACAATTTCTCTTCATTTTGATGATCAATTTGTTTTCCAAGGTTTTCATGATGATGCATTTGCTTTTCCTAAAACTCTATGCATTGGGCCCAAATGCTAGCAACCCAAGCCCAAGTCCAAAAGAGTTGCGTAAGAAAAGCTCCACTTTTGTCTATTTCAAGCCCATGGATAAGGAGCGTGCACCAGCTTCTATTCATTTCATACCTTCATTTGGGTTTTGAGTAAAAAATATAATTTGATAGGAGTATGCCAATGGCTGAACTAGGGCCGGCATAGGTGCCGGGTGCGCAAGTCGCCACATCTTGACCATTCCGTTTGTTTTTAGAAGTTGAATAAAAGAAATTTATAGCAAAGAGATTGATAGTGATAGGATTAAGTAAAATTGTGTTTGTTTTGATGATAGTTGTTAGTATAGGAATTGTTAAATTATTTTTATATAAAATAATAAAACAAATAAAAAAATATTAAAAAATTAAACATTAATGTTTAAAAAAAAATTCCCAATATGTAAGAAATAAAAAAAAAAAAAAATTCTAATCCCCTCACTATTTTTCTAATACCATCTCCACCTCCTCCATCCCAATCCCCCTTCCAACCTCCATCTTAATCCCCTCCTCCATCCTAATCCCTTCCCTAACTTTACAAACAAACACAATACTAACTAACCTCACCTCCATTCTAATCTCCTCCCATCCATTACACCCCAAAACAAACGAGACCTTAAATTTTTGCTAAAATTTAGGTTTTTCAAACAAAAAATTTGACCTTCTCTTCAAGGACAGAGCTCATCAAGAATTCTATTTTGATAATTTATATTATTTATTTTATAAGATTTTTCATATATTCTATTCATAAAAAAAAAATTAAATTGATCCAATAATCGTAATATTTTATTTTATTGTGTTTGTCTTAAAAAAATAAATAATTTATTTTAAAAATATATTTATCATATATATTTTAAAACTAATGAATGGCAAATATAGTTTTGATAATAAGTCACCAACTTTTTAAAATAAATGTGATTGAATCATATGCCTACTGATATTCAGTTTGTGTAAAAAAAAATTATATAAATAATTTACTTAACAAAACTTATGTGATAAACGATTTGAATCAATCGAGTTGCTGTTTGTGTTGTTTAGGTTTTGTGGGTAGTTGGCATCTTGCCAACTATATTCACATCTTCCTGGACTATTTTGTTTTTATTAATAAAATGTTACTCTTTTTTTTGTTGATAAAATATATATATATATATATGTCAAAATGCATAAAGATTAGAATTGGCATGTCGAGCTAGCCGAGAAGGTTGTGCTCATGTTTGGATAGAAGAGGTAAAGTACCTGAGGATATACTTCATGTAGTCATTACGTATACTTCTGAGATTCTATGATTTTCTCCTTATATTATTCACATTTAAAAAAATCATTATTAAATAAAAAGGAATTATGAACTTAGTGATGTTTAGTTATAACTTCTAATCATATTTGGTTGTGACCTATAGTAATTGTTTTATGTTATAAATCTAGAGATTGACTTCTCTCAAATTGAAAATCTCAATTAAACCATATTGTTTGGGTCTGTAAGGCTTATCTCAGGTTTCATTTCGATAATTTGAACTATTTATTTTGTAAAACTATTTATTTATATTAGGTTGATATGATAATTTGTAATAATTTTTTGTAGCATTCATCTCCCCAAAAATAGATTTATCATTCATTTTTTTCAGAGACAAATGTGATAAAATAAAAAAAATTATAATTATCCACTTAGTCTAATTTTTTTCATAAATGATATATACGAATGACCTTTCAAAATAAACAATTTAAATCATTTAAAATGACCCGTGACAGGTCCCACGGACCTCAACCAGTTGGGATTTTAAAATCTAATGGTATTTGTGGTATTTATGAATCAAATTAATGACTTGAATTTATTTATTTATTTTTAAATCTAATAGCTAAAATTAATTATGCATATTATATGGACTTTTTTTTTTTGGGGCGTGAGTTGTACTCCAACACCTTCCAGCTTGGATTTTTCAAAACATTTATTCAGTTAAAATTAATAGTAGTTTCAACTAATTTCCAACTAGTTTCCTACTTTGACATCTTTCCTTCCATAGATGTCAACTACTAAGCAGATTTGGTAATTATATATAATATATATATAGACAAAATAAAAGGGTCATTGAAGCCAAATTGTTCCCAAAACAGAGGTTACTCAATTCACAATGCTCCATAATTTGTATTAAAAAGTCAATATTATAGAAGAAGAAAGGGACCTCTGGGTGATTTTGACTGTGATGGTTGGATAGTTTGTTTGGATGTTATATTCGCATATACCAATTGTTGATTCCATCTTCATTTATTCTTTATAATGAATGATGAATCTATGATAATCTACTGAGATTACCTATAACATTGATTTTGTTTTTTTGTTTGTTTGTGGGTGGGTGTGTGTGTGTGGGTGTGTGGGTGTGGGTCTGTTTGGAAGGCGAGAAATAGAATTTCAAGTTACCTTCATTTCCCCCCGTATTGATTTGTTTCTACTGTTATACCCAAATTTTTAGTTATTATTATTATTATTTTATTTTATTTTTTGTATGTGTGAGTGTGTTTGGGATAGAAATTATTGGAATATACGTGTATGTGTACCGGTTAAATGATACTATTTCTTTATTTTTAGAGTCATATATTAAATATTGGACAAATTATCTGGAAGTCCTATTTAAAAGAAGATAAATTTATTTAGTCCCATAATCTTTTAAATACTCTCAAAAGTCCACTACCTATTTTTCTTCTTCATTCTTCTTGTGCATTCATTCTTCTCTCTCTCTTTCTTTTCCTGATTTCCGATGACCAGTGACCATTTCTTACTTCATCTTTTTCTCTTTCTAAGAGATTGTTTAGGATGATCTAAATAAGTGCACTTTTTAACTTTTTATGAAATATGGATTGAGTTTGGGTTAGATTTGAAGTGATGTGTTAGAGAGGTGATGTGACTTAAATAAAATAATATGACTTAAATAGGATAATGACTTTTTAACTTTTTGACTTTTTTCAAACATGTCAAACCTGTTGGAACAATCTTCTGTGTATGAAAAATAACTTGAAATAAAATCAAACAAAATAAATAAATTACATACCGGATTTATTTATTGAACCAAATAAAAATTACAAGACCAAGTCGAGTGTGTGACACTCTGTCCTTAAGACAGATTCGCCCCGCTACGGTGCTTACGGTTGAATGGCGTCTATCTCCCAGGATACAATGATCTTCACAAATTTATAGAAGCACTTCAAATAAATTTGTTTGGCGAACCAAACCTGTGTTCTAACTCTCTGAAATATTTATATCTAAAACTAAATATGAGGAATAATGCACGAAGGAAAAAATTTGTACTGCAAAGAGAAAAAACTCAGACTCAAAATCACGGATCGGAAAAACAGAACCCAAAACTGTTAGAATTATTGGTATTTATATCCAGCAAATAGTCCCGAACAGGCATCAAATTATAGAAGTGAAAAGGTGCATTATGTCAATTCCAAAAAAGTTGACCGTTTGAACAAAGAATCTGCCCGTTTGAAATGAACAACTTTTTCAAACAAAAAAGGACCCATTGGTGGTGGTGGAACAGTTTATCAACTGTTTGGAACTTAATTTATAGAAACATATAAATATATATTAAATTATTTTAAATATATATATATATATTTAAACTATTTAGATAGTTTAAACATGTTTTAGGAAACCACTTAAGGAAATCAAAAAATAAATTTAAAATTAAATTCCCACAATAATTTTTTATTGAAAAAATTCAAATGAATTTTATCTAAAAAATTAATGTTAGATCCGAAAACGACGTCAACTTCCCATTCACTAAAAAATGGTTGACGTTCCGTCTTCACCACTTTACCTCTTCGGACCCACCCCAAAAGACGTTTGGGGTCCACCCAAATTGGGTTAAAAAATATGCCTATATAAAACCATTTTTCCAACAATCCCCCACATGAATGGAAGTTGACGAAGAGAAAATGCAACAACATGATCTAATCAGAGAGTACAGAAATTGGTAATATTCTGCAAAGGATAGGTAGCTTTTGGCTTTGAACCTTCCCTTGTGAGACACTATCGGATTTACTAGCTAAACAGTGAACATGATGTCTTGAACTGTTCAGCCGTTTGAGTAAACCAAGACAATAGAACTCACACAGTATATTCCCAGACACAGTTTAGTTCTCACTATTGTGTTCATTTTGGCCCTGAACAACCTGGTCTTCATGAGTGCTCTAGAGAATTGTAGCCCTTCACAAATCTCACAGAACCGGCCCAGTTCACACTCACATAGGTGATTCTTATGAAGAGTATCCTGCCATACTCCACTAGGTTTACCCAGATATAAGAATCATTAAAAGTTTTACTTAACCTAAAACGCTGCAGACATCACTATTTCATCATAGAAATGGGTAGGAGTTAGACTCCCCAGTGATCCTTCTGAGTCACTCACAACTCGGTTGTCCCTTTGAATCTAGATCTTGGGATCTCCAGTCAACTAGGTTGGGTTGCCGTTGTGGGAACTCTTATTTAATAGGCTTTAATCCCATTCCCCTCGATGAATTCTCAACTAACTCTCTTGCTAACCATTTGGTTAGTGGATCCGCTATGTTGTCTTTTGACTTAACATATTCTATGGAAATAATTCCATTAGAGAGTAGTTGTCTTACGGTGTTATGTCGACGACGAATGTGTCGTGACTTACCGTTATACATATGACTCTGTGCTCTACCAATTGCTGATTGACTATCGCAATGTATGCATATAGCAGGCACCGGTTTTGGCCATATTGGAATATCTTCAAGGAAGTGGCGAAGCCATTCTGCCTCTTCCCCTGCTTTGTCTAAAGCTATGAATTCAGATTCCATAGTAGACCTAGCAATACAAGTCTGTTTGGAAGATTTCCAAGATACAGCCGCCCCACCAAGAGTAAAGACATACCCACTGGTGGACTTCGAGTCTCTAGTATCCGATATCCAATTTGCATCACAGTATCCCTCAAGTACTGCTGAATATCTAGTAAAATTAAGCCCAATGTTACGAGTGAATCGGAGATATCTTAGAACCCTTATAATTGCTTTCCAATGTTCTACTCCCGGATTACTCGTATATCTACTTAATTTACTTACTGCATAAGCTATATCTGGGCGAGTGCAGTTCATCAAGTACATTAAGCTTCCAATAATTTGGGCATACTCTAATTGAGAAATACTTTCCTGTATATTCTTAGAAAGATACAAATTAACATCTACAGGAGTTCTAGCAAGATGATCATCATCTTTGCTGAATTTGTCAAGTATTTTTTCAATGTAATGAGATTGTGACAAAGCATATCCTTCTGATGTTTTGGTAATTTTTATACCAAGTATTACATCAGCAATGCCCATGTCTTTCATGTCAAAATGTTTATTCAACATTTTCTTGGTAGTTTTAATCATATCATTATTACTACCTATGATGAGCATATCATCTACATAAAGACATATAATGACATAACCTTTGTCTATGTTTTTAATATAAACACATTTGTCACACTCATTAATTTTAAAACTATTTGACATCATTGCCTTGTCAAATTTCTCATGCCATTGCTTTGGGGCTTGTTTTAAACCATATAATGATTTAACCAATTTACACACTTTCTTTTCTTTCCCTGGAACAGAAAACCCTTCTGGTTGTTCCATGTAAATTTCTTCATTTAACTCACCATTTAAGAAAGCGGTTTTAACATCCATTTGATGAATTTCTAGATTGTATAGAGATGCAATGGCAATTAGCATTCTAATGGATGTTATTCTAGTAACCGGTGAGTATGTGTCAAAGTAATCTAGACCTTCTTTCTGTCTAAAACCTTTGACTACAAGTCTTGCCTTGTATTTGTTGATTGATCCATCTGCTTTCAATTTTCTTTTGAAAATCCACTTGTACCCAAGAGGTTTACAACCTGGTGGCAAGTCCACTAATTCCCAAGTGTGATTTTGCAAGATGGATTCAACTTCACTGTTGACAGCTTCTTTCCATAAAGGAGCTTCAGGACTGGACATAGCCTCTTTAAAAGTTAAAGGCTCATTTTCTAACAAATATGTTAGAAAATCTGGACCAAAAGATTTTGAGGTTCTAGCACGTTTACTACGTCTAAGTTCCTCTTCCTCATTTTGATCTAACTCTTGTTCTTGATCATGTTCTTGATCATTACTAGTAATAGCATCAAAAGATCTCTTATTATTACTAGTCTCTTGTCCAATCTTCTTTGGAAATACATGTTCAAAGAATGATGCATTCCTTGACTCAATAATAGTATTTACATGCATTTCGGAATGTTCTGATTTATGAATCAAAAACCGATATGCACTACTATTCTTGGCATAACCAATGAAAATGCAATCAATGGTCTTAGGACCTATCTTAGTCTTTTTAGGACTAGGAATAGCCACTTTAGCCAAACACCCCCACACTTTTAAGTATTTGTAGGATGGTACTCTTCCATGCCACAATTCATAAGGTGTTTGATTTACTTTCTTTCGGGGTATTTTGTTTAAAATATAATTAGCAGAAAGTATTGCTTCCCCCCACAAGTTCTGAGGTAATCCAGAACTGATTAACATGGCATTCATCATTTCTTTTAAAGTCCTATTTTTTCCTTTCAGCAATTCCATTTTGCTGAGGTGAGTAAGGAGCGGTGGTTTGATGAATTATTCCATATTCTTTACAAAATTCACCAAAAGGTGATTCATATTCACCACCTCTATCACTTCTAAGTTTCTTGATTTTCTTACCAAGTTGATTTTCAACTTCATTCTTATATTGAATGAAAGTTTCCAAAGCTTCATCCTTGGTTCGAATTAAATAAATATAACTATATCTAGTATAGTCATCTATAAAAGTGATTACATACTTTTTTCCATCTCTGGTTTGAATTGATTTAAAATCACAAATGTCACTATGAATTAATTCAAGTGGTTCCGTACTTCTTTCAATTGAATGAAAAGGAGTTTTAGATAATTTTGCCTCAACACAAATTTCACATTTATGATTTGAATCAATGTCAAATTTAGGTAAACAATTCATATTAATTAATCTACGCAAAGATCCATAATTAACATGTCCTAGTCTACCATGCCATAAATTTGAAGACTCAAGCAAGTAAGAAGAAGATGTAGTATTATTAATAACAGAGGGTACAACAGTCATTACATTTAACTTGAAAAGGCCATCAGACATGTAACCTTTTCCTACATACATCCTGTTTTTGGTAAGTACGAACTTGTCACTTTCAAAAACTAGCTTAAACCCATTTTTACTCAACAAAGATCCGGAAACTAAATTCTTGCGAATGTCCGGTACATGCAGCACATTGTTAAGAGTGAGTTCCTTTCCAGATGTCATCTTGAGTACAATTTTTCCTTGTCCTTCAACTTTGGAAGTTGAGGAGTTACCCATAAAGAGTTGTTCACCATTGTCCACTATAGAATAAGATGTGAACATCTTTTTGTCAGCACAAATATGGCGAGTAGCACCGGTGTCCACCCACCATTCTTTAGGATTTCCGACAAGATTTGCCTCGGAAACAACTGCAGAAAGCTTTATGACATCTACACCATTGGAAATTTTATCCATTTCGGTCATTTTGGCTTTAGCAACCTTCTTACTTGATTTTCCTTTGCCTTTGCAAAGATCAGTTCCAGTAGCCATAAATTCTAAATTATAAACCACAATTATAATTAGAATTTAATACTACACAGAAAATTAAAACCAAATAACACAGAATTTTAAATTCTGTAAATAATAAAAGAAACAACAATTGTAACTTTTATTTCCAATTAATTTGAAAATAAAATAAAATTTTATTTAAACAAATTAAACCAAAACTACAGATATAAAATCTGTTAAAATAAAAGAAACAAAACAAAATGTAACTTTTATTTTCAATTAATTTGGAAATAAAATAAAATAAAATTTTATTTAACCAAATTAATTCCACACAGAAAACTAATCCAAATTCACAGAATTAAATTCTGTAAAAATAAAAGAAACAAGAATGTAACTTTTATTTTCCAATTAATTTGGAAATAAAATAAAATTTTATTCAACCAAATTAATTCCACACATAAAATAAAAGAAATAAAAACTATAACTTTTATTTTTCAATTAACTTGGAAATAAAATAAAATTTTATTTAACCAAATTAATTCCACACAAGAAATTAAAATCTCTTGTAACACTCCAATAATTAAAATACTGAAAACAGAATTTTAATTAATGAAAACTCAGAAAATAATTTCTAAAACCCAAAATTAATTTCTGAAAAAATTCCACAAAAATATATTCTGAATTGTTAATGACACCAGTATCGTACTACTAGATGTTGTCAAAGAAAAGAGACAGTATATTACTACTATCTGTCAAATAGCATATAATCACTATTTGTTTTTCCAACCAGAATATTATTTTGTAAATCCACAGAAAATAATTTTCTTTCGAAATTATTTACGAAGAATGAAAAAAGGGAAACAAACGAAAAATTCTGTAAACAGAATAATTGGAGTCTGTCTTAAGATTGTTGGAACAATCTTCTGTGTATGAAAAATAACTTGAAATAAAATCAAACAAAATAAATAAATTACATACCGGATTTATTTATTGAACCAAATAAAAATTACAAGACCAAATCGAGTGTGTGACACTCTGTCCTTAAGACAGATTCGCCCCGCTACGGTGCTTACGGTTGAATGGCGTCTATCTCCCAGGATACAATGATCTTCACAAATTTATAGAAGCACTTCAAATAAATTTGTTTGGCGAACCAAACCTGTGTTCTAACTCTCTGAAATATTTATATCTAAAACTAAAATGAGGAATAATGCACGAAGGAAAAAATTTGTACTGCAAAGAGAAAAAACTCAGACTCAAAATCACGGATCGGAAAAACAGAACCCAAAACTGTTAGAATTATTGGTATTTATATCCAGCAAATAGTCCCGAACAGGCATCAAATTATAGAAGTGAAAAGGTGCATTATGTCAATTCCAAAAAAGTTGACCGTTTGAACAAAGAATCTGCCCGTTTGAAATGAACAACTTTTTCAAACAAAAAAGGACCCATTGGTGGTGGTGGAACAGTTTATCAACTGTTTGGAACTTAATTTATAGAAACATATAAATATATATTAAATTATTTTAAATATATATATATATTTAAACTATTTAGATAGTTTAAACATGTTTTAGGAAACCACTTAAGGAAACCACAAAATAAATTTAAAATTAAATTCCCACAATAATTTTTTATTGAAAAAATTCAAATGAATTTTATCTAAAAAATTAATGTTAGACCCGAAAACGACGTCAACTTCCCATTCACTAAAAAATGGTTGACGTTCCGTCTTCACCACTTCACCTCTTCGGGACCCACCCCAAAAGACGTTTGGGGTCCACCCAAATTGGGTTAAAAAATATGCCTATATAAAACCATTTTTCCAACAAAACCAACCCTAATATATAGTTACCAATGACCACCATTGCTTGGAATTCACCGGCAACTACCAATCATTAACTACTAACTTCACCTTGACCGACGGTGAAAGAAACAAATTTCTGGTGAACAAGATGAGTAGATCTACTCAAATCTGATCTGATGTAGATCTACTCAGATCTACATAAGATATGAGTAAATTTACATGAGATCCGATTAGATTTAAACAAAAAATAGTTGTCGGAGTACAATATTCTCTCTATATCTGTTCATTTCCTTCGATTTCTCAATTTTTCTACCTTTTCTCTGTTACACACTTCTATTTTCCTGTTTTAATGGAGAAAATTTTGAAGTTTTAAATAAAAAGTTTTTAAGTTTTAGTTACAGGCAATGAAAATTGTAAAATTTTACAGTTTCAGTTTTTTTGATGCTGAAATAAATCATGCTTTAAAATTGTAAAATTTTACAGTTCATAACATTTTTTAGAACTGTAAAATTTTGTAGTTTTATAACATGTTTTCCAGTTTGATTAATAAAGATAAATACTTAATAGAATCATGCTTTGAAATTGTAACAGTTTACAATTTTAAAGGTTACTTTTCAGTTTGATCAATATTGGAGATTATTCGTTTAAACCCTACAAAAATTGAAAAATAATATATACTTTTTCTCATTATTGTTTTTTTTTTTTTTGTCAGTTTATCAATATTTAGCACATTTTACTATATTTTTCACTATAATTTCTTCATTTATTCTTTTTTTTTTTAATTTCTAGCAATATTCTGGACATTCCGGTGAGTCTCCGATGATATTCTTGACGTTCAACGAATATTTTGGACATTCTGGTGACTTCCAATGATGTTCAGAACACTTCGCCGATAATTCGACGACTTCTTGGTGATGTTGAATATTTTGGCGAGTCTCCGATGACCGTCTAACGGAAGTCCGGCGATAGTAGAATGTAGCAATGTTTTTAAAGTTAAAAATAAAAAATAATTTTTTTTGGATAATAAATAAAAATATATAAGACTAATTGATGCAAGTTTTTTGTTTTAAAATTAAATAAATTTTAAAATTTGCCTATGAGATTTGAGAAGTAGCGCTTAGATAATGTATTACTATTAGTTCGATACACAACCAATAAAAAATTTTAAAAGACAAAATAATTCCTCTAATTTAAAGGACATAAATAAAAATTTTAAGCGACACCACATCACGTAATGGAGCAGCATGGTAAAGTCACATGGGTTTGAGGTTGCTTTCTTTTTTGGGTCTTTAGTGAATTCTTTTGGTTTTAATTTCAACAATCCTACATTTTCTGGTTCTATTTAGCTGGACAAACTATAAAATTAAAAAATAAAAATAAAAAAATCCAAAAATGAAAGGGCAAAAGTAATTGGCTTTTTCTACTATTTTTTGGGGTTTTTTTTAGTGATTTTTTTATAAAAAATTTAGGGCGTTTTTAGTTTGTATTTTGAAACATGTTTTTGAAAGAAAATTTTCAAAAACATGTTTAGGGGTCATTTGATTTTTGAGTTGGGCTAAAAAATTGCAAAATGACAAAAAAAAAAAAAAAATTACAAAAGGACAAAAATTACAAAAAAAAAAAAAAAAAAAATTGTCATTCCAAAGTCAAAAAGCCAAACAAGTATACCAAACGTCCAAAAAAAGTCCCACGTTAAGGGGTTACTTAAATAAGATGATGTGACTTAAATAAGATAGTCACTTTTTGACTTTTTTAAGAGATGATAAACAAGACCTAAAAAAGTCAAAAAGTCAATTAAAAAATTCATTGCCAAATGAGCACTAGTTACAAATTTTCTTAAAAAAATTCCAAAATTACTTTTTCTCTCTCCTCTTTCATTCTTAATCACTTTTTCTCTTACACATATCTACTCAACTACAACAAAATATCAAATTATCCCAAACTCCTAAATTCTAAAATTATTTTCAAAATATACAACTAAACAAACCAAAAAAATTTCTAAACTCTCTCCCAAAAAAAATTTTGAAAATTTATTTCAAAATACAAACCAAACACACCCTTACTTTTTAAGACTCTTCCACCCAAAACGGATCTGAAATATAAATTACCCCTTTGTTTTTTTTATGTTTTGGCCTTTGGTGACTTTTACCAAACAAATAATAACAAATAAAGAGTTTTATAATCTAAAAGTCTTATTTATAAATGTTATGATAGCTTATGTCCTATTTAAAATTTTTTAAATTAATAAGTCCTATTTAGTAAGACTGAGAATATTATTAATTTTTTTCTAATTTTTAAAATTAAGAACATTATCAATTTTCCATAGTGATATTCCAGATAATTATTTCACTAACTGATGAAAAAAAAAGAGCACGAAATTAAACGTTTTTTTCCTTTTACTTATTGGTTTTATTTAGCTATTCAATAAAACCGATAACATTAATAATTTTTTTTCAGTTTTAAAACTGTGAACATTATCAATTTTTTTATTTTTTCAATTTTGCACATCAATGTTCCATCATCATACTTCTTTATAGACACAAAATTTTCAGTTTTACACAAAAAAATAATTCAGTTTTTTCAATTTTTCACATATATATATATATATTTTAAAAAATTCAATTTGAAAGTTGATATTTTAAAGTTTTGAAAATTAAAATAAATATCAAATCATCATGTTCATTTATGAATAATCATCATGTTCATTTATGAATAATCATAAATGATGAACAATTATTATTTGAAGAGTAATTTTAACTAGGGCAAAGCACTAGTAAATCCTGAATTTGAAAATGTTAAACCATTTAGTCCTATGATTTTTTTGGAAGACTAATAGGTCCTAGTTTAATGTTAAAGACTTGAACATCTTTTTTTATGTGCTATGCGTTCAAAAGTAAGGGTAAATGTGGGTTAGTGTTGGTGTTAATTTTACCAATTTGTCCAACATCAATACGTAATGTTCTGTTGATGTCCCTTGTATACGGGTGAATATCGAATGTAATTTATGGGTTGTGGATTGGGATTCCAACGTTGCAGCGAGATTGGTTCCGTGATTTTTGAGTTTTTTGTTTGGGTTGGTAATGTTGATGTTAATTCCCAAATTAACATTTCATTGCTACCGAAAACCCTGGGTTGCTGAAAAACACATTCGTTATAATACGTTGCTACCAGCGTGAAGTTAAGTTTGAGCACCATTCCGACCTTTGATTGACGTTGAACACGATATCTACACATCATTGGCGTCGACGATCTTCACAGGGAAACATGGCGACAAGTATGTACTGTATAGTTTTCTGATGTGTGCTTTTCATTTTCCGTTTCGGATTGTTAAACCCATTGTCGATTGGTGGTGTGTTTTGTGTTGTACATTGTTAAAATGTAGTTTGGGTTTAATGTTTGCTGATGTTATGTGATGTAGTTGTGTTACAATGTGGATTGGTATCTTGGTTTCAGTGAGCAAGTGCGATGGTCCTTATCTTATGTGATGGTCTAGTTGTGTGTTTATTTACCTGAGTGAGGGGCACCTGCCTTTTGGGTGATGTTGGAATGAGTGGTAAAAAGTGATGGGGTGGGTAGTGGAAAGTTGTTTGTTGGACTGTGGTCACCTGTTTGGGTATGGTATGAGAATAGGTTAATAGATGATGTTGTGGTGTGGAAATGTTAATGTTAATCTAAATTTGTAATTTCCTTTAATTTCAGATAGGGGTGTACCATTGATTTGGTTGCATCGGTGTGGTGTAAAATGCGTGACCCAGTAATTGAGGACATCTATTTGGTGTATGTAATGTGTATGGTTATCATATTTAATGTTTGTGTACATTAATTAGGTGGTAGACGTTCAGTGTGGGTTGAAGATGATATTTGAAATGTTATTGCATTTGAGTTACACGGTGAGTTAACGTTTGACCTGTTACTGGTTTTTGACGAAGGGGACGAAAATAATTAGGTGGTAGACGTTGCAGTGCGGGTTGAAGTTTGTTGTGAGTTCGGAAATTGGATTTATGGTGTAATGTTTACGATTATTATATTCAATGTTTGTGTATATTAGTTAGGTGGTAGACACTGTATAAAACATGTAACCCAACTATCTAATGTTTGAAGACAGTTTTGTTTTTTCCAATTCTGTGTTGGACAAGTAATGTTAGTATACATTGTTTGTTATGTTCTGTTGGTCATTGTTCTTGTTATGATATCGGGAATGTTGTGTTGTTTGTTATTGTTGTTCAGTTGGTTGGTATCCTGTTGATATAGTAATGTTAATGTCGTTGTAGGAAGTGGAAGCCGGCATAGTGCGAGACGGAAGGTAGAATGTAGAGTTACACAGCAAGGTTCTTCAACAACACTGCAAACTCCATGGCTGCTGCAAAAAAAATATAATATAAAAAAATGTTGCACACAGAGCATCGTAAATGTACCATTACGCATGGTTACACTACATTAATTGAACCTCTTCAAACGCAAAATTGCACTACAAGAAGTAACACACGGGTGTCCTATTTTACAAATTGCATCGTCATATCTTGATAAACTCCTATTGAATCGTCATATGTTAAGCAATGTAACACTAACACACCTAATCGATACAACATAAACATCAGCAAGTAAAAATCTCACAAACATACAACTTGTCGGCACATTGAGCATACATACCCACCACAATACGATACTGAAACAAACATTATAAACATCAAAACTCAACATCAAAACTCCTATTGAATCGTCATATGTTAAGCAATGTAATACTAACACACCTAACCGATACAACATAAACATCAGCAAGTAAAAATCTCATAAATATACAACTTGTCGGCACATTGCGAATACATACCCACCACAATACGATACCGAAACAAACATTATAAACATCAATACCCACACAGAAACTCCAACTCAAAATTTGAAGCCTGCAAACAAAACCCAGCAACTACATTGCAACAAAAAAATGTTAATCTGCCACTGAACAACACATTATAAACACCAATTCCCACAAGAGAACACCAAATCAAAATCCGAAACCCGTACAAAAAACCCAGAAACCACATTGGAGATACAAAATGTTTTCCAAACACCGAACTACACATTATAAACACCAACTCATGTTCCGAAAACCCCACCCAAACACATAAACCACATTGCGAAAAAAATAAAAAAAACCAATACCGACCTACACATTGCACACACCAGAAACCCACAAAAAGAAAACCAAATCAAAATCCGAAACCCCCCAAGTAAACGACATTGGGAAAAAAAAAATTAACAACCTATAACCACAACAATCATCATAAACACAATAGTCCAATAATCACACCAAAACAACATCAGAATCCCATCACAAACAAAGCCATAAAACTGAAAAATAAACTAACTTGAATTTTTCTACACACTATGTCAAACACAACCAACCTCAAATACTCAATCAGCCCCACCCCAAACAGCCCACCCAAAAATCTATCAGCAATACACCCCACCCCCCCCTTCCCTCACCAACATTAACAACACACATCACCAACTGGGACCATTATATGCTTCCATAAGATTTCCCGAAATCCCCTCCTAAAAAAAAGTAATGTTACATCAAACCTTAAATGTATATCCCCAGTAGAAAATCAAAAACCAATCACAATATGGGCATATAGGTAAACTCAATATAAAACATATATAAAAAAATATTATACCAAAAATAAAAAGGATTAAATGGTTTAATATAAAACACTCAGGACTAATTAGAGTAACAATTTCCAAAATGGGATTTATTAGTAATTTTTCTTTTTAAGTATTAAAAATTTAATAAAATTTAAAAATCTTAATTAAGATTTAATAAAATATAAATTCATAAATTAAAATTATGTGTAAATGTCTCATAAATAAATAATGGAGACAGTTTTACTCAAGATAGAAAAAAAAAAAAAAATTGGATTTGGGGTGCTTGCTGTACACCCAGCACAGCAAGCACTGTTGTGCGGTCCCATGGGTTTCTTTTAGGGTCCGTTTTGATAATTCAAACTATTCAAATTTTAGAATACATCGAGTAGAACATACCTGTAAAAAATTAAGTTAATCGGATATTGTTAACCATTTCATTCACTCACATTTGTACCTTTAAAAATAAATGATATTTTGATTTAAAATATTAAAATAAATATAAATGTGAGTGGATGAAATAATTAACAATATCTATTTAGGCCAAGTTTGGGAAAACTAAATAAGTGCACTTTTTTACTTTTTATGAAATATGGGTTGGATTTGGGTTGGGTTTGAAGTGATGTATTAGAGAGGTGATGTGACTTAAATAAGATGATGTGACTTAAATAGGATAGTAACTTTTTGACTTTTTAAATTTTTTTAAAGATAGCAAACTTGACCTTAATTTAATTTTTTATAAATATATTATATTTAATATATTTTAAAATATAAACAATTTCAATTATCAAACAGACCTAAAAAGAGCCCATAGGGCCGCACAGCAAAGCAGGGCACCCAAATCCGAAAGAGAATTGATACAAAAAGGACAGGCGAAATGCGTGGGATGGGAGGAGGGAGAGAGATTATTCAGTGGTCCTGGTATATAGTAAGGTGGAGCTCTAAGAAGGTTCTGAGATAGAACTCACAAATTTGCAAATGGTGATTGGCTGGAAGAAGATACACATGGTGCCCCTTGAAGCATTTAATAATTTTTGGGGGAGTCAAAGTGCAAAGCGTGTACTGCTTGTGCCGACCGACGTTCGTTAAATGATTTAGCTGTGTGCCACCTGCCCTATGCTACGCGTTCACGTGACCATCGTGCTGTCAAAATCCATCAATCCCTCTCAACTCACACTCACGCTGTAAACGCAATCAAAACAACCCCGTATTTTTACGAGGAAAAATGAGTGAGACCACAGAGGCTATTTTGTAAAGTGAATTAAAAATTATTTTTTAATTTTTAATTTATTTTTTTTTTATAAAAAAATTTAAATAATTTTTAAAAAATAACTTTTAACCATCTTTCTAAAACATTCTTAAAAGAAAAACACTAATAGTTCTAATGTTAGGGTTGGTTTGGCATGTTTGAAAAATGTCAAAAAGTCAAAAAGTCATTATTCTATTTAAGTCATATCATCCTATTTAAGTCATATTACCTCTCTAACACATCACTTCAAACCCAACCCATATTTCATAAAAAGTCAAAAAGTACAATTATTTAGATTATCCCAAACAATCCCTTAGTATGAGTCTCACATGATGGGATGTTTTGCTTTTGCTTTTGTGTTTTTTTTTTTTTTTTTTTTTGTGGATTTTCCACCCCATTAATAGTGGTTTAGTGGTACCAAATTATTAGTACCAATCACTACTATTTTACGAGGGAATTAAGGTTGGTTTGGGAATACCTAATTTTAATTGATTTTTTTAATTATTTTAATAATTATGATTACTAGTTTGAATTTTATTTTGTCTTGAATGATTTGATTTTTGACTTGTTGATTGATTGGCCAGTCATATAATAAAAAAGTTGGTAGTCACAGTAGATAAATGTTTTACTAAGGGTCTGTTTGGTAACGTTTAAGTTTTCAGTTTATATTTACAAAAATTTTATAAACTGATTTTTGTTTATTTTTTGTTTATTTTTAGAAAAACATAAACTACAAACCCGTTTGGTAATTGACAAAATTTTTAAAAAATTTTAAAAATACAAAAAAGAGTGAGAAATGGCAAGTGGCGGCGGAAGACGGTGGTGGAAAGTGGTGACGGTGGGTGGTGGGTGAGTGGGTGGTGGTGGCGGGTGGTAGTGGCGGATGACGGGTGGTGGTGGGTGGTGGCGGGTGGGTGGTGGTGGTGGGTAGGTGGCGGGTGGGTGGGTGATGGTGGCACGTGATGGGTGGTAGCGAGTGGGTGGTGGTGGTGGTGGCGGCGGCAGGTGGTGGTGGCAGGTGGGTGGCGAATGGCGGGTGGTGGTGGGTGGTGGCGGGTGGTGATGGTGGGTGGGTGGGTGGGTGACGATGGCGGGTAGTGGGGGGGTAGTGAGTGGGTGGCGGCGGGTGGCGGTGGATGGCTGGTGGTGGCAGGTAGGTGGCGGGTGGTGGTGATGGTGGTGGTGGGTAGGTGGGTGACGGTGGCGAGTGATAGCGAGTGGGTGGTGGTGGTGGCAGGTGGGTAGGTGGTGAGTGGTGGTGGTGGTAGTGGTGGTGGTGCCGGGTGGGTGGTGGTGGTGGTGGTGGGTGGTGGATAGTGGTGGCAGGTGGGTGGTGAGTGGTGGTGGCGGGCGGTGGATGGTAGTGGCGGGTGGCGGCGGATGGATGGCAAGTGGGTGGTGGGTGGTGGGGGGGTGGTGGTGGTGGGGGGGGGGTGGTGGTGGTGGCTAGTGGCTGGTGGCTGGTGGTGGCAGGTGGGTAGTGAGTGGTGGTGGCAAGTATTGGTGGGTGGTGGCTGGTGGTGGCGGAAGACGGTGGTGGAAAATGGTGGCGGGTAGTGACTAGTGTTGGGTGGTAAAAAAAAAAAAAAAAACTTAAAACTCAAAATGGAAATACATTTTTTGAGTTTATATTTTTTGGCCAAATTTATAGACTGAGACTACTGATTTATAAATCAAAAATTTACCAAACAAGTTTTTATTTGAGTTTTTAAAATTTTTGTAAATATAAATAGAAAACTGAAAACGTAAGTGTTACCAAACAGCACCTAATTGTTTAGACAGTTAATCAGTAAGCACAAATTCGAATTATTCAGATAAGCTCAATTCGAGCTATCAAAGTATTATTCTTATTTTAATTTAGTTAAAAAAAATAGTATTTTAGATGATAGTTGATTTTTATTTTATAATTAATTTGATAATTGTAATATAAAAAATAAAATAATTACAATCTAAATATAATATTTTGTCTTATTAAATATTTTAATATATTTTATTTCTTATTAACTATTTTAACTTAAATCTAACTTTCTAAACAGGGCCTAAGGTAATTAAAATTTTATTAATTAGTAATTTTTTTTTATAATTTTAATAAAATATGAACATATTAAATTGAGAAAAATATACCACTATCTAAAAAAAGGAATCGAGAAAAATTTATATAAAGACCTGGACTCGTTTGGCAACCTTCGCTTTTTTTTTAGTTAAAAAGTCAAAAAGTTACTAAAATTAACTAAAAAATTAACAACTCATATCAAAAAGTCAAAGATTCTCTTTTCTCTCTACTTTTTACACACCTTTTCGTAAAAAGCCAAAAAATCATCCCAAACATACTAATTTTTTTTAGCTCATATTTTAGCCAAAAAGTTACTAAATTAACCTGTTCCCAAACGAGATTTTGATGTTTAATGTCTCATTTGGAAATAAATTTTTCTTGGGCAAATTACACAGATAGTCCTTATAGTTTGGGACTTGTCTCACTTTGATCCCTGACTTTTTAATTGTGACACATTTGACCCTGAATTTTGAATCTTATTCCAAATAAGGACAATTGAATATATAATTAGATTTTTCAAGGGTAAAATTGCCAATTAGATAAAATATAAACTAATTTAACAAAAATAAATGTCAAACAAATATTTTTGAATTTTTAAAAATTATTTCTACTTAATAAAAATAAAATTATGTAAAATTGATAAATCTTTTAGACATTTTTTTTTTACCAAATTAATTTTTATTATGTGTTTGGATGATGATCATGTAAAATTAATTTAAAAAAATTAATCATGTAATTTTTATTAATTTTACATAATTTTATCATTGGTGGATAAAAATAATTTTAAAAAAATTAAAAATATTTTTTTGATATTTATTTTTGTTAAATTAGTTTATATTTTATCAAATTGACGATTTTACCCTTGAAAAATCTAATGATATTTTCAATTGTTCTTATTTGGAACAAAATTCAAAATTTAAGATCAAATGTGTCACAATTGAAAAGTCAGGGACCAAAGTGATACAAGTCTCAAACTATAAGGACTATTAATGTAATTCAGTGATGCTACGTAGCTCGAAAGCTACTCCCCCCCGAATCCCCCTAAACCCTAAACGATACCGTTTTTGTTTTTGTTTTTGTTTTGTTTTTTTTGCAGAAGAAGATGAAAGATCAGAGAAGAAGAAGCAGGAGGGAGGAGGAGGAGGGATTGGAGGGGGCATATTATTCGGGGGAGGAGGAGGCAGAGGCGGAGGCGGGGGGAGAGGGGCGGAGGCGACGAGCTGCTGCTGCGGCGATCGGCGGCGGCGGAGGCACACGCGACGAGTGGCAACGAGCTTTCTCCCTCTCCCTCTCTTCTCTTTCTCTCCCTCTGCAGATCGAAAATGGAAGGAAGAAGACGCGAAAATGGAAGGAAAAAAAGAAAAGAAAAGAAAAAACTAATACCCAAAACGACGTCGTTTTGGACATTAGGGAGATTCAGGGGGACAAACTCTCGAGTTACCAAACATTATTCAATGCAATTAACCCATTTTTCTTTGATTGATTTGTCAAAAATCCACCATAAAAATACATAGAAAGGGAATGGGGAAAAAAACACACACACACCAAAATATATATATATATATATGTAGAAAATAGGGAAATTTTAATATAGGCACCCTTAGAAAGGGTATATCTTATGTCTCCTAGTTATCTAATTTTCTTTAATTATGATCAATTTTTTTCTTTAATTATAGTATTATTTTAATTATGACACATGTTGTGTTTAGTTATAATATTTTTTTTTAGTTATGATTTAGAAAATTAAAATTATATTATTTTTTAATTATAAAATGCATATTTAATGTTGGGATATTTATCAATAAATGTCATCTCACAAACAAGTACTGCAATTAGTCCCAAATTTATTCTATTGATCTATTAAGTCCTATTAATAGAGAGTTTCTTTCGATGTGATCATATTTTTAATTTTGATAGTGTTTTGATGGACAGTTATACCATTTTATTAATGTGACAGGTGATACTCTAATGGTAGGTATTAATGTGATACTCTAAAAAAATTAAAAATTCCTTAGTGTACTTTTCTTAAATATAACAACATGACATGTATGATGTGACACTTTAAAAAAAATAAAAACTCTTTAGTGTATTTTTTTTAATGTGACAATGTGGTAGGTATGATGTGACACTTTGAAAAAAATAAAAACTCCTTAATGTACTTTTCTCAAACGTGATAACATAGTAGGTATAAAGGCCTTGTTTGATTTGTTTTTGAGAAACAAATTTTGAAAAAAAATTTCTTAAATTTTGTTTGGTGTAGTGATTTTAGAAAAAATTTTTCAAAATTACCTTCTATCTCCCACAGATTAATCAATTACTTTTTTCTCTCTCTCCTTTCATTCTCAATCACTTTTTCTCTCATACATATCTACTCAACTACAATAAAATATCAAATCATTTCAAATTTTCACCATCTAAAACTATTTCTAAAATATACAACCACAGAAATCAAAAAAAATTCTAAACTCCTTTCTCAAAATTTTTTAAAAAATTTATCTCTCAAAATCAAACCAAATCCATCCGAAAACTTTTAATCAAACTAAATGAATTGCTTTAAAGTTGCGTGACGAATTTATTTTTAAAAAAGTCATATATCTGACACGTTTATCTGTTTGTTATTTTTCATTTTAGTTTGGAATTTTTTTTTGTAACCAACGAATATTCTCTCTCTTATAGGATCCAACAATACAGCCACGGAGGAAAGAGAGAGGAAAGGCGGGGAAAAAAACCAGGGGAGTGTCCCAACAGGAAAGAAACTTCCCACACCAATAACAACATTATTTACTGAAACCTTGTTAGGGATCTCTCTCTCCCTCTCTCTCTCTCTCTCTCCACCTAACAATCGAATTCCCAAATTTTTATTTTTTAAAAAAATTGAATTTTGGGATTTTGGTTGATAATGGAGGGGAGAGAGCAGGTAGAGAACGTCAATGGCGATGGCAGTGTTGTAAATAGACCGTGGCAGAAGTTTCCGTTGACGTTTTGGGATATGGCGGCCGCATCCGGCGTCGTATTGAGCTTCGGAGTAGGGGCTTCTCTGCGTCTATCTCACGATGCCTGCATCGGATTACAGCTTCCTCAAACTCCCTCGTAGTCTCCAAGATCTCCAAATCCTCAGGTACTTACTTCCCATTATATATATATATGTTGTTTTGGTGGTTTATAAGGAGATTTTTGTTTTTGTCTGATTTCGTGGTGAAAAGTTTTGATTTTTTTCAGACAATCAAAACTTTTTTTTGATTGTTTTGTTCACAAGGGAAAAAAAGAAAAAAGAAAATTAATGAAGAAAGATTTTCCAATCAAACAAACGGAGGATATATATATTTTTTGACTTTGTGGTTTGTTTGGGTTAATAGCTTGTGCGAGAATGATATGATCTTATTGCTCCTTAAAGCTTGGCTAATGAGGGTTTTCACAATTTTGTTTTGAAATTTTAAGGACTAAGAGTATCTCCAATACTAAATTTTGGTTTGTTTGGGTTTTTACCTTACTCTTTTAAAGATTTCATCAAATCTGAGTGAGATGCAATTTGATGGTCAGCCAAATCAGAGAGATGAATTGGTTCATTCTTGATTTGGTGAATAAATTGCATCTCCCTCGATTTGATGAGATGGTTGGAGCATATTTTTAGCCATTTTTTCATCAAATTTGAATTTGATGAAGATTGGAGAATGCTTTAACAGGGAGGTCTTGTATGAGTGTAAAAGTGCAACTCCCCCAATTTCTTGTGTTTCTAAGTCGAAGTTTCCTCACTTTAAGGCTGTGTTTCACCCACATTTTCCCTTTCCCTTTCCCTTTCCCTTTCCCTTTCCAAATCCTTACCCAAAACCATGATCCAAACACAGCCTAAAAGATCATCTTTAATAAGTTTAATCAATAAATTTTACAAGTAGATTGAAGTCAATCATGTCAACAATCCTTTCTCTCAATTACTTAGAGGACGCCTACATGGATCTCTTTTCTCCAACTGATTCTATTTGAAATCATATACTAACAAAGTTTTATCACCTCATAGTTCAAGTACCTTCAAATAAAGATCAAGGCCATAATTCTCCTTTAGAACCGGGTTAGATTGATTTGTTTGTGCTTTCAAAAGCCTCCACAGGATGGATGAAATTTAGGATGACCTGAAGTAATATTTGGTATGAAATTTTTGTTGATTGTTGAGATGTTTAATGATTGATTATGCAAATTTGATTGTTGAGATGTTTAATGATTGATTATGCAAATTTTTGTGCTTGATGACGCTTGGTGGGAGAGATTGTAAATCATGATTGAGGAAAATGTCTTTATTATTTCTATGAATTTCCCTGCAGAGATCACCTTGAGAACTACACAAGTGACTACACTATACAAGTCCTCGTGGGGTACTGCATGGTCTACATTTTCATGCAGACTTTTATGATTCCTGGTACTGTTTTCATGTCATTGCTCGCCGGTGCCCTTTTTGGAATCGTTAAAGGCGTAGCACTGGTTGTGTTCACTGCCACTGCCGGTGCTTCTTCTTGCTTTTTCCTTTCCAAATTGATCGGTCGGCCCCTTGTCTTCTCTCTCTGGCCTGACAAACTTACATTCTTCCAAACACAGGTGAAACTTCAACTTATCCCTAAATTTTCATCTTTTGGGTCAACAAAAATATTGAAACAAAATGTTTGTTTTTTTGAACCAGGTGGCTAAAAGAAAAACAAGTTTGTTGAACTATATGCTTTTCCTAAGAGTCACCCCAACCTTGCCAAATACATTTATTAACGTGGCGTCACCAATCGTTGATGTGCCTTACCATATCTTCTTCCTTGCAACCTTCATTGGGATTGTTCCTGCTGCTTACGTCACTGTCCGGGTATTTACTTTTCTTGTTTGGCAATATGTTTTCATGTCTTGACATTTTAGATTTGTACGCTTTATTTTCAAATTTTTTAAATTTTTTTAAAAAAATATTATTTTTGGCTGTGGCTACAAGATTAAGGAATGACTTGTGCTGACCAGAATTGATTCAAGTTCAGAACTTCAAATTGAGATTAAATCAATACTAATTTAGAATATGTTCCACATAGATTTACATATATACACATACACACGGCAATGGAAAAGAAGGTAGATTCTTTGACTCAAACCAAGGGAAAAACCATGTCCTTTGGCATCATAGTTTTAGCTAAAAAACAAACATAACTATAAAAATAAAATAAAAAAGAAAGAGGAGAAAACACATTTTCGTGCTTGTAATTGCACAATCATTTTGTGCATGCAACTGTATAATGTCATATTCTATTTGTTTTCATTTACACTCAACCAAAAATGGAGATGTGGTTCCCTTTAGCATGTTGGCCTAGATTTTGAATAACAGGGGAGTTTCACAAATGGCTTGTGCAGCTTGTAGTATTCTTGAATCATTATTTGTCGTCTCCAATGTAAAAACATGGATTTTATGAATAACCCAACAAACTTACTTTCCTGGCATTTGCAGGCTGGAATAGCTCTCAGTGACTTGCAATCAATTGGCGACCTTTACGACTTCAATTCAATAGCCACTCTGTTCCTTATTGGGGTTGTATCAGTTACCCCTACACTGATGAACAAGAACAAATCATAGAATTCATCAGCTGAAACAGAGTCTGCTTAACATGGTCTCCTTGGTCTCCAAGCAAAAACTGTTTATCACTACATATCTGTACAGATTAGCATATCAAACAATTGCGATATGTAGCATTATTACAGCTATAGATCTCATCAGTGCTGAAGCTGCAGCAATTGGAGGTGGTATTGAGTAGGGTTTGGAAAATGGTTCCTCTTCATTGTATTGTGTATTGTATTGTTGGGATGGGGAGGAAAAGAATTAGTACACCATTGGGATGTTGTCTGAGACCATTGTTGTGGAGGGTGGTTATCACATTGTAATATAATTGGGGACAAACTAGTGATGTTTCTTTGGAAGACCATTGGGGGCTTTAAACTTCCACCACTTGGAATAGGAAAACAAAATATTTGTCATTTTGATGTTATTTTGTGGTTTATTTTACTTATCAGACTACAAATATTCGTATAATAAATATCTTGTGTATTCATGAACATGTATGACAAAACACGACACCACAAGACCAACTATAGTACAGAAAATTTGAGAAAAGAAAATGCCTAATCAAGACACACCAGTAAACTAGCATTTTCATTAGTTAACTTAGAGGTGGCCGGTGTTGTGCCGTGTCATTTCAAGTTTGTATTTTTTTTTTTCATGTTCTTGTTCTGTGTTATTTTTAAAATGTGTTGTCAACAAAATTAACCCTTAGTTAAAAGGTATCAAGAAATTTTTTTTTTTTTTTCAAAAAATGCTAAATTTTATGAAATCATTCATAAAAAATGTTTGACTTTAAATCAATTTCATTTCCCAATTTATAAAAATTATGCTGTATTATTTTATTTTTGGGGGATAAAATCCTATTATATATATATTTTTTACTCAATTGGATAGAATTATATAAAAAATTCAAAACTATAATAACACCTTAGGGAAAATAACTAATTCTTCATTGAGCAAATTCTCTGTCAATACTAATATGATCCGTTTAATGTTTATTTTATCGGATTGTGTCATATTTTTGTTCATGTTGAACAATGACTAACCCTAACTTGATAACTTCGTATACATTTTGAATCATATTATCTTATCGTGTCGAAAATTTTCACCCTTAAAGTTAACCATAAGAACAAATTGTAACATTCTAGAACTAGTACTATACATCTAACAAGGAACAACCATCAACTAAAACCTGAAAACAATGTTTCAAGAATCAAACCGGATTGGTTGGTTCAACCGGTAGAATCAGTAACGTCCTAGTTCCGATCTGGATTAGGCACAAAAACCGACATTGTTTGCAAGAACTGAAAAAATCGGTGGTTGAACCGGTCCCAGTTCTTGATCAACCCACCGGTTGGAATTTTTTATTTTTTATTTTTCTTCTTTCTTATATACATATATATATATCAAAATTTTGATTAAAAACTCTTCAAGAGTCTCCTATCATGAGAAGGAGTCTCATTAGAAGCTTGAAGTGATTATGAAAGTCTATTCTTATTTATAAGAAAAGATTGTTCAAAGAAAACTTCAAAATTCTATGTGAAATTCAATTAAATTGTTTGAATCATATTTGATTGGAGGAAGAGTTAAAATTTTCATTTTTCTCTAAAATTAAATCTACCATTCAATCAATTTGTTTGGAAGGATCTTTAAATTTTTTTTAATTTCTTTATAACTAATGACTTTTTTTATATCAATTATGACTTTATTAAATATTATTAATAAATACTATACAACAAATTTTATTTCAGTACTTATATATATTTTTATTTATTTATAATTATATATTATTAATTATGATATTACGGTTCGGCCATTTCGACTTCACGATTGAACCGGTAACCCGTTTACCCAATCTCTTTTTTAGTTCACTTACCTGTCTCAAAACATTGCCTGCAACAGAATAACATACAAGTTCATGTGCTGATATCCTTTATGCTTCCAAATCCAGTACAGGCTTGCATCTCAGCAATATTTTTTACGAAATTTGGATGCATAGGACCTACTACCATACACAGACGATGACAGATCAAACAGAGGCAAGTCCTGACATGCTAGAAGAGGTTCTAAAAGCTCAGTATTTGACATTCTAATGGTCAATTAGGGTTCAACATTCCCTTGAATCACTCCCCTAAACCCTAGAATCATTTCATGGTACTTTTCCAAGTACAACCAGAACAAGCTACTAAGTCTGATACATCAGAGTTTCGCTACCAAAATCAAAGAAATTAATCATTAATCTATAATCACTCGACTCATAATTTATATTTCCCACATTGGTATAAAATAAAATACAAAATATCTGATCAAATAATCCTCAGCAGCATGCAATTGAAAACTTATCTGAGCCATGTCATTTTCAAAGGCTTTGATTACATGGAAAATCCTATCTGAATTTCTTGATTTTCTTGTTTGGACCCGAAGTGCGGCTTTCCAGCTTGTGTTTTTTCCCAGTTTGTTTCGAAGAACCGCTACCACCCTTCAGTGCATTTGCCTTTCTAGCAGCCACTGATGGTCTCTTTCCTGTCTGCTCTTTCAGCTTCTCTACTTTTTGAGTCCTGGATTTGAACTTCAGTGGCGCAATGACTTTAGAAACTTTCTTCAGCACACCAGATTTACTAGCCCGCACTCCCTGGTAAGAGCTACTGTCAGGAGTCTTGAATTCACAGCTTTCTTCTTGGCCGGAAAATCATCTCTCTCTGT
The DNA here is from genome assembly GCA_036172215.1 of Camellia granthamiana. Taxonomy (NCBI): domain Eukaryota; kingdom Viridiplantae; phylum Streptophyta; class Magnoliopsida; order Ericales; family Theaceae; genus Camellia; species Camellia granthamiana. Next base: position 33,391,990 of record CM069916.1, read on the forward strand.
GGATGATGGATTGCTCCTCTTAGATGGTGTGATGTTTGATCTGGCATGAGAGAGCCTTAGTTCACGATCTCGGAGCTTCAAGCTGCGTTTTTTAACAAGCAAGTTTGCTGCCCCCTGCATGCAAATTACAAATGACTTTCGGATAATGCTTTGACATAGGGCGTATATGAGATTTACAGTAAGCATCATATAGAAACAAAAACCATCATAACAGTGTTGTCCATTCCTGTACTACAACTATTGCACGAGGCAAATAGCATCTTCATAAATAAGTTAATTTAAAACTTCAAGTCAAAACAAGCGATTTCCACACTGATATCCTCACTCTAGCACTTGTGTTAGAAAACCTATTATGTTGCAGACTTCACCATACAGAGCTTGAAATAAATGTAGGAATGAAGTGCAAGCAAAGCAAATTATAACTCATAGAAAGAAGTGCAAGCAAAGCAAATTACAGAGCTTGAAATAAATGTAGGAATGAGAGGAGTGGAGGGGAAGAAAAATGATCATATTGAACTAATGGAAAGCAGTGAGCTATGAAGCACGGATATTTCAAATAGGATGACGTATCCGTATCGTATCCGGATTGGATACCGATACTCCTTGGATACTCGCGGATACGTATCGAATACTTCTTAATTATTTTTTCATTAATTTTGGAGTATCGGATACTTAATTTTAAAGTATCGGATACTCCAAGTCATGTTTACTTGTTTTATAAAATTAGAATTGTAACATTTCTTGCATAGTAATATAATATAATATAATTGTAAATATAAATAAAAGAATATTTTTCTAATATTTTGTTAAGTTCTTCGATAAGAAAAGCATAGTGAGTTAAATAATAGAATTTATCAAATTGATATATCCTAATTATTTCATGCATGTCTCTTATAACTACATAGAAAGTAAGAATTAACAAGAGAATATAACAGTGGTAAAATTAAATATCAATAAATAAATAAGCAAGTAAACTTGAATACAATATTTTTTACTAGTCAAAGGAAAAAACATAGGTATAAGTTGTGAATTGTTCTATTATTGTAATATAAATATATTAAACTTGATATTGAAATGAAATATTTGCAAGACCTATTAAAAATTTAAAAAATAAACAAGATACTAGCTTAAATTAATACAAAATTCTTAAAGGTTAGTATTTTGCATTATAAAATTATATTGTAGTTTCTCAACGTTCTTTAGCTTATGTGTAACTCACTATTAATAATTTTATAAAATATATTTTTCGCAAACGTATCCTAGCCGTATCAGTATCTTATTTTTTTAAGTTTTGTTGTATTGTCGTATCCGTATCGTATCGTATCCATATCTCGTATCCGTATCTATGCTTCCTAGGCAGTGAGGCTGACATATAAATAAATGAATAGACAGAGTCTACTTGTCCTTGATCATGGCATGATGGAAGTAGGTTTAGTTTATATATAGCTTCTATTGGTAGCTTGCTTAAAACTAATAAGATAGATGCAATATGCCTATCTTCCAATGCAAAACATAAATTTTCAAACTTTTTTCTTCACTCACACAATCTAATCATATAAATAAATCATTTACATACGAGGATAGCCCTAATTACTTCATTTTGGCATTTCTCTCATGGTGTATACTGGCTTCTTTTTGGAGGGGGGAGGGGGGGTCACAAAACTTCAAATTCCGTAATGCTTTAATCAGTAATTTTGCCAATCCTTAAAAAGGGAAACAAGCATATGGTAATCAAGAAAAAAAGCTTTGGACTAAATTTAGTATTTTGAAGCAAAGTAGAACACCTTATGGACCAATCAACTCAGACTGCAGATTTGCTCTTGTACAAAGTATTGTGGTGAAAGTAGATAAACTAAGTGAAGGTCAAGCAGAATTCAATCACTTTAAACACGTCAAAGGAAATAATAAATATGCCTTGTAAAACTGCTAATCATACCCTTCTGTTAAACAGATATAAGCAATAACTGTGTTAAATTAGATAAACTAAGCAAAGGTCAAGAAGAATTCAATCACTTTAAAAACGTCGAAGGAAAGATTAAATATGCTTTGCAAAACTGCTAACCATACCCTTGTTTTAAACAAGATATAAGCAATGCCCTTCCCCGCACTAGAACCAGGATCTCTGACAACCCGAATGGCCTCAATGCTGGATTCCAGATCCTTGATACCAGAAAAAAACTGATAAATTTCCTCATCCTGCAGAGACAGTAAGCCAAGTATCCAGGTCATTATAAGCATCAAGAAAAGCAAATTGGGCAGCCGGCATACGGTAATTACTTAAAAGGGGAAATTAGAAGAACAAGAACAGGAGCAATATAAAAAGAAATCACCTTCACGTCAAATGGGAGGTTACCCACAAAAACAGTCCTCTTGTTATCATAGAGTGGAGCATTCTCTCCCTTCAGTTTCTTGCGTGGTGGGCATGCCCTGTCAACACGGATGTGATTTTCTCCAACCTAGATCCACAACCCATTACAACTGCACTTAGCACTGATAAATATCCAATTTCAACAAAGATCATGTTGATTAACATTCAGAAGAGCAAACCTACCACAGCCATATTATGGGCCAAAGAAGCCTGGGCAGCTTGCTCTGTTTTAAAAACAATGTATGCATGAACACTGCAAGACCCCGGCAATTTAGCACATCAGTAATAACAAGAACGGAAAAAGAGAAGACTCGTACAGTCAACCCTATACTAGTTATTATTATACGTTTATATTATTGAATAATTAATGGATTTCAAAGGAAGCAACAAACTCTTATTGCAGATATCTATATGAATGATTTGTGAAAAACATCTACAAATATTATCATAGTTAATGATTACTAGAGGGTTGACTGAAGAATCCTAATGATCAATGCAAGAAACCACTTCTTATGAGAAATTTGTTAATACCAATAAGCTTCAAAATAACTCACTAAAGGATATGAATAAAATTTTATAAATGCAATAAAGCAGAGATATTGGGAACTAAAGGAAAGCGGCCGATTGAGTCAAATAAGGGAGTGTAGTTCAAGGACAACAAGCAAGAATACAAAAGGGAGCATATTTTCACACAAACTGGAACACGGGAAGAGGGAGGGGAAAAGAGAAAGAAAAAAAAGAAGAAGGAAAGGCTGCATCACAACTTCATATTGTTAATGATAACTAGAGGATTGACCAAAGAAGCCTAATGATGAATGCAAAGAAATCATTTCTTATGATAAAACTGCAAAAGTACCACCAAAGGATATAAACAAAATTTTATAAACGCCATGAAGCGTAGATATTGGAAACTAGGAAAGTCGACAGCTGAGCCAATTAGGGGATTGTAAACAAAAGGCAAGACTACAAAAGGAAGCTATTATTACAAAAACAGGAGCTCCAGATGAAAGCTAAACGAGGAAACGGCAACAGTACTTCACTTCAAGGCACAATGACATCCAACAAATTGCAGGAATGAAAGACAAAATGATAAAACACTATAAATATAATACCTGTCAACAGCATCATTGATTTTCTTCTGGATTATCGCACCCTTTCTCGGTTTTTTGGTCTGCCAAAACAATCAGATGTAAAATATAGAAATGGTTAACACACACACACACACATATTTTTAAAGTAATAAATAGTGCTCACATAAAAACCAAAAGAGTAAATCTGGGAAGCACTCACATCCAATAGAGGAACAGACCGAAACCTCAGAGACTCAACCTCTCCAAACCGGCTAAATTCCTTAAACAAAGCCTTCTTCTTAACCTTCAATGGTAAATTCCCAACAAACACAGTCCTCAAAAGCTTAGCCTCATCATCAAAACCTTCTTTTGGAACCATCAAATCAACTGGATCATCAATCTTTTTCTTCTTCTCCCCAACAACTTTCCCTCCCAATCCTCCCTCTCCATCTTCATCATTGCTCGCCACAACCCCATACCGCTGTGCTTCGTACTCCACCTCGAGCTCATCCTTCTTTCTCTTCTTCTTTTTCTTCTTCTCTGTCCCCTCCACCTCCAAATTCACAGTCCTATTCAACTCCAAACCCAAACTAGGGTCTTTTCCTTCACCTCTTTCAGATTCTGAACCCAACTTGTGTTTCCTTTCCTTGCCTCGCTTGAACGATTCCTTGGGATCAAAACCCAACTCACATTTCTCCCCTTCACCTCTCTGCTCCAATTCCACACCAAAATTAGAGCTTTTTGGTTCACTCTTCTTCGATTTCTTAATCTCCAAATGGGTCTCCGAAGTTTCATCAATCGAACCCAAATCCAAACTCCGTTTCTTATCTTTGTTCCTCTTCCTCTTCGAATTAGGGTTTTCAAAATCACCATTGGCAGTGTTCCCAACATCGTCAGGTGAACCAAACCCCAACCCTAGCTGTTGTTTTTGCTGTTGATGGAGTGTTTGGGAACTATCACTGGGTTTTCTACGGAAGGGATTGTCGTCGGAAAAGATGGAAACAGAACTCTGCTGTTCGGGGTTATCTCCGAACAGGGTTTTGAAAATGTTGGACGAACCAGAACCAGAACCAGAACCAGAGTTGGGATCTCCATTGTTGTTGTTGTGTGGTTGTTTGGGCTTCTTTGCCATTTCAATTGGACAAAGCACCACACTACGTTACGTTCAGCCGCAGAGGAGGTGAAGAGAGATTTGAAAAGAAGACATGAAGAAAACCTAATAAACATAATTTTTTATTCTTTTGTATTTTAAATGACAAAATTAAAAAAATATGTCATAATTAAATATAATATTTAATATGAGATATAATTAAAAGATTTATGAGTCGTAATTAACATAATAAATTTGATCATAATTAAAAATACATATGATACATTTGTTTAAATATGTGTATATTAAAATTTCCCAACAAAATAGTGTTGTCCAAGCATTGATTAAGAAAATAAATTTAAAGTGATTGTATATTTTCATGATTGTTTTTATTATAAAAATGTGTCATGTTAATAAAATTACAAAATAAAATAAAATATTTATAATGAGCGTGAAGAGAAATTAAGCAAGTGTATGTACAATTCCCTTAAAATAGCTTGAATTTTGCATTGCCAATTTACAAGCATGGCCTAAATAAAGTGCAATAATGATACCATGTTTATCACGTCATCAGTATCATTATCAAATAAATTATTGCTATTTACCTTATCATGCATATGTAGTAAGATAATTACTTATTGAAAATAAAGTTCAATCATCGTTCATAAATTTAGCAAAATGCTTCGGACCCCACTAAATTCAACCCCTACGACCCCCAGCTGAGCTAGAAAGTCACGTGAGCGGTCATGTGACTTTCAGACCCACGCACCTCCTCTTTCTCTCTCCTCATTCAGAATTCAAAATCGAAGCTGAGTTATCAAAGAGATATAGATCTCTCATCTCTTTCTCTCACCTCTTATTTTTTTTGTTCTTTACTTCAACAGCCAACATCCCCTTCAAAATCGACGCCCAACAAGCTCCTCTTTCTTTGTCCTTCCAGAGTTCTCATAGACAGCTGCTCTCTTTGAGTCCGACGCCCGACAACTCCTCTTTCGTTGTCCTTCCCTTCACTCCGACGCCCAACTTGCTCTCTCTCTCGCTCTCTTTCCCTCTCATTCGACAAAGACAACAACTAAGAGGAAAGCTTGTATATATATATTCGGTATATATATTAGGGCTTGTAGATATATATGTATGTTGTATATATATATTAGGGCTTGGGATAAACAAGATAGGTTGAATGCTGTAAAATGTTGGAATTTGGGCTTTTGACAATCTCATAAACAATTTGAATTTTGGATTTTGGCCTTTTGATTTGGGAATTGAGCCTCGTTTGGCAAGAGGTTTTTTTAGCCAAAAAGTCACTAAAAAAATTAAAAAGCCAACAACCCATACCAAAAAGTCAAAGATTCTCTTTTCTCTCTACTTTTTGCATATCTTTTCGTAAAAAGCCAAAAAGTTATATCTTTTCGTAAAAAGTCAAAAAGTTATCCCAAACATACTAGTTTTTTTTAGCTCATATTTTAGCCAAATAGCCAAAAAATTACTAAATTAGCCTGTTCCCAAACGAGACCTGAGTATACTTTACCTTACCTACCACCTGTTCGATGAAATTCCTCTACTAAATTTTCCATTCATTCATAAATTATTCTACTCATTTGGGTATGGTAAATGGCTTGGGAATGACTTCTTGTGTTTGATTTCAACATTTCTTGGTTGTTCATTGATTTAGTAATTATTAGTTGGTTGATGATACTGAGTTCTTAGTAGTTATTAATTGTTGTTGGCTATTAGTAGTTAGGGCTGCAAACGAACCGAGCCGAGCCGAGCCGAGCTTTGCTGAGCTCAAGCTCGGCTCGTTTATTGAGCTTGAGCTCAGCTCGATAAGGAACTGAGCTCGAGCTCGTTAATTTTAATGAAACTCGAGTTCGGCTCGGCTCGATAAATTTTTTTTAATATTATTTATATTATTTAATATATAAAAATGTATTTATATTATTATTTATATATATTTATATATTTTTAATATATAAACAATGTATTTATATATATTTATATATTATTTAATATATAAATAATATATTTATTATATAATTTAAATAAAGATAAACGAGTCAAGCTTATGCGAACTCGAGCTCGGCTCGTTTACTAAACGAGCCAAACGAGCCGAGCCGAGCCTGTTCATGAACAGCTCGGTTCATTTGCAGCCCTATTAGTAGTTATTAAATTGTTGTTGGCCATTTTCAGAATTGTTATGTATTGATTAGTGTGGGTTAAAATGGGTTGGTCATTGTTAAACATTGTTAAATAGGTTAAATTGTTGTTCAGTAAATGCCTAAAATTGAACTTTGAATTAGCATAATACAACTACTTGGCTTACTTTAGGTCAGATATTGTGTTTTTTTTTTTTTTTTTACTTTTTTTATCAGTTGGATTTGTGAAATCATGATCAAGTAGTTAACTTTGGCAACCTTTGACACTGTTGAGAATATTTTTGGTGTGGATATGAACCATGCAGTCACATTGGGCTTGAAATAGAAAGATTTAGCATAAAATTGAACGCTGAATTAACATAATACAACTACGTAGCTAGGTCAGATTTTGTGTTTTTTGTGCTTTCCATTTTTTATATTAGCTGGATTTGTGAAATCATGATCAAGTAGTTAACTTTAGCAACCTTTGATACTGCTGAGTATTTTTTTGGTGTAGATATGAACCATGCAGTCACATTGGGCTTGAAATAGAAAGATTTTAGCATAAAATTGAACTCTGAACATGTCCAAATTGGTGGATAATTGCTGTGAACTCTGAACATGTCCAAATTTGTGGATAATTGCTGTGAACTCTGATTAAGTCTCTCTATTGTGTTTACACTCGGCATTGCAGACATACAAAGAGATTAATGAATGTATTCACACTGAACAAACTATGGCGGAATGTATTCTCAAATTGAAACTGATTAAGCCTCTCTGATTGATGAATGTATGTGTGTATGAACACAAAACACATTAACAGAGATATTGATGAATGTAGTCACACATAACAAATTATTTTCTGAATGTATTCTAACTGAAACTGATTAAATCTCTCTAATGTGTTCACATTCGGCATTGCAGACATACAGAGAGATTGATGAATGTATTCACATTGAACAAACTATTTCTGAATGTATTCTCAAACTGAAATTGATTAAGCCTCTCTGATTGATGAATGTATGTGTTTATGAAGGCGAGAGAGAGAGAGAGACAGAGAACGTGGGAAAAATATTACCTCAAAAAATGATTAAAGATTCAGGAAACCGAGAGATAAACGGACCAGGGAAGAGGGCTATGGCGGACGATGGTCGTCGATTTCTGGAGAGCTGTGGCCGTCGATTTCTTGGGAAAGAGAGTTATGGCGGATGGACGGACGGACCAGAAAAGCGGGAATCAGGAGAGCGAGAGACAGAGACGAAGCGGATAAACAAGAAGTTCCCAGAGAGCTATGGCCATCGATTTCTAAAAAAGAGAGCTATGGTGGATGAAGGAGGGAAGAGGAACAGGGAAGAAGGACGGAGGAGGGAAGAGGGACAGAGAAGAGGGCGGGAGGAGGGAAGAGTGAGGAGTGAGGTTAGGTTGTTTATTTATTTATTGTTTTATTTTTTATCTCACAGGTGCGTATATCACACCTTACCAGAATGCAACTATTCTTCACATGCTAAAGGCAATTGCTAACTCAGTGGGAGTGCTGGGGGTGATCTTCCGTGGGGGTTTGAATCGGAGCTGATAAATTTATTATTGATTGGTCTCACATCATCAATATCACCACGATATTGAAATTTTAATCCTAAACAACACAACAGCCAAGCCAATCTTTTGGCGTCCATTTGGATTATGATTGAAAGGAGCCAAGGAAAGGAAAAGAATTACAAATACCCAAAAATTGTTGCTCTGAAAGCAAACCATCTCAAGTGTCTTTCCTTCTCCCTGTTTTTCATGTGATACAAATGGAGCCTTCAAATTACCACGAATGCCTTGTTTGGGCTCTCAAGTATGAGTTTGCATGCAAGTTCAGACCAATAGCAATGCCTTTAAATGATGCTACAATAGCTTGAAAGTTAACAGTAAAATCTACTAGGAACAGACACTACACACACTTCCCAATAACTGCCAGATCAAACTTCAAGAACCTACATAATCACAGAAAAACAAAATAAAATAAACTTCAAATCATCAAATTCAACCCCCCATTCACCCACCAGAAAATACAAGATGGGATCTTTTTGCAATGGCAACCCAATATATCAAATCAAACCAAACCAAACCAAACCACAGAGATCTCCATTTATTCTCTGTCAATGATTACTCGTTGCGAAGCTTGGGAAGAAATGCTTCTAGATGACTGCTCAGAAGCAGCAGCGAGGCCCTGCAACATTCTCAATATCTCAGTTGTATCATCCAAGTAGTACTTGGCCTTGCTTGGTTTCTGGCCAACAGTGCACGCAAACACTTCAGCAACTGGTGAGAGCGAGGGTCCCACCATGGCACTCCTTATCACCTCAAACATGTCCTCGTCTGACCTATCGTCACCAATACAAAGTACAAAATCTGGAAGCATGCCCTTCTCTCGCATTGTGACTAGGAGGCGTTCTGCTACAAGACCCTTGTTGACACCCTGTAGAGAAATAACAGAAAACATGTCATATGTAAGATTTGGAGCACAAGCCTAACAAATTCTGAATTACCCTTCTACTTAAAGTGCTAAAAAGAATGTCATGCAGTCTTATAATGCATTGTCGGAATTGATAATTATCTTCAAAGGGTCAAGGATACAGAAGGAAAAATTTGAGAATCCACAATCACTATAATCATCATTGCAAGTCTTCCTAAAACTCAGCCATTAGCATCAGCTACACTTTTTAGCCCATCAAATAGTGTTTGTCGTCAAGTCTTCTTCAATGTAGAATGGAATACTAAGCAGATGTTCATTTACCCTGATGTCAATTAAACTTATGACATTCAAATCAAATTGTGTTTCAACTTTGTTTTCCAACATTGTGTTTCACCTTTGTTTTCCAACATGTGCATGTGTGGGTAGTAAGTTCATGGAATACTAAGCAGATGTACAATGCCCATATGTTTGTTTACCGGATTAGGTTGAGTGGGATTATGAACACGGTGAGATTGAGTTAGCAGATTACTAGAATGGTGGTATAAGGTCAGAGATGTAAGATAAATTGTGTTTGTTTGTGCACTAGTGAGAGAGAGAGAGAGAGAGAGAGAGATCACCAAGAGTATGGCCCCAAAACAAGCCACAAAATCATTAGGTACCCAACCCAAAGGTCTTATTAGAAGTAATAAATAACTAACAGTGGAAAATAAACATTAGATATTCATCATCCATCACTTCAATGAATATTTTCTGAAGATAAAATGAAAAAAATGTCAAAAGTTACAAATAATAAAACTGACAAAAAGCTTACTATAATAACACACTGTTCCAGAGAATCACATTAAAATTTTTAATAATGCATTTAATTTTGTTCCAACCAGATACGAAAATCCTAACTCAAAAATGACAGACTCTAAAAATGATATAATTAATGAAGCAAAAGCACACCTTTCAAAGAATCTTAAACTTCATTTTTATAGAGATCAACTTAGGGTGAAAATGATAAAATAGGGAACTGTACGGAACTGATGATTATTGTGATTATACTGCTAGAAAAGAGCACTTGTACTACTTACCTGAGGTTTAACTTCTACAATGTGTTGGCCGCTCTTAACAGAAACTGGTTCATTGGCAAGAACACTTTCCAGGTGGTCTAGAAGCTCCTTAGCCTGACAAGAGCCAAAATCAGGATCTGCATACTGGTAATTCCAAACAAGTGCACTCTCCTTGGCCTCTATGGTAGAACCATCTGTTGTTTCCATGTATAATTGCATTACTGGCTCTGCAATCTGTTTCCAATAAAAATCTGGGACAGCAACACAAGTTTCCCAGTCTGCATCATGATTGGGCCTGAAATATAATACAACTCAAATAGGCTTCAATAGGGAGATGAAGATTACAAATAAACACTCAGAAATGTTTTCCGTACAATTTCAAATTTCCATCGTTACAAGTTCTTTGTCAAAATACACCATTGAGTGCATAAGCAAGTTGCCTTCTTTGGTCAAATATGGCATTCACATTATAAGATACCACTAAAAAAATAATAAAATAAAAGAAGAGCCAAGCATATGCCTTCATTTGTGAAGGAAGCTCTCTTTGAGGTGGGTGAACAGACTTTCGGGGAAGTGTGCTTCTTATAGAGGTACAATACTATTTTAAGAGAATCATTTATGATACTTTTGCTAAACATATCCAATATAGGCAAGAAACTGAAGGGAAACTCAAAAGGAACTAAGAAAAACTAAGACAACGCTTTGCAGAAACTACTTGGAAACTCTTATGAAAACTACTCCAAAGAAACTTACAAATATGTTTCTTATTCATCCATATCATCCCAAGTGTTTTCAAAAGTGATTTACAAGTGTCCTCATTAGTTTCCTTATTATTTCTTGTTAAGTTGCAATTAAGCATCCAATATGTTCTGTTGAAGTATCCATTGAAGTATTCATATATGTTTTCATTAAGTTTTTCTAGAATTTCCTTTCTGTTTTGCAAAATTTATTGTTGGGATTCCTATTACTTTATAATTTTTCATGCAATTGAACATAGTCTTAAAATAATAACATGCTTAAGAATTTGAGATTATGATTACAATTTCAAGCAGGAAATATAAATGAAATTTCCGGGATGAGGTCAGGGTAAAGGCGTCTACCTCACAAAATAACCATGCTCTGCTGCAATTCCAAGCCTTTCACATGACGAAAACCATTCAGATAAAGATTCTTTGTTCTTCCCGCTAGCAAGGAAGACCACATTCTTGGGGTCTCTGCATAAGCTTTTTAAAATTGCAATAGCCTCTGCCTTAGGAGTGGTGCTGATTGAACTTTGCACCATCATCGTACCATCATAATCCAATAGGATTGCTCGGTTCTTGGTCCTTTTATATGCTGAAACAATATGCTCAACTGAAAGCTTCCTAAAGCTTGGATCCAAAGCAATAACACGGAAACTTAATCCAAAACCAATACCCCAGCATCTCCTCCTGATATGATCTCTGCACGCCCTTTCAAGATCTTGCAAAAAGCTATGTGCCCAATATGCAACATCGTGTGTACTCACATACCTATAGTGTTTCTCATGCCGCAACTGCTTCTCTGCCTCGGAGACAATTAAGGCAGAATCCATAGCATCAGCCACAGAATCAATGTTCCATGGGTTAACACGGATTGCACCACTGAGAGAAGGAGAGCACCCAATAAACTCTGAAACCACCAGCATGCTTTTCTTCGGTGCTGATGGGTTTACACCCAATGTATCGTCTATCTTCTCATTTCCTTGTCGGCATATGACATATTCGTAGGGTATAAGATTCATCCCATCTCTCACAGCGGTCACAAGGCAGCACTCTGCAATTGCATAATAAGCAATCCGCTCGTAGAATTGAAGTGTGGTATCAATCAAAACCACTGGATCATATCCTGGCCGCCTGAAATCTCTATTAATCCTGCTTACTGTTGCATAAGTTTCAGATTGGACCTCCTGGACATCTCTCCCTCGCCCTCTTGCAGGGTTTGCGATTTGAATCAAAACAACTTTACCCCTCTTATCAGGATGCTGAATTAGCAACTGTTCAAAAGCCAATAGTTTTAAGCTTATCCCTTTAAAGATGTCCATGTCATCAACCCCAAGCAAAACTGTCTGACCCCTAAACTTATCACGCAACTCCGCAACTTTTGATTCAGTCTCAGGAAGATCCAGCACAGATTGAAGCTGACCCATGTGAATCCCAACGGGGAGAATCTTAATGCTTACAGTTCGACCATAGTATTCAAGCCCAATGTAACCTCTCTTGGATTGAGAAGAAACGCCAAGCATTCTACTGCAGCAAGAAAGGAAGTGTCGTGCGTAGTCGAAAGTATGGAAGCCTATAAGATCAGAGTTGAGGAGTGCACGGAGAAGTTCAACTCTGACAGGTAGTGTACGGTATATTTCAGATGATGGGAACGGACTATGGAGAAAGAACCCAAGCTTCACCCCATTAAACCTTTTCCTCAAAAATGTTGGCAAAACCATCAAATGGTAGTCATGAACCCATACAAAATCATCATCAGGGCTGATCACCTCCATAACCTTATCGGCAAATATCTTGTTCACAGAGACATAAGCTTGCCAAAGTGACCGGTCAAACCTCCCACCAAGTTCCGGTGATAGAGGAAGCATATAGTGGAATAAAGGCCACAAATGCTGCTTACAAAACCCATGATAGAATTTACTAAAGAGTTCAGGAGGGATAAAAGCCGGGACACATTTGAAAGTTTCAAGCAAGGTTTGTGCCACCTCATCTTGTTCATTCAGATCAATTTCTTCCTTAAGTGAACCAACATAGATAACTTCTACATCTTCTCCAAGACCATCTTTGAGTTGTAAAAGTAGGGAGTCCTCATCCCAACTGAAATTCCATCCTCCTCCATCACTATCTGATCTTCGATGTGCACGGAGTGGAAGTTGGTTGCCTACAATGATCATCCGCTCTTGAGAATCGGAAGAGGGAGCATCAGAACCAACGCTATTGCTATTTTCATCATCTAGTTCAGATAAGACCCCAGCAACAGTTGCCACTCGAGAGAGCTTCTTTGCCCCTCGACCCAATCTTGGGGATTCAGAAGAAGTAAGATCCAAAAGGTTGGAATAAGACCTTGAAACCATTATCGAATATGGGTATACTCAATCCGACAGAGAATAGCAATACGCCAACGTGACTCCCTTTTTATCCAATAAATACAATCAAGTTCTGCAAAAACCCCAAGACAAGCTAGAATCAAAACAAAAAAAAAGGTTCGAATCCTTCAGAGTAAATTAAATCATACAAATACTCCTCATAGTAAATCATAAAAATTCCAGCACATGTAGATACATCTAATAATATCTATTCAAGGTAAACCCAGAAAAAAGCTTCCCAGAATCTGCTGATTTTTCTGAAATTCAAAAACCTAAACTTGCAAAAGGATTCAGTTTGGGAACTCTCACTCTGATAGAGAAATCATAGATCAATGATAACAACAACAAATTGGGCAAAACCCAGGAAAATTCTGAACAGTACTGAAGGGTTAGATTAGAGTAGTATTAAAATTTGGAAAAATACCCAGGAGTAGAATCCAGTACAGAAGAAATAGAGAAATTATATAAACAAACACTACCCAGAAGCAAAATTTAACATAATACAGTCCAAAAGTGACACCAAAAAAGAAAAAAAAAAAAAAATTACCTCCAGGATTCAATCGATAGAAACCCAAATAAACAACTAAGATTGAGAAGGTCTAAGAAACAAAATCTATCCCAATAGCCACACATATTGAAATGCATAATCAATCAAACAAAAAGAGATTGGAGAGAGAGAGAGAGAGAGAGTCAACTGGGAAAGTAAATGGAAGCATGGAACATGTTAAAAACTGAGAACATGTCTGTGAGAACTGTTACATAAAAGTAGCAGTAAGTAGGTATGCAAAACAGAGAAGAAAAGAGTGGCCTTCGCTGTAGCAAGATTTGAGAGCTTAGCTTACCCTTTCAAGGTAGAGAAAGTGAGAGTAGTGTGATCAAAAATTTCAAAGATTCTCACCCCATATATCACAAAGATTCCTCACTCTCACTCTCACTCTCTCTCTCAAACACACAAAGTTCAACAATGGCATCAATGACCCTTTTACTTTCTTTTCTTTTCTTTTTATTTTTCTTTTTAATTTGTGCAAAATGTCATTTCTTTTCTTATCATACACATATGAGAGTAAAGGGATTGTCCATTATCGCATTTGAATTTGATTCGCTCTCTGTTTCTATGGGCGCCACTGCCGGTGGTGATGAGTGTAAGAACACACAACAGTGAGCTGCAACATCATACTTCATTAACTATGGTTAACTTTTGTCAATGTCATTAAGTCATCATTAACTAGAGGAAAGTGTCTACCAAACTCAACTTCACACCATTGCTACCACCACGCGCTTTAGTCACACCTGAATTCACATAAAACACACGGTTTACATGATTTGAATGTATTATTTCATGGTTCAATTGTTCCTATGTACATATTCTGATTTTAGGTTTTGATATTTTAATTTTTTTTCTTTCAAATGACCCAAGTTTTTTGTTTTAAAATTTGATTTTTTAACTTTTTTTCCTCTTCTATCTACATTAAAAAAAAAATTAATGTAAACCAACATTCATGTTTAAATTTATAAATTTAAAATGAATAATTGATTGCTGCTTGCACATAATCAACTGTGCATTTTTAAATTGAATTATTATTTAGTAGTTTAAAAAATCATAGAACATAGTTTACATAGTATTATGAATTGTTTACATAACTAAAAAAAATTACAAATAAAATATATTAACTTATTTTATTAGGTAAGTGGAAGATAAAAACAATTCATTTAACATGTCTTGTAATTTTTTATTTGTCTAAATTTTCCTTAAATTATTGTTTCACGAGTTATTGTGGGTGTTTGGAAAGTGGATTTTTATATAGATTTTTTTAGTTGATTATTGGATAAAAAAATTTTGATGTTTGAGAAGATAGTTGGGTTTTTTTGTGGTTGGATATGATGTTTGTGAGAGAAAAAGTAAAATAATTATGAAGTTGGATATAATATTTTGTTTAGATATGTTTTTTTTGATTTTGTAAAACGTTTGTCTTTTAGTAAAAAAAATCAAAAAAAAAATCCCAAACCCAAGTTCCCAAACAACACCACTGAATACGATATCAATCTTATTTAGTAGAATTTTTTTAAGTCAAAACTCCCAATTTTTATATAATTAATTTTTTTAATTTATTTAAATTATTTATATCTAATAAGTTATAAACAAAAATATATCAAATAATTTAACAAAAATTCCCAAATTAAAATAAGTTAAAATTCACTCTTGGAAGAGGTAAGGTAACAAAGAGCCTTATCACATTGGGAAGAGTAAAGTACACGCGCTATGTAAGTTGAGTTGAGTTATAAAACGCTTGGGCCGTTTTCGTCGGCTTGTCCGCTTGGCTGTTCTTCAAACAGAGCTGTTTGTGGCCATGCAAAGCTTTGGCGTGTGACACTTGTGCCGAGAAAACATCAGGTGCATTGAAGACCACCACTCCTGTCTTTTTTATGATCAAATCCAGTAATGTTAAAAATACATAAACTAAGAGGTTGTTTGCGATCTTTTAAATAAGTGTACATTTTATTTTTTTAGACAAAAAAATTGAGGAATAAATAAGGTGTTTGGAAAGTAAATTTTTTGGCTTTTTTTTGGGTCTAAAATAGTACTAAAAGACAAAATAAGCTAAAATAGCCAATAAGAAAAAATGTCACATCAAACCCATAATCATTTTATTTTTTATCTCACAAACATCACATCTAACTATAAAAAAAAAATTATCTTCCCAAATACAAAAATTTTAGCATCCTAAAATAGCCAAAAACTAAAATAGCCTATTAAAATAGCAACTTTCCAAACACCCACAAAATATTAATGTTTGGGTTAACTTTTTGACTTTTTACGAAAAAAATGTGTATTAAAAAATTGTGTAAAGAAGTGTACATGTAGTACGCTGTACGGATGGGAACATTACAGTCGACTTGGTGAATACATGGAAAAGATTGCCTCTTTTTCGGGTTTTGATTGGACGGTGTTGTTCGGCCTGTGGGGGCCCACCAAAAGTCCCATTTTTCTAATCGGAACCGTTCATTGTGTAGAACTCGTCGAGTACTATATTCTTGTATAAATCACGTTAATTGGATATCGATAGTTATCTGATCGTGTTAGTTTTTTTGTCAACTGTTAACTATAATACCATCCAATTTTTATATAAAACTGATTTGATTATGTAGTTAGCGATATTCGATAGACGTGATTTTTTTTTACAAACATATAGTACTAGACGAGTTCTACACATTGAACGGTTCGAATTATCAAAACGAAACCCATGATGGGCCCCCACAGGCCCAACTTTACCATTCAATTTAGTGAATGTACACATGTTATTTTATTTATTTTTTTTCCTTTTAGGTGGCTGACGTGAGTATGTTGATGGGTGAGAAAAGTTAAACTTTTATATTAATTTACCATTCAAATTAATATTTGTATATTATTTTTTAATATTTTTTTGGTAAATAATGATAACTTTTTAACTTTTTTTAATAATTTTTTAACTTTTTTTTGAACTTGCCAACCCAGTCCTAAATACAAAATAGATACAACTCTTTTATAAGAATAGATCTCATATATAGGCCCTACACATGTGGGTTCCATTCTTTATGAGAGAGTTGTGTCATGTTCAATGTTTAATTTTTTTGCACAAAAAGTGCTATTTTGGGAAAGGAAAATGATTTGGAGCCCTAAAAACACCCCCTAATCCCCTTAATTTTCAATTTGGGCAATTGTTTCCTTTTTTTTTTTTTTTTACTTGATATGAAAATTAGGGAGATTAAGGGGGGTGTTTTTAGGGAGATGTAGCAAGGTCCTTTGGGAAGTTGGCTTTTAGTAACTTTTTTTTTTGTTTGTAGCAAAAGTCAAAAGTTGACTTTTTTGCATTTTTTTTCATTTGGGAAGTTGATTTTTAGTTACTGGTAAATTATAATTTTACCTCTCATGAGTCAAAATGTGCTATATGATTAAGGTTGTAAATATTTTAAATTAATGGGGATAGTTTGGCCATTTTATTATGATTTGACATCATAAACAAATATTAATTAAAAAAGTCAAAAGTAATTTTTTACCAACTTCCCAAATCATTTGTCTAAAAAAACCAAAAATTTAGTTAAAAGCAAAAAAACATACTTTTTATCATCTTTTCAAAATAGGCCAAACTTACTCGATTAAATCAGAACGGTACAAGTGAAGTAAGGTCCTAATGCATGCGTAGTTGATAATTTGATCCTCTAAATTTTTTTATTTATAATGTATTTTTTTTAATTAATCAAATATAAAAAGGAAAATGATTTGGAACCCTAAAAATATCCTCCCTAATCCCCCTAATTTCCAATTTGGGCAACTTTTTTTTTTTTTTTTTTTACTTGATATGGAAATTAGAGGGATTAGGGAAGGTATTTTTAGGTGGATGTAGCAAGGTCCATATAAAGATAATTACTTCATTTCATTTTACTAAATGGAGATTATTTAATAATCCCGGGAAATCACTTAGTCATATTCTAAATCAATCGCCAATTACTTAATCTTTATGTTATTTTCTCATCTCCAAAATAAATTGTGAGTCCTTATTCCTCTCTACCAATTAAAATCTTATGGAGCACCACATGTCCATATACCGAGAATACTGAATAATCACCCTTAATAAATCATATATTACCTGACAGGTTGGTTTTATGGAATTCAATTTAACATTTAAATGACACGGGTAATATCAAGATTCAAGACCGACCATTTAGGAGCAATTTGACAACTTGCTAAAAAATTAATTTTTTTTGCTTTTTATCAAGTTCTTTAAAAAAAAGTCACAAAAAAAATATTAAAAAAATCAGTTTTTTTGCTAAAAAAATAACAAAAAAATCAAGTTAACTTTTTATCAACTTCTCAAAGCACCAAAATCAAACAAATTTTAGTCCTCTGGTTCAGGCTTGTTTTGGGTACATAAAAAAAAAATAAAATAATTTATTAATTTATTTAAATTATATTACCTCTTTATTTTTTTTATATATATTTTTTAATAAGTAAAAAATCAAAAAAACAAATCATAACTAAAACAAAACAAACCTAATTAATACCAATGACGTGACACCAACTAATGATAATTTGTTCTTGTTGGAGAATAGACCGGTTTGATTAAAAAGTCAAAAAAAATTATTAAAAAAATTAAAAAGTCAACAATTTATATTAAAAGGTCAAAGATTTCATTTTCTCTCTATTTTTTACATATTTTTTTATAAAAAATTTAAAAATTATTCCAAATATATTAAATTTTTTACATTATATTTTAGTTAAAAAAAGGGTAAACTACCAATAGGTCCTACTTTTGAGACTTATTACCCATTAAGTCCTATTGATAAATTCATTAAGTGATAAAGATAAATTTATCAGTCTTTTATTTTTATGAATAAATTTATAGTGATAAATTTATCAGTCTCTTTGTTTTTATGAATAAATTTATAGTGATAAATTTATCAATTTCTTATTTTTATAGTGTTAAATTTATTAGTTAGGACCTGTAAGTAAATAAGTCTAGTTAATAGGACCCCTTAAAAAAATAAAAAATTACCAAAAAATCCTATTCCGAAACGTTATGAATCCCACTTTCAATGAGCAACTTTCTTAACATATATATATATATATATATATGTGTGAATGATATGACATGACAAATGGGATAGTAATATAATAACACTTAAAAAAACAAAAAATCATCATGCAGGGCAGCTGTGCGGGAAAAAATAGTGACAGAAAGTGCTCCAGATTATTTCTTGGACAAATTACTAATAGTTCCTATAATTTAAGACTCGTGTCACTTTAAGATTAATGCTTCGGACTCCACTGGGGGTCGACCTCCACTGAAGTGGCGCGCTGGGATTGGTTAAAAAAAATTTTTTTTTTTTTTTTTTTTTTTGGCCAGTGGGGGCTCGCCACCTCACTGGGGGTGCGACCCCCACTGGGAGTCTGCAGCGGGGCCCGTCACTTTAATTCTCAATTTTTTAATTGTGACATAACTTTAAATTTTAAATCTTATATAAAAAAAGAACAATTGAACATATCATTACTTAATTTTATGGACAAAATTATCAATTTGATAAATATAAACTAATTTAACAAAAATAAATGTTAAAAAAATATTTTAAATTTTTTAAAAATTATTTCTATCCATCAAAAATAAAATTATGTAAAATTGATAAAAATTAATAAAAATTACATGATTAATTTTTAAAAATTAATTTTACATGATCATCATCCAAATATATAATAAAAATTAATTTGGTAAAAATATAAATAAATATCTAAAAGATTTATCAATTTTATATAATTTTATTTTAAGTAGGTAAAAATAATTTTAAAAAATTCAAAAATAATTTTTTGACATTTATTTTTGTCAAATTAATTTATATTTTATCAAATTGACAAATTTACCCTTGAAAAATCCAATAGTATCTTCAATTGTTTTTATTTGGAACAAGATTCAAATTTTAGGGTCAAATGTGTCACAATTGAAAAGTCAGGAACCAAAGTGACACAAATCCCAAACTATAGGGACTGTTGGTGTAATTTACCCTTATTTCTTTGTTGACGATGTTTGGTAGCTCGAATATGAGATTAGTTTGAATGGCTCGAAATTTATCTTGTTGATCGTCCATACGGATATCCGGGCGATCGTCTGACGAGGAAACTGACAGCCGCAGTCGACAAAAGTGACAACCGCAATAGATAATCTTTCATCGGATCGTCTAGACAGACATTCAGTCAACATTCATTCGAGCCATTTAAGCCCCCTCCAATTCGAACTACCACGCTTTTTCCATTTCCTTGCCTCGTTGAATAAAAAAACAAAGGTGGTCTTTGGTTATGGGGCAATTTGGGAACATGTTAAAAAAGCCAACTTTTTGACTTTTTAGTTGTTTTATAAAAAAAAATCACAAAAAAAGTCACCGAAAAGCTAACTATTTAAGCTAAAAAAGCCACTAGAAAGCCAAAAAGGTCAAAAAAATCAACTTTTTACTAACTTCTCAAAACACCACTATATTTTCAAATTAATTTTTGAAATGAAAATTTCAAAAAATTTGTTTAGTTTATAAATTTTGAAAATTTATTTTTTCTTTTTGCTTTCACATTTTATACGTTAATCAATTGTTTTCTCTCTCTCTCTCCACTCTCTCCTTCTCTCACATTCTACACAACAATTAATCAATTTTTCTCTTACACTCATATATTCAACTACACAAAATATTACAGAGCATCCCAAAATTATTTTCAAAATATAGAACCAGATAAATTTTTAAATTTTACGAACTTTTTTTAAAATACTATTTTTAAAATTTGATTTTCAAAATTAAATCAAACAGAGCCAAACTTGGTGTGGTTTTCATTTTCTTTAAGTTGCCTTGAAGGTGGTCAAAAATAAAATCGATAAAATTTAAATACTTTTCATTTTGTTTTGTTTTGTTTTTTTTTTAAATATGTGAAATCTGTAATTTTTCTACAATCTAAAAGGTTAAAAGGAGGTCAAATTTGCATATTTCATTTTTCAACCTTTCTACCAATCAGAGGCGGAGCGGTAGAAGGGTCAGGGGCACATGCCTCCCTGAGGTCAAGTTTGGTATATTGTAAAAAAGTTAAAAAGTTTAAAAAATATTCAAAAAATTAAAAAGTTAATACTATTCATCAAAAGTCAATAATTACAGCTGCACAACTCTCAATTCTAATTTTTTCTCACAAATCAATTTTTATAATTTTTTATTACACATTTTTTCATAAAAAGTCAAAAAGTTAACCCAAACATCCATATTTTCTTCCTCAATTTTTTAGTCTAAAAAGACAAAAAGTACACTTATTTAGGACACCCCAAACAACCCCTTAGTTTGATTTTTTTTTTTTAATTGTTTTGTTTTTGTGTGTTATTGTCATATATAAAGTGTATTTTTTTCTTAATATTTTTTCAGTAGTTATTATATTGTTTACAATAAATAGTTATTATATTGTTTACAATAAGTAGTTATTATAAGGATTTATTATATTGTTTACAATAAGTAGTTATTTGATACTTTTAGAACATTATGTGATATTATTTATGTAGTAATTTAAATCAATAGTATAGCGAAAAAATTTATAGATTAGATATAATGAACTCATTATTTTCAGGCAATTAACAAACTATTTAGTGTGATTTGTGATTTTTCATACTTTGAACATCACGTAGGCAATGCTATAAGACTGTTTAATAATTTTCAATCAAAACACATCATTTATAAGCAATGTCATTTCTTTAATATTTTTCTGTCAAACAAAAATTAAATAGATTTTATAATAATTTGTGCTATAAATAATATGTTTTTATTTTCTAAAATTAAGAATTTTGATGTATAATTTTTTGTGCTAAAATTATAAACTTACATCACCATCCCGTACTGAACTATTTTATACTATTATAGAATTTTAATTTGTCCCTATTAATTCCACCACTGCTACCAGCATTATTTTTTCGGCAATAAAATATTTTTAATTTTTATTTTAGAGTAATGATATTTACACTTATATTTTTATCTTTTAACTTTTCACCAAGAAATTTTTAAATATTTAAAATATAATATGAATATTTTAAAATTTTACTATTTTATTGCCATATTATTTGAATAATTTGATACTACTGGTAAAAGATAGCAGAATAATTGTAGGCTGTAAACCGGTACACCATACCGAGAGGCCCGAGAGGCATGGTCAGCGCGCTCGCTAGCAAGACGAGCAGGTAGTTCACATACGTTTCAACTGGTGCTATGACTATGGACCACACGAAAATTAATTAATTAATTGATATAAAAAGACAGAACAACCTGCTACTTTTCGGTTCGTACACGTGTGGTTGCCTCCTGCTCCCAAATTGAAACTGCCTATTTTAACAATGAGTAGTGATTTAGACCCCCTTTTTCTCACCCCCTTTTGACCCCCTCTCTTTTCTCATTGGTTACACTTTCCTGCACCTCCAATCACCACCTGCCATGTGTCAAAGGGGGTTGTGGGGATGGTGTTTGGAGGGGGTGCCAATCTTTATTCTTTAACAATTGAGGCCTCATGTATCAATTTTATATTCAGCTCCCATTCGTATCTCGAATTCGGAGGCTCGAATTTGGCTCAAATTCGGAGCAGAGGAAGAAGAGAAAAAAAAGAAGGAGGGAGGAGGAGGAGGAGGAGGAGGAGGACTGGAGGGGAGGGGGCCATAAAAATGGGGCTGGAGGAGGAGTCGGGGCCGGAGACGGGGCCGGAGGCGGGGCTGCGACGAGCTGCGGCGGGGCTGTGACAATCGGCGGCGGCAGGGGCCTTTCTCTCCTCTCCTCTCCTCTCTCTCTCGCCTGTGTTGCCTGGTTCAACGAAGAAGAAGAAGAAGAAAAGAAAGAAAGAAAAAGAAAAAGAAAAAGAAAAAAAAATTCAAAACCCAAAACAACGTCGTTTTGGATTTCAAGCCGAATTCGGACCACGGAATTCGAGCTACCAGGAATTTTTCTTTTATATTTTAGTTAAAAAATTAAAAAATAATTATAAGTTGTTTTATTATTATTTTTATTTTTTCTATTTTTTTTTTGTAAAAATTTAAAAAATTATTCAAATAAATTATTTCTAAACGAGACTTGAGTTAAAAGTCAAAAAATTGATTTTTTGATTTTTTTATCACATCATCTTTTTATTTTTTTTTGTACATTTTTATAGAAAAAAATTAAAAATTAACTTTTAATCAACTTTTTAAACCCTCTAGTGGTTAGCTCATTGTAAAGAGTGAAATTTTGCAAGAAAACTATGAGTTAGAGAAAAAAATTATAAATACATCAGGAGTGTAAGTATATCTGTAATGGAGTACAAATTAGAGGGTGTGGGGTACAAGAGTCACTTGCACCTCTCTATGTGTTGATAATTTTTTTTTCTTAACTTCTATTTGCATGTAATTCTTTTTTTTTTTTAACTACTATACAAATTTATTTTTAAAAATAATAACATTAATGATACACAAATAAAAAGATCATTTAAAATTGTTATATTGGCTTGTCTCACTGTAATAGTTCCTTTAAAAATACAGTATAAATTTGTTATTATGAACATAATGACTACCTTTACTATTACATTCTTTAAGTAAATTTTGTATCAAAATTTTAATTGGGATTGATTTTTTTTTTTAAAGTAAAAAAAGTTATTGTGTTTAAAAAGTTGTTAAATTTTTTTTTTATGAATAAAAAATTAATATAGCATTTAACTTTTTTTAACCAATGATACATAACTTAGTAATTTTTTAATTTTTTTTAGTCAAAAAATAAACGGCCACTGTATATATCATTTTACTTTGACTTCTGCTTATGATTAGTTATTCAAGTATTGGATATTTACATGAAGGTGGAAGCCTAAGGTCGGAGAAGATTGGGCGTTCGGATCTTCTAGGATGATTCCCTGAAGTGATCCTCTAGAGTGATAATTTATGATGCGACATGTGTCCAATTAATGAAATCAATGGTTGAGATGTTCCCTCTCCAAAACGACGTCGTTTTGGTTTTGATTTTTTTTTTTTTTTGGCAGATCGGGAAGGAGGAAGGAATGGGTTAGAGAGAGAATCTCCTCCTTCTCTCTAGAACCGTGGAATCAATCTCCTCCATCTTTTCTCTGCAATTTTTTTGCAGTGTTTGCTTCAAGGACATATAGAGATTGGACAAAGATGATCAAACCCATTAAACTAACATAGCGAAAAAAACGAAGATCGATTTCGAAGCTCCTCCATCTTTTCTCTGCAATTTTTTTTGCAGAGTTTGTTTCAAGGACATATAGAGATTTTACAAAGATGATCAAACCCATTAAACTAACATAGCAAAAAAAATGAAGATCGATTTCGAAGCTCCTCCATCTTTTCTCTGCAATTTTTTTGCAGAGTTTGCTTCAAAAATTGAAATAAAAATTCAAACTCATTATTCACCCAAAAAATAAAAAATAAAAAACAAATTGAAAAATGAAATAGGATGGATTTGCAGAGAAACCACATGAACCCACATAGCAAAAAAACGAAGATCAATTTCGAAGCTTAAAATTGAAATAAAAAATCGAACTCATGAAGACCCAAATGAATTCCCTCTGTTAAAGCTATCACACTTCACTGTCTGATGAAGACCCAAATGACCAACAACAGGGTTTGAAGCCCAAAGTGAGATCTGGGTCTGGTTCTTTAGTTTCGAAATTGTGTAATTCATCTGCTGGAAATTGTGAGATCTGGGTCTGGTTCTAGAGAGAAGGAGGAGATTCTCTCTCTAACCCATTCCTTCCTCCTTCCCGATCTGTCAAAAAAAAAAAAAAATCAAAACCAAAACGACGTTGTTTTGGAGAGGGAACATCTCAACCATTGATTTCATTAATTGGACACGTGTCGCATCATAAATTATCACTCTAGAGGATCACTTCAGGGAATCACCCTAGAGGATCCGGACGCGAAGATTGGGTGTTGGCGGTGGAGAGAAAAAGTTAAAAGTAGACAAAGGGAGTGGTTGTGAATGGTAGGTGTGGGTATGGGACTAGTGATGATTGAAAAGGGGAGGAAAATGCAATTAATGACTGCTTATGAAGTACGGATACTTCAAAATGGATAGTGTAGGAATATCATATGCGTATTGAATACAAGAATAATGTTTTAGAGCACTAAATTGGGAGCTCTAGAGCATCACTAATGATGTGGCACAGTGGCCCCCACCAAAGTGATGTGATGTTTTGGCTTGAGTTTGTTTGTTTTTTTTTTTTTTTTAGCTCATTAGAGCTTTTAGTGGTCCAAAAATTAGTGGGATGAATCACCACTCTTGAATACAAATACACATCCAATACGTAAGGATATGTATTCGATATGGCAAAAAAGTATTCCATTGTTTAAAAAATTAAATTAAATTTTGGATACGACTCAGATACACATGGATACGTGGGAGATACGCTCCAGATACTTTTGAGATACGATGGAGCAGAAAACGTAATTTTCAAAACTTTTGTGGGTTAAACTATAAATAAAGAAGTTAAATTGAAAATAATACAAATCACATAGAGAATATAGAAAAGAAAAAGAACCATAGTTCGAAGAAGCAAAACCCTAACCTCAATCCACAAATCCTAACCTCAAAATCAAAATCAAAAGAACATTAAAGCATAACCCCTAACCTCATTTTG
Source organism: Camellia granthamiana (assembly GCA_036172215.1). Taxonomy (NCBI): domain Eukaryota; kingdom Viridiplantae; phylum Streptophyta; class Magnoliopsida; order Ericales; family Theaceae; genus Camellia; species Camellia granthamiana. Next base: position 33,417,417 of record CM069916.1, read on the forward strand.
CGATGGCAGATTTGAACAAATAAAACGCTGCAAATTGAAATCTAAAGTCAGACAAAGGCTTCGAACACATTCGTTAGTCCGATCGTGAGTTGCGAAGTCGATCAACAAAGGAAACCATGAACAAAACTTGATTCAACGAAGACCCAACTACTACGAGCTCCTCAAGGTAGGGCTCGAACCAAGTCGCATCTATTGAAGACCTCTCGAAGAAGACCTCTCACCTGTCCCGCTCTTGTTTTGCTTTTATTATGGTCTAAATCATAACCTTGCCTTTTTTTATTTCATCATAACACATCTATATATATATATATGTATCAATTAAAAATAACCTTGGTCTTCAGCTTTGCTACTGCTTTATTCATTTATTTATTTTTTGCCCTTATCTAATGGCAGTTGGTTTTATGTTTTATATTTGAATTTTATAAATGTTATTTTATTAAATAAAATATAATAGATTTTTTAAAATATTTTTTATGTTGTATTTAATTAATTAAATATTACATAAAAATAAAAAATTTATAACATATATATATATTATGTCACGCCCCCAGAAATAAATACACAAACTCATCTCATAGGCGGAAATATAATGGAATTAACATGCTTTCATTCATCAGAGTTTAATATACACGAGAGACAAATATAAGAAGGAATGAAAGTTACACAGGTATTCATTTGCCTTAGTGACTTATATCTTTCCAAGTTACTGCTTGGTTGTAACAAAAATGAGCCTACCTCAACACAAATTTAAGCCATTGGCTATACAAAATAGATACAACAAAAATAGAAACTCTTGCACCAAATCCCTTCAATCTACTGCCTTGGCGGAGGCATATCACTAACACCTGAAAATAGTTTTTCCCAAATAGGATGAGCCAAAGCCCAGTAGAAACAAACTTACATAATATATAGATTTTAATAAAGATATAAGTATGAAATGCATTTACAATGCCTGTAATATAATCATTAGTATTCCACAGAATTATGATATGCCAAGTTTTATATCTCAATTCATTTTATGTCAGTTCATTCTATCTCAATTCATGAGTCACATTCATTATTATCCAAACAACCCAAATGAGACTACAACTCAATGGTTCACAATTCATCCAAACACTTAAATTTGCTATTTCACGAAAATTTCGTCCATGAGATCGGCACCTATGTATACACAATACTTTTAGGACTTTCACCCTAGATACACAAGCCAACTTAATTCAATGGAGTCTATCTCGTATCTCCTTCTAAATATGGAGTACATCCCATTTCTCCGCCCAAACATCATACATGTACAATGTATTGAAACACCGTCATATTCAATGACATTAAAAAAAAATAAAAAAATAGATGATTTCAATTCACCTAATCCTCATGCAATTTCTACAACAATTACAGTTATCCTCCACCGATAGCCCATTACAGATATTTCTAAACAGATATTCAATCTCAAGACAAATAATTCATTCAAGTTCCCATAGATGTGAGGTAATATATATCCAATCCCACCATTTATATCAACATCCCTCCAATTTCACATTTACAATGCCAATTTCATTCATTTATACAAAATAAGTATATGAAGCATTTTAAGGCAAACTTCTCTCTTTCCCAAATATCAACTCAAATACTAAAATCAACTATTTTGTCCCAATATAACCTCATTTTCAAACCCCATAACCATTTATATCACATTCACTTAGAAACCCTTATTTTGATTTTAAATTCCAAACCCTAGGTTTGTCCAAAATACTCCCAAATCGTACCATAGTTACACAACAACAAATAACTAAGTTAAAAACTATATGAAAGTGTAGAAAATCCCTACCTCAAAGAGAGATGACGAGCATGGCAAAGATGAAACTTCAAAGATGCTTAAACCCAACTTTATTCGGATCAAAATGGAGATCTTGAGATGTTCACTCTTTTTAACAAAGGCAAGTGGGTAAAAAGATCATTAGAACTAGGTGAAAATGTAGAGAGAGAGAGTGTGTGTGTTTTAGAGAGAGAAGGACCTGATCTAGAGTTTTTAGGAAACAGAAGTATGAAAAGTGATGTAAAAAGTCACTTTTGCGATCTGATATACGCACAGTCTGCTCGAGTGTAAGAAGTGACGCTCAAGTGTTAGACACAATGAGTTGTTCTGCTCGAGCGCAAGAAGTGACGCTCAAGCGCAGAATACATGCATTCAGTAGTTTTGCAGACAATAGACCAAGGCTCGAACGCGAGAAAATGCCGCTCGAGCGCCCACCCGCTCGAGCGTAGAAAACACCGCTTGAGCGTAGAATACACTCTCCTAGTAATTTTACAGACCTGCAAAAGTACTGAGAGTTTGCAAATCCTGTTCGAGCCAAGAAATGCCGCTCGAGCGGAGGACCAAAATCCTGGGCAACAAAAGTTTGAAAACTACGCAACTAACCTGTTCCAAACATGCTTGATACAACCCAATAGTCAAACTCAAGTAAGAATAAGAGAGAAAGGACATGATCAACCATACGAGGCTATGAAACCCAAGTCTGGGATACACAATGGGTCGAGTCTAAACCAGAAACGCTATATGTTAATTAAAAATAATTTTTTACATTAATAAAATTATAAAAATATTTTTTTTTACAAATGTATCCCCACTGTATCCGTATCCTATTTTTTTAGATTTTTGCATATCATCATATTCGTATTGCTGTATCCCGTATCTGTGCTTCCTAGACGATTGGGAAGGATGAGATAGATGAGAGAAAAAAGATAGAAGCTAAAGGCAAATGTGAGAGAGTTAAAATAGTAAATTTCATTTTTTTTTGTTGTAATTATTGATTTACTTTCTATATCTACTGTAATTATTTTTTTATTCTACACATTTTTATAGTTAATTCTTTTATTTTATATTTTTTTTTTGCAATTACCGTTATAAAAAAATGACTGCTATTAACACCTACTTAATTTTTTTAGACACTCCATTTTTTTGAACCCCTACCCTAAATTCTAAATTTTAATAAGATTTCTTTAAACATTCCACTTAATACTAACTTTATCCATATTCATAATATCATCACCCCTAAGTGTATATCCACTAATTTAACACACCCTCTCTCATGTTGAAGAACGATTGAGAACGACAAACGATTGAGAATCAACTGTCTCTTTTCTCATTCTCTCAGTAAACGATGGTCTCTTTCTCTTTCTCTCAGTGAACGACAATTTTTCTCTTTTCCTTCTCTCAGTGAACGATGGTCTCTTTCTCCTTCTCTCTATGAGTGATAGTTTCTCAGTCGGAAATCTCTTTAACGGTCTCTTTCTCTGTTTAGCATACCAATGTCGAACAAAATGTTTTTGTCCGGAACCTATCTATCAAATTAAATATTTATGTTCAGCATTGTGTTAACAAACAAAATCTTAATAGTCAGTAAACCAGTACCCAACAAGTTCAAACAAAGCAGCAACCTTTGAAAACGACCAAGAATCATTAATGCAAAATAGATAAACTTATCAATGTAACGTCAATCTCATCTAGGGATGTTAATGGATAACCTATCCTGTGGGTATCCATGGAGATTTGACCTAAACATATGGATTTTTTCCTTTTTTTCTTACCCATCGGGTCGGGTAAGTGGTGTTTTTTAAATCTTCATTGGGGATGGATACCGCCCATTTCCCCCATATATATATATATATAGATACATACATATACACCTACACCGAGATGTTCTCCTCCTTTGTCTCTTTATTCCTGATCTTTTCCCATATATATGCAAGCATAGCTATATATATATAATCGTAAATCACAAACAAAGTAAAGAAAAAGGATGTTCTCCTCCATCAGTGAGAGTGATCATTGCTAAAAGCTGCTGGAGTCTCACCGGCGGTGATCACAAATCCGAAGAATTCTCTCTCTGTGTGTGAATTTTCTCAACCCAATTTTCTGTCTCTTGATTTATTTGTTTGTATTTTGAAAACTCTTTCAATAGTTTCTTCATTTCTATACCTAATTAATTACTGTGTATTTGACTGTTGTTGAACCAAAAAAATAAAATTAAATGTATATTTAGCTTTGGTTATGAACTTTTAAAAAAATAAAAAATAAAAAAATGGGTCAAGTTGGGTTGGAAAAAATCCAAACCCATAGGGGATAGGGAGGGTAGTACCCATGGAAGATAGGGAATGGGGAATGAAGAAAAATTATTATAGGGGAATGAAGATGGAGAATTAATATCTGCCCCATTTATCCCCATTGCCATCCCTAATCTCACCAGAGTTGTTGTCATCATCATCCATTGCTCTATAAGTATCAACGGATGGTGAAAACGACCACAGATATAAATGAAATTTTGATTAGAGAAATTCAAAGTCTGTAATATGATTGTTTGCAATGTTAACTAATTTGAAACAGCAAAACGTTAATTGGTTTCAAATGACCTTCATTGAAAATGAATATGTTTAGGGTTTATGATGGTGATGAAGAATAATACGTTTGGTAATTAATATGTATAGATGGGGATAGAGGTGGGTGTATAATATTGTAGAGTGTCATGCTAATTATATTCATTTGGTGGGTATATGTTTCATTAAAAGTCATCATTTAATGTAATTTTATTTTAGAATATAATTGTAATAAAAAAAAAACAAAAATTAGAGAGTCTAAAAAAATTATGTGTTAATAACAGTCTCTATAAAAATTAGCATACCAATAAAGCCATTGTCTTAAGGTGTTATTTGGGGTGTCTTAAATAAGTGTACTTTTTGTCTTTTTGGACTAAAAAATTGAGGAAAAAAAATATTAATGTTTGGATTAATTTTTTGACTTTTTATGAAAAAATGTGTATTAAAATATTGTATAAATAAGTGTGTAGGAGAAGATAATTAATTAATCCATACGGGCTGGGCGGTGCAGTCGGCTAGGTAGGACATGGGAAAAGATCGCCTCCTTTTCGGGCTTTGATTGGACGGTGTTGTTCAGCCCGTGGGGGCCCACCACAAGTCCCTTTTTTCTAATTGGAACCGTTCAATGTGTAGAACTCGTCGAGTACTATATGTTTGTAATAAATCACGTTGATTGGATATCGATAGCTATCTGATCATGTTAGTTTTTTTTCTCAACTGTTAACTATAACACCATCATTTTTTATACAAAACTGATTTGATCATGTAGTTAGCGATATCCGATAGATGTAATTTTTTACAGGAATATAGTAATAGACGAGTTTTACATATTAAACGGTTCAGATTATCAAAACGGGACCCATGGTGGGCCCCCATGAGCCTAACTTTATTATCCAACTTAGTGAATATACACATGTAATTTTTTTTTCCTTCCTTTTAGCTGACGTCAGTCCCCGGAAAAGCGTGAAGTTAATTTGTATTTTAATATTATGTATATTAATTTTTTAATATTTTTTTTTATAAATAGTGATAATTTTTTAATTTTTTTAGTAACATTTTGATTTTTTAATTTTTTTTAAAATTGTCAAACCAGCCCTTAATTGAACATGAAGAGATGATGAGGGCAAAAAATAGAACGTCAAACGTGTATTTCAGTTCTAACATATAATGAATCCCCTTGCATAACCATAATAATTGCCCGGATTTTTAAAAAAAAATTTTAAAGTTTTTTTTTTTTTTTGGAAATAATTTTATTATTTATTTTGTTTGGTAAAACATGATTTGGACTCTCAATGATTGAAGACAACCAAATACACGATCACTATCATGACCTTGATGTACCAACAGTTCTTGCATTGAATTGAAAAAATAGTAAGATTGAATTTTTTTTCTCTCTCTCTCTCTATCCAAAAGAGTCTATAAACACATACATAAAATACGCATAAAATTATATACAAAGATGACGTGAACTCTACTTTTTTTTGTCTCATATTTGAGATTGAATTTATGAAATTTTTCTATAGTTGTAGCACAATTATTATCTCCATGGAGGTTTTATCCCGCTTTGACATAGAAAAGCCTTTCAATTTCTTCTTCTTCTTCTTTAATTTTTTTTTTTTTTTTTTTTTAACTAGATCCAATATTGCAAAAATGTAATATATATATATATATGAGATCCCATTAACAAATCTTAAATTCTAATTTTATTTTCATTTAATTTTCTTTTCTTAATAAATTTAATAATCAAATATAATCTGACAGGACTTTGAGCAAAAAGAAATTTTTTTAACATAACATTCTTTTTTAAAAAATAATTATTGATTTTAAAGTTATAATCAAACATAAGAAATCATATTTACAAAATATATGTATTCTAAAAATAATAATAATAAATATTTTCTACTAAAATAAACAAAGCAAACCAACCCCGATATTCTCTTCGCCCATGAGACTATTGATTACCTGAAAGTTCTTACTAAAAAAAGGGGGAAAATCTCCTGTTTGAAAACTACCGGACAACTAGAATTGATACTTTTAAGATGAATAATAATAATAATAATAATAATTTATCCACATAATTTCTCTTCTCTAAACGTCCTTAAATAATGTGATAAGTAAAATTTAAAAAGTTGACCAACATTATAATATTTTCTCAAAATTCTCTTTATATGCATTTTGTATTTTCCCCTCATTAGAGGGATTGTGAATAAAGAAATTGTGTAAATATAATACTATTTAAAAAAGAAGAAGAAGATAGGTAGATTTTACATTTATATTTATATTTGCATTTGCATTTTTTGATTTAGTAAGAGCAAAGCAATTGTAACAAAAAAAAAAAAAAAAACAAAAAGACAAAACCAATCATTTAATCATTTCCCATTACAACTAAAGTCTATCGAATAGCATAATGAAACCTTGAATCCAAAGAAATGATGGAGCACATGTTTTAGAATAATACTATATGTATTAATTAATATATTAATAGATGATGTGGTATAATTTTAAAAAATTTTAATATTTATAATTTGTATAATAGGTGAAATCAGTAATAATGTCACATTAATTGATATATTAATTGATACATATAGCACTATTACATTTTTTAATGCACCCTTCATTACACCCTTCATTTGACCAGATCTCACTTCAATTGCATCATCAATGATTAGTTCCAATATATGTACCCAAAAAATTATAAAATTAATGATTAATTAGTTCCTTTCTTGTACAATGATCCCAAATGTTAACTCATAATTAAGATCACCATGTTATTTTTTTGAATCCGGATCCTCTCCTTGAGCTTGGTCCTTGAGCTCGGTCCTTGAGGGCTTTCGGGTCCACTTTGAGGCCCGATTTTGATAATCTGAACCGTTCATATTTTAATATTTACTCAGTATAACATACCTGTAAAAAATCAAGTTGATCGGATATCAGAAAGTATGTGTTCGAAAAACTGGGACTACAAACTATTTTTTAATAAACAGTTTTTCGAACACATACTTTCTGATATCCGATCAATTTGATTTTTTACAGGTATGTTATACTGAGTAAATATTAAAATATGAACGGTTCAGATTATCAAAATCGGGCCTCAAAGTGGACCCGAAGGCCCTCAAGGACCGAGCTCAAGGACCAAGCTCAAGGAGAGGATCCAAATTCTATTTTTTTGTCATGTTCAATCATGATTGATCACCTTAGACCCACCTTCGAGATGATCAACAATAAATGACCAAGATGAAATATACCACGATAATATTAGATCATAAAATAAAGAATTATATATGTAATTTTTGTAATTTATTTATTGTATCAATTTAGTTGATATAGTTCTTATTATATCAATTTTATTATTAATTTTTTTTCATATTTTCGTTAAAAAATAAGACAAAAATCAAAAATAAAATGATCCAATAAAAAGGAAAATGATTATTTTAAATTGGATACTAAACACTTTAACAAAGGTGAATAGATTATTTTATCCTTTGATGTCAATTCAATTAATAAGTAGCATTATCAATTAAAATAAAGAAAAATTGGTAAAAGTCCATCCCAAATAGGCTATGAGGTATTAGATCAAAGATAAAATCTTATTTGGTGATAATGACACGTTGAAAAAGTTGGCGGCGACAATGAGCCGCAATAGGTGGTGGTAGTGAGATAGAGCAATATGTGATATTCAACAGATAGATTATTGAATGAGTGACATGTGTCACATTTCAACAAATAACTAATTTGATGAATTTCAACAAATAGACAGATCAATTGATTTTAACAGATAGTTGTCATTTTGGACAAATTGTGTCCTTTTGACCCAAAGAAACTAACAACAAATCTGTTCTACGCACATGATAATGTTTTTAGGGAAAACTTCACTTTACCCCCTTATGGTTTGAGCCATTTGCGGATTACCCCATTGACGTTCGAATATTGTCACATAACCCCCTTATGGTTGATGGAGTAATGTGCATAGTTAACACCGTTAATCTCAGAAGTAAAAAGACTATTTTGTCCTTATATATATAACCTTGTTTAACATTTCTTATTCAACCGTTGTGCATTTGAGAAGAAAAAGAGAGAAAACTTAGGATTTTGATTTATGAAATTAGGGTTTTGATTTTAAAAATTAATTTAAACAACATAATTTCTATAAAAAAATCAGATCTAAGACTATACAAAACATGTATGCATAGAGAGAGAGAGAGAGAGAGAGAGAGAGAGAGAGAGGAAGAGATGTGCTTTTGTTGGGTTAGGGTTTCACAGACCACCCTCATTCAATTTCACACACTCATTTGATGATGCTTAAGCGGGTAGAGGAGAATGTGAAACCACTGGAGGCTGTCTAATTAGTGAAGAACTGTAATCAATTTGAACCCATAGCCTCTTCCTCATCTTTTTCTTTCATCTTCTTCTCCATTGTCTTATCTTTAGAGAGAGACCGAGAAAGAGAGAAGACCCAAAAAAGTCAAGGCGTAGGCTTCAAGTCTCGCCACTCCTCTCTTTTTCTCACCCAGCAAATCTGATAAGAAATCCAAGGACTCTCACAAGAAAGTCTCTAAGAAAAGGTGCGCTCTCTCTCTCTCTTTATATTCGCAAATTTGTACTATGTTTCAATCTTCCTTTATTTTTTTAATAGTAAGTTTCTTTAAGAGTTGGGTTTTGTCTGCCATTTGGTTTCCAAATCTTGTATTGATGTTTTCAAGGTGTCCCCTATTTTGGGTTGTTCTTAATTATATATGTGTGTGTGTGTATATATTCTATGTATCGATGATTTCCTTGTTGTTCTTAATCGTTTTGCAAACAAGAAAAGTGGTTGGATAATCAGAGTTCACACGCTTCTGCCAGTCGTCCTTTATCATTTGGATATTGATGATAAAGATGAGGGTAGGTTTTGGAAATTGATGATGAAGATGAGGGCATTTTCGTCATTTAATTCAGAGAAAAAAATCATATGTTTATGCCCATTTGCATATTAGGCGCGTGTTATGCACGACCTGTTAGAATAGATGAAAAAGCTAACTGTATACATTACTCCATCAATTATAGGGGGTTATGTGGTGATATTTGAACGTCAGGGGGGGTAATCCGCACATGGCCCAAACCATAGGGGGATAAAATGAAGTTTACCCTTTTTTTTTAAATACAAAATATTATAAAATAAAAATAATTCATCGTATATATTTGAATTCTATAGAGCAATTTCTATTAAAATAAAAATAGTTTAATAATTTTAAACTAACCATTAAAATTTAATTGTTAAAAGTATGTCAAATTTGATTAAGGACTGTTATATTCTATATTGGTTCCATGACTTGTCTACCCAAATTAAGCTGAAAAAAGATTATGTGTCAAGTCAACCCAAACCCAACATTAGGATTAATATAGCCATCCTAAACCCAACCCTAAAAAGATTTCTAACTATTGAAAAGTATTGTTTTACCCCATAAGCTATAAAACTGTGCAAATGGACCCCCTAAACTATTGACGTATTTCACTTTGACCCCTTCTATTAGGGGGTCTAATTGATACGCTTTTAGAGTTTAGGGTGCCCATTTGTATAGTTTTATAGTTTAGGGGGCAAAGTGATTCTCAATATATAATTTAAGGGTGAATTTTTACACTTTTATTGTTTAAGAGGTTAAAGTGATACTTCTCAATAGTTTAAGGGGTTTTCATGCAAATAACCCTAATCGTAAATGCACCTAAAATGTAAAGATTTTGTGAAGAAAACTGGAAAAATAAAAAAATCACTAAAAATGAAAAGGTAAAAAATAAAAATAAAAATTAAAAAATGATACATTTTTTTGTAGCGTTTTGTTTTTAGTAATTTATTTTTTTTCCCCCCGTAAATATCTTAGTTTGGTGTATTTGACTAAAATATGAAAAATAAAAAAAAGTTTATTCAAGATTAAAAAAAGCAAAAACAAAATCTCAAAAATAATTTGAAAAAATTAAATCAAACAAATCTGATAAGTGTATTTTTAATATAAATAAATAAATAATTTTTAATAATTTTAAATACAATTTTAAAAATCTTTCCATATTAGTCTTTCCATATCCATTTTCTTAAATTATGTTATCATAATTGCAATGTAATATTATTTGAAAATAATTCCTTTTGTAATATTTGCAAGTAATTCTCAATTTGGAAAAAGAAACCCTAGTATAAACCTTTCTATATTTTAAAATACAATTTCCATATTAGTCTTTAGAAAAAAATATAATTAAAGGAAATTTGTAAAGTCATTATTAATAGATTAATTGATTTAATTTTTATTAAATATGTACTTTTTATATAAGAATTTAAAATACAATTTTAAAAATCTTTCCATATTTGTGACACCCTAATTGTTTAATTAAATACCACATAAATATATAAATATAATTATGGTTGTATGTGATAATATATTAATAAAATAAATAAATAAATAATATATAATTATTTGAAGAAAGGGTTTAAAGAAAATGACACCAAAAGTTAAATAAATAAATAGAAACGTAATAATAAATAAATATAAAAGTAATAATCATGATAATAATAATAATAATAATAATAATAGGATGGCTATCTAATCAAGATAACAAATCTGTGAGTTAATTAGGATGAAATGTGGCGTTGGTGGGTTACGCCACCTGTACAAAATATATATAATTTTGGATCTAGTCATCATTATGAGGATACGGGCCTTGTGTATATAAGGCAAGCCGAGGCAGCAAAATTGAAGATACCAAAAAGAAGGAAAATTATGAGAGGTACTGTATAGAAGAGAGTCTCGAAAAGATAAGAGAAATAGGAAGGAAATAGTAATACTCAGGCCAAGTTTGGCATGTCTTGAAAAAGACAAAAAGTCAAAAAGTCACTATCTTATTTAAGTCACATCATCTTATTTAAGTCACATTACCTCTCTAACATATCACTTCAAATCCAACCCAAACCCAACCCATATTTCATAAAAAGAGTGCACTTATTTAGATCATCCTAAAGGTGAGTTATATTATACCCTGTTATCATAATATATTTTACGTATGTTTTGAGTTACCATAATTTATTTTACGTCATTTGTATTTTATAGATTATATTAATAGTTCAATTACGTGGATTATTTTCTAACCTCTATTTGTTTAAATTGAAATCCATGAATATGTTTATTTAAATTTTAGAAATTATTTGACAATGATTTTATAAACAATTATTTTCTGTAAGTATCACCACCGGAGTCCCGTGCCTTGGGAGACTTAAATAACTATTGGTCTCTGTTTTGGCCACTTTGTGGTTCTCTGTTTGTCATGGATCCATTGACCTCTATTTTGACTATCACTCCAGTGACTTCTGTTCTGTTCTGTTATGTATCGTAGTTATGGTTATTTATTTACGTAATTTCTGTATTTCAGTTTCTGCCATGTAAATAATTTGTTTATTCAAATTACGTTATGTAAATATTTTAACTTAACTAACTATCCATGGCTATTTTGTGTTCCCTATACTTTTGGCATAATATTTCTCACTCTGCTATGTGCTTATAACTGTTACTTTTTTAGGTGATGAGATGTAAGGAAGACTCGTAACCTTGTGTAGTGGAACCCACACAAGAATTTGATGCTGATCCGTTATTTTGTTTTTTTTTTCCTTTTCTTTTCTTCCTTTTGTGTTTTACTGAGAGTTAGTCACTGAATAATAAAATAAAAAAAGCCCCATAGATGTACTTTATTTTATTAAAATAGTAAAATGAAGTAAATTTTTTGTTTAATTCTTTTCTTGCTTCCATTTTGCTTCCGCTTGCGCTATTTAATTTGTTATGATTAGAATTATTTAGTAAGTTGCGATTCCAGCCCTAATCCCCTGGGATTGGGTCGTGACAATATTAGTCTTTCCATATCATTTTTCTTAAATTATGTTTTCATAATTGCAATGTAATATTATTTGAAAATAATTTCTTTTGTAATATTTGCAAATAATTCCCAATTTGGAAAAGAAAACCCTACTCTAAATCTCTCTATATTTTAAAATATAATTTTGAAAATCATTCCATATTAATTTTTGGAAACAATATAATTAAAGGAAATTTGTAAAGTCATTATTAATGGTTTAATTGAAAATATAATTTTGAAAATCATTCCATAGTCTCTGGAAACAATATAATTAAAGGAAATTTGTAAAGTTATTATTAATGGATTAATTGATTTTTGTAGATGTAGGGTTTCCTTTTCCAAATTGATAATGGGAAATGTTTCGTAGCTCGAAACATTTTGCCCCGAATGGCTCGAGGGAGAAGACGCAGAGAGAAGCAGAGGGAGAGAAAGAGAGAAGCAGAGGGAGAGGGAGAGAAAGAGAGAAGCAGAGGGGAAGAGAGAGAGAGAGAAGACGATCGTCACCCCGGCCAGCCGCCGATCGTCGCCCTTCCTAGCCGCCGATCCGCCGATCGTCGCTCAGCCCAAGGTTTTCAAACCCGGACCGGACCGGCCGGTCGGACCAGTCGAACCGGGAACCGGGCCTGGTTCCGGTCCGGACAGCCCAGCAAAACCGGAAATGGTTCAAAACCGTTCGTAAACAAGAAAACCGGATGGCCCGCCGGTTCAACCGGACAAACCGGTGACCCGGACGGGTTTTGAGTAACCGGACGGGCTGATTGAGGTTATATATAACACTAAAAAAACCTAATTTCTAGGGCTGCTTCAGATTTTGTTCACCTCATCTCTCTCTCAAAAAGGGTGGGTGCTCGTTGGTTTTGGCTGAAATCTGACTCTCTGTGTGCGAAATTCTGGTGGTGAACACAAATCCGGCGGTGACCGACGACGGACGGCCTCTGCTACTGCTTCGTTCGTTGGTAAGCATTCTCTTTCTTTCCCCCTTCTCTTCCTCTTTTGCTGATCTGTTCTTCCCTTTTTCTCTTTTCCCGCTGGTTATTTTATATATATATATATATCAGATCAGAGACCTCTGCTAGCTACTGCGAAGTTTTATTTATTTATATGTATATCTCTTCTTCTTTGTTTGTTGATGTTGAATTAAATAGATTTTTTTAAGAATATATAGACCTCTGCTTCTTTGTTGTATATATATAGACTTCTGTTTATATACTTTTGTTTATATATATAGACCTCTGTTTTTTTTATGTACTGTTGTTTATATATATAGACCTCTGCTTCTTTGTTTATGTACTGTTGATGTCGAATTTTATTTTATTTTTTTATTTTTTGAGGTTGCCTAATAAATCTAAACAGTAACAAACAGATACCTAAGAAATCAGAATTTAGGGATGTAAAAATCAGAAATTAAAATTGGAGATGCTATATACATTTTTTTTTTAATTTTTACATTTATATTTTTAATATATATGTATTTTTTAAATATATTTATGACGAAATTATGACGTCACGGTTCGACCACTTCGACCCGACGGTTGAACCGGTGACCCATCCACCCAATCACTTTTTCGGTTCGCTCACCGGTCCGGGTTTGAAAACATTGGCCCAGCCCAGCCCCGCTACAGCCTCCGGCCGCCGTCGCCCCGCCTCCACCTCCTCCTCCCCCGAATATTATGCCCCCTCCAGTCCTCCTCCTCCTCCTCCTCCTCCTTTCTTTCTTCTTCTTCCTGGTCTTCGTTCTTCTTTTGCAAAAAAAAAAAAAAATCGAGCCATTCGGGCTCCCCGTTTTCGAGCTATGTAGCATGATCGATTGATAATTATTTGCAAATAATACAAAATGAATTATTTTCAAATAATATTACATTGCAATTATGACAGTACATTTTAAGAAAAAAATTATAATAACAATTATCATATCTAAAAAAATTATGGATGTACTTTTAGAGTTTAAAATTAACATTGAAATTTATATAAATTTAATTTTGGACAATAATTGTAAGGCATAATGATATGTGGAACATTTAACGATGTAAAATTTACAATGTATACATATCTATACTTCAATATCTATACGATATATTAAGTAAAAGGGAGTTTTTAACCCCAAACCTTGTGCAAGCTCTAATCTCCCAATCTAAATTTCTTGATTTTTTGATTTAAAAAAAAAAATCTTAGTATTTATTAACTTCTCCCAACTTCCAAGTCTTACCATCATATAACACTTTAATGCATTAAGAACAACCATAAAAAAAATTATTTGAAATCCAACATATATGAATTTCTTAAAAAGTCCCAACACATATGATTATTATCCCTCATAATAACACTTTAATGCATTAAGAATAAGCATAAAAAAAATTTCTTGAAAAATCCAACACGTATGATTATTATCAAAATATTAAACTTTAATATAATATAATAAAATAAAAAAACATTTAATTCCTTGAAAAGTCCAACACATATGATTATTATCAAAATATTAAACTTTAATATAATATAAAAAAGGAAAAAAAGAAGACATTTAAAAAAAATAAAATTTTAAAATCACAATTCACATCTATAGATAATTATAAACACAATCCGTACATAATACGGGTGATATACTAGTATATATAATCATATGTGTTGGACAAGTAAAAGCATTCATCTCTTTTGCAATTATTGTCCAAAATTATATAAGAAAGTAAAAAGTAAAAACATTCATCTCTTAGTTTTCATTTTATTTAAAATAATTATGTCTTATAATATATATGTTAAACCAAACACTTTGACCCAAATTCTTAAAAATATATATTATATAATATAAGCAAAAATGTTGTGGCCTCTTTGAGATTGGAAGTCTCACTCTAATTTTCTCAATTTTTTTGAATTTTATAATTTCTAAAATATACATGGCACCTTACAATTGGTCTAAAATCTAATTTAATTTAATTAAAATAATATTTAAATTCTCCAAATGAATTTCATTAATATAACAATAGTTATGGAATTAAAATCACTAACTACCAATAATAGAATCAATAATTATGAATGTTAATGACATAAAATTAA
The DNA here is from genome assembly GCA_036172215.1 of Camellia granthamiana. Classification (NCBI taxonomy): domain Eukaryota; kingdom Viridiplantae; phylum Streptophyta; class Magnoliopsida; order Ericales; family Theaceae; genus Camellia; species Camellia granthamiana. The sequence continues at coordinate 33,432,702 of CM069916.1, forward strand.
TTATTATGTTGTTATACCTTTACCATTCTTTCCTAAAACAAAAATATTGTTATGATTATGTCATCATTCCTGTAAATGATAATTATTTTATAATAGGAAAATTTTTAATTTTCTCCTTATTTCTCTCTCTCCAGTCTATTATCTTTTTCACCAGAAAACCCTAGCCGTCATATATCTTAGTCTACGTCATTCCCAACCTTCTCACCCTATAAAGATCAAGTTCATAAAACTTATTATTTTTAATCTCTTCTTCAAAAACTATTAAAGATCAGTTTATGTTTAATTTTTTATGTTGCATATATGTGCATTCTTTAAACAATATTTTACATCATTTCTCTATTTACTCTGTCTTACCTTTCTTTTTCTTTTTTACTTCCAACAAATTTTTGTATTTTATTATTTTTCATATTCTTACATCAAAGAAGTTTCAAGCTTAATTGGTAGGAGTTAACGTGTTTTATAATTTTTTGTGAGTAGTTTTTATTTAGTTGTCTGTTAGATAGCTAAATAATTTTTAAATATAAACGATATTATTGAATTAGTCCTAGATTATATACAAAATGGCAAATGTCAATATTACATTATTAAGATTTTTTAATTTTTTAATTTTTTACATTTTAGTTCCCGTGCATAATTTTGGTGCTAAATTATAACAAAGTAACTTTTTAATGATGAAAGTTTTAGAATTTTCAAGGCTTCATCCTACAATTTTTAATTTTTGTTATTTTTAAAATATTTATAAAAAAAAAATATTTGCTAACTTAGCACATTAATTATTAAAAAATAATAATTATTTTCTTCCACCCTTTCCTAAATAAAAAATGTTGCCATAATTATACCATCTTTTTTGCAAAGAATAATTATCCCATAATAATAAAAAAAAAAAATCAATTCTTACCCAAAATCCGAAAATAAATATACAGCCACCATAAACGTAGAACCTCAAAAATAGATTTTACAAAAGAACATTTTTTAACATAATTATATTTTTTTTTGATTTTTTAATACTATTTTATTTCTCTATGTAGTTGCAAGTGAATGCATTAATGCAAAATAATATGGGAAAATTAGTCTAAGGTCCCTCTTCCATTTTTAGTAATGGAAGATATCCACAATATTATTTTATGATGTCTAAGGTCCCTACAGAGAAATTTGATATATCTCACACCTTCAAACCCTTACCCCCCTCTCTCTCTCTCCTTGCTACTCTTTTCTCTCTCTCTCTCGATCCAGCTCGCTGGCCACTCTCACTTCGTCGAAAACGTTGTCCTCTCTTCTGACGGCCAGTTCGCTCTCTCCAACAGCTGGGATTTCGAGCTCCGCCTCTCGAACCTCTCCACCGACATCACATGCAATGGCATTCTAATCGAGCTTGTTTCAATATTTCAAAAGCACCAGAAATATCATCTATGCTTTCCATTCAAATAATTTGATTCTTAATTATTCTCTAGTGCATCTTCAGCATTAGCTAAGGTTACACTGTAAATTTCCATATTTTGCTCCATTTTCAAAAGTTCACTCACAAATTTTTTACTTAACATCATATTAAGCTCTACACTAATATCTACGCATTCATTGAAACTAAACATTTTTTCATTTTATCTCCCTTCTAGATCAAAGATCGAGTAGAATTCCACAATTAAAGACTGATTAAAGCATTGATTTCTTGCCTTTATGCTTGCATCAATAAATAACAGATTATATCAGGAAGCTTCTCCTAATAGTTTTGAGCTGGAAAGGTAATTGGACTTCAAAATCTAGTAATGGGTCTACCTATATATATGGCCAGTGGATATGAAGAAACACATTCTCTGGGTTACTTTTTCTTTGATAATAGCAAAGATATAATCTCAGGGCAGTGAAAACAAAACAACCTAGCTGTTAAACCTTCCTCAATACTCCGTGTGAGAAATTTGTGCTAAAATTTCTCTGGTTTTGTTAATTTTCTCTGTGGTGTTCAATTTTCTCTGGATAACCTATCTTCTCCCTTGCTTCCTTTGATAGAGGAAGTTAGCAACCAGAAATTAGCGACTTAGTACATCCACAGATAGTTACGTGAGGCAGATGAAGCAAATTTGCTTGATGAAGAAGGTGAGTTTTTCCTTTTTTTTGTCAGATACCAATTCATGCATGCTTGCCTTGTCTGATTTAACTATGGTTCCCCTTCATTCAAAAGGTTTAAAGTTACTTTTGTATAGGTTGTACTTGTACATCTTTAAGCTTTTTGTATAGTTGGGAGTTGAGATTTGTTTACCCCACTCTTGACCCATTATTGGATTTTGTAGAGTTTTTTTGTTAAACTAGGCGGTGTATAAGTGATTTCATGCTTTTCTCTCCTTCTTTTTATATATGGATGGTATTTTGTGCCTTCTCTCAATGAAACTATTATTTATCAAAAAAGAATATTAAATTTTGGTTACTTTTGCATTGATTGGTGTTAATACTTCTTCAACTATCTTGATAATTTTGTGTTGCAGATATGCATGTATTTGATTGGAAGCCTATGACGGATTCTTTGCATTTGGTAAGTTTTGGAAAATCTCATTCTTTTAGTAGGTTTTCGCATAGTAGTATCTTAATGCTTTATGATATTGTGACAAGGGAGCCTATCCTGTAAGTATCTTTTCTTGTTCATGTCCACTTTACTTCCTCTGAGATGTCCCTTTGTGAAGCTGTTTGTATGTGTACAGTGGGCCATGATAGGAGGTATTTCAATTCCAATTCTACTTGTAATAGTCTAGACATCCAAAGAAATTTGAATATTAGTCCAGAGAAATTTGTGAAAGGTTCAAGGGTTTTTGATGTTAGTCCAGAGAAATTTGAATGTTAGTCCAAAGAAATTTGTTAAAGGTTCAAGAGTTTTTTATGTTAGTCCAGAGATCCAGAGAAATTTGATGTTAGTCCAGAGAAATTTGAATGTTAGTCTAGAGAAATTTGTGACAGGTTCAAGAGTTTTTGATGTTAGTTTAGAGATCCAGATAAATTTGATATTAGTCTAGAGAAATTTGAATGTTAGTCCAGAGGAATTTGTGAAAGGTTTGAGGGTTTTTGATGTTAGTCCAGAGATCCAGAGAAATTTGAATGTTAGTTCAGAGAAATTTGTGAAATGTTCAAGGGTTTTTGATGTTAGTCCAGAGATTCCAAGAAATTTGATGTTAGTACAGACCAAAGAAATTAGTCCAGAAAAATTTGAATGTTCAAGGGTTTGAACCCGGAGAAATTCTTTGGGAAGTCTAAAATTTCTCTGGATAGAATTTCTCTGGAAAAAATTTCTCTGGATTGAAATTTCCCTGGGAAGAATTTCTTTGGATCAATATTGAGGGACCTTAGACATTATAAAAATATTGAATGTCCTTTATGCTATAAAATCTTAATATCAGGGACCTTAAAAAAAAAACCCCAAATAATATTCTATCTAAGAAATTCTTTTAGGTGGTGTTTGGGAACTTGTGTTTGGGATTTTTTTTTTTGATATTTTCCACTAAAAGACAAACTTTTTACAAAACCAAAAAAAAAACACATTCAAACAAAATATCACATCCAACCCCATAATCATTTTACTTTTTCTCTTACAAACATCACATCCAATCACAAAAAAACCCAACTATCTTCCCAAACACAAAAATTTTTTTCTCAAATAATATCATACAACTAAAAAAACTTACATAAAAACCCACTTCTCAAACACCCACTAAGTGTTTTAAAGTAATAATCTAAAACTTTTAAATTATTTTCCTTAAAATTATATAATTAAAAAACAATGAAGCATATATGTGACATAACTATTGGCTCACCTGATCTATATCTCATTTGAAATTTTGAAACTTTTAAATGGAAATTCCAAAATAGAATTTTATTTATATTTGAGTTACATCTCATTTGAAATTTTAAAATTTTTAAATGGAAAGTTTAAAATAAAATTTTAGTTATCAAAATTGAAATTTTGAAAAATCAAAAATTTTATTGAGATGCCCAAAAAATATCAAAGGATAAAAAAAAAAATTTGATGATTTGTTATAGATTGGGTGAACTGACATAGGACAAGTTATCATTATGAAATTCTAAAGATGAAATTATTTATATTTTACGTAAAGTAATTTTTGTGTTTACCTTATATTTTACTTTTATTTTTATTAATTATGTTACAACACATGTTTTTGTTATTTAATATTTAGGGTGCACCACTAATAATAAGACAGCAAAAAAAAAAAAAAAAGTTAAGTGTAGTTGTCATGAAAATAGCTAAAGTTGATTTGATTGTAAACAATTTTATTGTAACTATAAGTATATTTTTTATTTTCAAAATAAATTTGTAATTTATTATGTAAAATCGTGCATAGTATGGGTATTATGCTAATAACTGAATAAATCACATTGAATTTGGGCTATATTCAACACATGCAAAATTAAACTATTTTTTTTAAAAAAACGTTTGAAAACTGTAATCCTGAATATAAAAAAATTACTTTGACTTACTTATTTTGCACAATTTTGCTATACTTAAATTAATCATTATTAATTTTTAAAATCTTCCAGAGCCATGTATAACTTGCTGCTAGTAAATAAATTTAAGGCATTTAAAAGTATTTATGAATGAGATTACAACCTCAAAAAAAAAAAAAAAAAAAGTACCGACATGATATAGTGAAAATAATTAAAATATTTAACACGGAGGTATTTTCTTTACATACTGAGTCGTCACAAACACTATAGCGATTTCAGTTTTCCCTTCAGTGTTTATTGTATTCCGGACTCGGTTCCGTGGATGTGTGCTATGTCTTTATCGCATCTCCGTCCTTTAATTCTTTATATTTGAGTTTAGGGTGTGTTGGGCAGGTTTGAAACAGGTTGGTTGTGTTTAGAAACCAATAGTGGATGCCCAGATTTTGGCCTCCACGCTCGAGCGGGGCTTTTCATGCTCGAGCGGGCCCTTTTGCATTTGCTCCTCCGCTCGAGCGGACAGTTTGATGCTCGAGCGTGATTGTTCAACCCTCAGTACTTTTCCTGCAGGACATTGGACACTCGAGCGTCCACTTTCACGCTCGAGCGGGGACCTTCGTTTGCAGAACTTCTGGAAGTGTACATTTGACGCTCGAGCGTCGCTTTTCACGCTCGAGCGGGAGTCTGTGTCTGACGCTCGAGCCGGGCGTTCCACGCTCGAGCGGGTTGTGTAGTATATCAATCCGTGGGAAGTTTTTTTTAATCACTTTTTCGACCCACTCTCTCTCTAACTTTTCAAAACCCAAACTTGAGAGCTTCTCACTCTAGACTACACATTCACTCTACGAAATCATCTAGTTTTGGTGAATTTCTACCCTAGCCCATTTGTAAAAAGTATAGAGCTTGGTGTGGGCTACGTTTTGATCAGAAAATCTTTGGGTTTGGAGTACTTTCGAGTTTTTTCATCTTCTCCCTTGAGCTCCGAAACTTGAGGTAGGGATTACTACTCATATTTATGGTCTTTGACATAAACATTTAGTCATTTTGAAGTAATGTTGAAGTTGAAAAATTTTGGGTGTTAGGGTTTCAAAACTTGAAATATGAAGAGAGGTTTTTTTGTTCTTTTGAACTATACACATGTATTTGGGTCTAAAAATGAGGTTGTTGATGTTTGTTGATGGTATTTGGACCTTTGGGTCAATGTTGAGAAAAAGGGGGAAAATGCCCTAATTATATTGAATAATTATTTTGGGGAAAAGTGAAATTGAGTTGGAAATCATGAAATTGGGAATTTATGAGATTGAATGGTGTAGTCGGATAAATAAATCACTCACCCACGAAGATGTTAATATTACATCTGTTTGATAAATTTATTATCTGTTTAGAGATAATTGTTTTGGGCTATCGGTGGAGGATAGTCTTGATTGTTGTAGACACTGCATGATGATTAGGTGAATTAAAACTAATCAATTGAGTATGTCATTGAATATGACGGATGGAATAACACATTGAATATGTGCTTGCTTGATCATCGTATATGATAAGTGTTTAAATACATTGTATATGTATGTCGTTTGGGAGAAGATTGGGGATGTACTCCACGGTTTGGGAGGAGATAGGGGATGGATTCCAGTGATAACTAAGTTGGCTGGAGTGTCCAGGGTGAAAGTCCCGAAATCCCAATTGCGTTTGTATAACGTAGATGAATTGAAGTATTAAAATGATGATAATATGAGTTGTAGTCTCATTTGAACTTGAAGTGTTGAAGTGTTTATTATGTGAGTTGTAGTCTCATGTTAATTGATCATAATCGAAGTATTGTTGATATGAGTTGTAATCTCATTATGAACTGTCTGGATGAATAGAGAACTATATCTATGAATTGATTTGGATAATGAAATGGAGAGAGGTGTACGTTTGTTTATATGAGTTAAACATTTGTCGAATGCTAATGCTTTAGTTATCGCTCATATTATGTTTAGCATATCTCTATTGGGCGTTGGCTCACCCTATATGGGACATCATTTTTAGGTTCAGGTGTTATACCACCTCTAAGGACGTAGCTTGGGAGGTCTTGGGAGTTGAAGACTCTTTTGATTATTTTTGTTATTTTTGGTGTTATATGTAAATTTAAGCCAAGGGCTTAATATGTTTAGAGTTAGAACTCTCTTTTTGTAACCAAGTGTTGGCTTGGAAAGTTGTAAGCCCGTAGGGCATTTACTTTTGTTGTCAACATGTAATATTTTTTGTACTTAATACTCTGATAAATGCAAATATGCTTTATTCACTTATGCCTATGCATGTCAAGAATGTGGGGTTTATATATATTATTTTGAGGGCGCTACAACTTGGTATCAGAGCATACCGGGTTTGAATATTTTGGGTACGTGGGAAGTGGTTAGTGCCAGAATGGGTTTGTCTCGCTTGTTAGAGACTTAAGTATAATGTTACGTGCTTATGTGATAACATGTTTATATGACTAAATGGGCATGAGATTTAATTTCTAGGATGTTGATTGGATCCTTGGGTTTCTGGGAGTCCTGTTGGAAAAGCACTTGATCAATGCTGTTTCTAACCGGAACTCTAGCAACGCCTCGGGACTGTCATTATCCGAAAATGAAATTCGTAAGTGCTTATGTGAATATGTGCTTATGTGGAATGAATTATTGTTGTCCAATGCATTAGGACGCAAGTAAAATAGCTTCGACACATTTGTGAATGTGCTAATGTTCTCGTTACCTTTATTAGGATGTCAGGACGAGGACGTGGTAGTAGGCGTGGTAGGCCTAGGAGGCAGGAGATGCCTATATTGGATGAAATTCCGGCACAGCAGGAGGGTGTTGGTCAGGCCAATGTGGCCGAGCCGGTAGGTCAGCAGGCCATGGGCGCCTTAGTCCGCGAGATGGCAGGAGCATTGAGGGAATCTATGGACATTCTAAGGGTTGAGAATCAAGTTCAGGCCCATGTAGTCGAGGTAGGGCCGTCCTTTCTGAAGAGGGAGTTTTTCCGGTCTAATCCGGATGAGTTTTTGGGGGATCCTAAAGAGCCACTTAAGGCTGATGAGATAATCCGGATAAATTTATTATCTATTTAGAGATAATTGTTTTGGGCTATCGGTGGAGAATAATCTTGATTGTTGTAGATACTGCATGATGATTAGGTGAATTAAAACTAATCAATTGAGTATGTCATTGAATATGACGGATGTAATAACACATTGAATATGTGCTTGCTTGATCATCGTATATGATAAGTGTTTAAATACATTGTATATGTATGTCGTTTGGGAGGAGATAGGGGATGTACTCCACGGTTTGGGAGGAGATAGAGGATAGACTCCAGTGATTACTAAGTTGGCCGGAGTGTCTAGGGTGAAAGTCCTGAAATCCTAATTGCGTTTGTATAACGTAGATAAATTGAAGTATTAAAATGATGATAATATGAGTTGTAGTCTCATTTGAACTTGAGGTGTTGAAGTGTTTATTATGTGAGTTGTAGTCTCATATTAATTGATCATAATCGAAGTATTGTTGATATGAGTTGTAATCTCATTATGAACTGTCTGGATGAATAGAGAATCATATCTATGAATTGATTTGGATAATGAAATGGAGAGAGGTGTATCTTTGTTTATATGAGTTAAACATTTGTCGAATGCTAATGTTTTAGTTATCGCTCATATTATGTTTAACATATCTCTATTGGGCGTTGGCTCACTCTATATGGGACATCATTTTCAGGTTCAGGTGTTATGCCACCTCCAAGGACGTAGCTTGGGAGGTCTTGGGATTTGAAGACTCTTTTGATTATTTTTGTCATTTTTGGTGTTACATGTAAATTCAAGCCAAGGGCCAAGGGCTTAATATGTTTAGAGTTAGAACTCTCTTTTTGTAACCAATTATTGGCTTGGAAAGTTGTAAACCCGTAGGGCATTTATTTTTGTTGTCAACATGTAATATTTTTTGTACTTAATACTCTGATAAATGGAAATATACTTTATTCACTTATGCCTATGCATGTCAAGAATGTGAGGTTTATATGTATTATTTTGAAGGCGTTACAAACACTCCATCATATTTTTATTAAAAAAATTTGAAAAACCCCAAAACATTAACTTTTTTAATAGAGCCGATCTATACTTTGGATTCGTTGGTGCCGCCCTCCCCTCTCCACACCACAACTATCACCTAGCCATGAATTCTGAAGGAAAAATTGGGACATAATCAATAGAAAATAATAAGCATTAACTAACCTTGAATACCTCTGCCAAAAGAGTTTAAAAATATTGCGGTGATCTATGCATGAAATAATATTTTGAGCGATAAGCAAGTTTTATATGGTGTGAAAAAAGGTTTGGTTGTGTAACATCTAGGGTTTTGTGTAAAGAGTAAATATATTAGAGAAAAAAGAAAAGAAAAAAAGGAATTTTAATCTATCATTTCAAATTTTTATAAGAGATAATAAGTTTAGACAAATCAGGAAAGAGTTTCTTTTAACTTTTCTTTTGAAAAATCTAAATCATGGAATAATTAATATTTTTATAATCATTACATCAATGTATTAGCTAATAGTATTTGTTTAAATTATTTTTTAATTCAAAAATTTAGTTAAAACTTTTGAAACTCTCATAAAACTCCTCACGAAAAGTCTCTTTACTATAATATATAGTATAAATTAGAACTTAGTTCTAATAATCCAAAAAATTCAAAAATAAACTTACAAGCTGAGTGTCCTTAAAATAAATTCACACAACCTAACAAAATTCAAAAACAAAACTGATTATTCCCACTCTTTTCATATTTTATATATAACTGATGCCAACCAACCACCTAAGTGGGCCATCTATAATTAATCTGGCAGAGTTAGTTTTTCAATATATATATATATATATAATATAATACAGATGATCTCAGATCAGATGTTTGAATATCTAAGTTTGGCAATTATTGCATTCCCTCACTAAAATAGTGTTCTAGATGTGGATAATTAATTAATTTTGTCATATGCTGATAACATATATATATATATGTATAATATTTTGGGGTGATTTTAACACCTGAAAGGCTTAAAGTATAATTTTTAATTCCATCTTACATTCTGAATCTCTATGCTAATTAAAAAATATGATATTGATGGACCTAGAAAAGTTTTTATCTTGCCTAATTAACAAATGTATAGGTGCTACTAATTATAGCAAATCATAAAATATTCAAATATTTATAATTTTACTATATATATTTTTTTATATATTTTAAAATATTTTTATATATTTTTTACACATTTCAATATATTCTTTTATATTTTTTAATACTGAGAATAACTTTTAACATTTTTCATATATATAAATACACGGTGTGCATAGCACTGGAGCATTACCCAATATATATTCTTCTTGTTATTTATCTCTCTCTCTTGGGTCCATTATTCATTAGTTTTTTTAAAAAAAAATTATTTTTTAAAACTTTCTGATTATTTCTAATTTTGGAGTTTTGAAAAAAAAAAAGGGGAAAAACCTCACACTAATAAGACGTGAAATAATCTAAATTTGTTTTTCGTTAAAAAAAAAAAAAAAGGTCATCCAAAGAAGAGGAGGAGGCAGTAGTCAAAAAAAAAACTTATAATTTTTAATTACCTATATTTCAACTCTTCCAATAAACCAAAACAAGAGCAAAACAAGCATCTACTCATGATCTACATGTTATCATTTAATTAATGACCTCTAATTAATGTAATAATGGAAGCTATATGATTATCAATGATGAAAAGTGTGAAAGCAACACAGCCACAAAATCATTTCTTTCATTTCTTCTATTTCTTTATCATGATCTACATGTTATCATTTAATTAATGACCTCTAATTAATGTAATAATGGAGCACATGTTTTAGAATAATACTATATGTATTAATTAATATATTAATTAATGTACTAATAGATGATGTGGTATAATTTTAGAAGTTTTTTATATTTATAATTTGTATAATATGTGAGATCAGTAATAATGTCACATTAATTGATACATATAACATTACTGCATTTTTTAATACACCCTTCATTACACCCTCATCTGACCAGATCTCACTTCAATTGCATCATCAACGATTAGTTCCAATATATGTACCCAAAAAATTATAAAATTAATGACTAATTAGTTCCTTTCTTGTACAATGATCCCAAATTTTAACTCATAATTAAGATCATCATGTTATTTTTTTGTCATGTTCAGTCATGATTGGTCACCTTAGACTCACCTTCGAGATGATCAACAATAAATGACTAAGATGAAATATATCACGCTAATATTAGATCATAAAATAAAGAATTATATATGTAATTTTTGTAATTTATTTATTGTATCAATTTAGTTGATATAGTTCTTACTATATCAATTTTATTATTAATTTTTTCATATTTTCGTTAAAAAATAAGACAGAAATCAAAAATAAAATGATCCAATAAAAAGAAAAATGATTATTTTAAATTGGATACTAAACACTTTAACAAAGGTGAATAGATTATTTTAAATTTGACGACCAATCCAAAATACAGTTAGGCAACGCGTTAGTCTTCAATAGGCTTCCTAATTTGGCAGTCCAAATAAGGCATGAATTGAAATATATATCTATACTTATTATTAAAAGTCAACAGGAACTTATTATTAAAAGTCAACAGGAACTTTGGTGTCCTGAAGCTTCTCTTAGAAATTTTTTTCATTTTTCCTAAAATGGCCATAACTTCTTAAATAATTATATTATTTTTTCACTAACATCAATTTGTAGTTAAGGGCAACATGATAAATTCAAACCAACCAATTCCACCACCCCACGTTTTCAAACTGCACAGCAGTTCTAAATCACTTTCAATATCTTCGAATTCTGTAATCACTCTCTCTCTGCTTATACAGAGCAATTTCATCAAGTAATCACTCTATCTCTGCTTACACAGTTCGCTTTCTTGCTTTAAATTTTCTGATGTGTTTTTGTTAAATCCTTGATCAAGACATCCACATTTTGATACATATGTTTGGATTCAATCACTTTACAGTTTTCTTCAAGAAGATCAAGTTCATTCAATCTACTTCTTTGAATAATCTCACAAAAATGAAGTTCTCTGCATTTCGATTTCCATTAGTTAATCTTTTGATAGTTTTATCAAAGAAACAAACATAGCTGTGTCCCCAATCTGTATAACTGTTTTGAATCTAAATCGCTTTCTGGATATAACAGAATTGAAATTGTTTGAATATTGTTGATTATGTTTTTCCTCTCTCTCTCTCTCTCTCTCCCCCTCTGTCTCTCTCTCTCTCTCTCTCTGTGTCTGTCTTCGTCTATAAGACTGCGTGTTTCTCCGGAACACGAACTACGCGTAACCAAGCCGAATCCAATTGGGTTTTTCATCAGATTTTGATTCTCATTCCATTCACTCTCCTTTCTACTACAGATATAGATTCAAATATTTACTTTCTCATATCGAATCAACTTCAATAAATGCAAATCCAGTGAAGTTTTGTTTGTTTTTAAGTCTAAAACGATTATTCATTTCTCAGATTCCGTTTCATTTACTTCTGAATCCGGATCCATAACTTTCCCACGACTTCGATGAACCATTTGATTAGTATATTTTCCAAGTAAAAACTGATTTGGATTGGATTGGATTGGATTTGGGTTTTGAAAGAGAAGGAGAGAAGGAGATGAGTAGTTTATTGGAGGTGTTTCGATTTTGCACCATGTTTGCATTGTGCTTCTTTTGCTTTGGTTACTTTCTTTCTTCAATTGTTCTCACTCGATCGTGTACTTCTTCTCTCTAATCTACCTCTATTTGGTGAGCATTTTAATGTGTGTTCAATTACTAATTGTATTTTCATGGATTCATTTTTCAGATGACTAGAATTGAAATTGTTTGAATATTGTTGATTATGTTTTTCGAATTCATGCTTTCTCAATTTCCCTTTTTTATTTTATTTTATTTTTTTAAAGATATTGATGGATGAATATCAATAGATTTATGAATATCCACATATTCTTATACATATGCTATATACATTGTTACTCTGAGATTATCACTCAATAACTTCTTTTTCTCATCTTTTGATATACATAATTTCTAGGTTTTCCATTTAACAAAAGTCAACTTGAAATCAATCATATATTTAGGTTGTGTTTGGATCATAGATTGGGTAGGGATTTGGAAAAGGAAAGGAAAGGAAAATACAACGGAAATGGAGAAAAAATTTGGCTTATATTTCATTTGCATTTCTCTTATCGTTTCTTTTTTGTTTGCAAAACCCTATTTAAATCTATAATCCAAACACAACCTTAGTGGATTTTTTCTTCTTTTTTAATTTTGTTTCTCCTATTCACTTTTTTTTTTTGTAGTAAAAATTGTGATTGTAAATTGACAGATGGTGGGTAGGCTTATCAACCATAATTGTGATTTTTTTTTTTTTTTTTTTTGGTGTAATACTATTAATTTTTTTGCAGGTTGCTTTATGACTTTGTGTTGTTCAGAATAAACAACTTCTCAGGTGATTCTTTATCGACACTTATCTACTTTGACTATAAGTAATCTGTATGAGTGTTAGATTTATAATCACAACAATTATTTTGTGTTATATTTTTTTTCCTGTAATACTATTAATTATACTTTCTATAAAAATTTATAGAAAATGAAATGTTTCATTGTGTTATCCGGTTAAAAAAAAAATTATTATTATTATTTTTGTTTATATCAACATTTGTGTTTATGTGTTTATAATTACTGTGATTTTATTTTAAAATTGTTAGTTTTCTTTATGTACATCAACACCACCATTGGGCTTTGCCTCTGTAATTCATTCAACTACTGAGTTACAGAGCAATAAAGCAATTGAACAATGGAAGAACATTTGATATTAAAAAAAAAAATAAAACTCCATCTAAGAAAGCTAAAAGAATTATTTTCTTACATTGAATTACCTCATTGGACTTTGAATTCTCTCACACAAATCAGAGAGAAAGAAACTAATGGCGCTAAAATAGAGAACACCCGTATTTTTAGTTTCTTCAATGCATATATATAGTGGTCAGTTTGCACTCATGTTCGAAATCTATCTACTTGCCATTCCTATTTTTCACTTTTAGTTAACATTAGTAAATATTGTATTTTTTTTAAAGATTTGTACATATTTTAATGTACATATATTTTATTTATCAAATACGTTAATATCAAATGTTACATTGTACATAATTACTCATATGATTTATATGTATATTATAGAAAAAATAATATAAAATTCATATTATAATTCTAAAAGAAATTGCACATGCATCGCGTATGCCCGGTCGCTAGTATATATATATATATATTAAAGGCAGTCAATTAATGGGTATTTATAGCAATCTCGGTTTTCCTTTCCCTTTGTTTATTGTATTTCGGACTTGGTTCCGTGAGTGTGTTGATGTCGTATTCTCATTTCCATCCTTTACCCTTGTATTTGAGTCTTGGGTTGTGTTGGGCAGGTTTGAAACAGGTTGGTTATGTTTAGAAACCTAAGGTTGATGCCTAGTTTTTGGCCTTCACGCTCGAGCGGGAGTTTTGACGCTCGAGCGGGCCCTTTGTTGTTGCTTCTCCGCTCGAGCGGGAGTTTGGACGCTCGAGTGTGAATATCCATCTCCCAGTATTTTTTCTCTGCAGGTCATCGGACGCTCGAGTAGGAGTTTTGTCGCTCGAGCGGGCCCTTTTGGTTTTGTTCCTCCGCTCGAGCAGGGACCCTGGTCTATAAAACTTCTGGAGGTGTGCATCCGGCGCTCGAGCAGCGTTTTTGACGCTTGAGCGTGAGTCTGTGGCTGACGCTCGAGCGGGGAGTTCCACGCTCGAGCGGGGCGACTTTTATATCACTCCGAAAAGTGACATTTTGGATCACTTTTTGAATTTCTTTCTCTCTCCTACTTTTTCAAAACCTCCATTGGAGAGCACCTCACTTTAAAACTCCAACTTCTCTCTAGGGTGTGATCTAGTAGGAGCGATCTTTTACCCTTGGTCCTTTGTAAAAAGTGTGGAGCTTGTTGAGGGCTACATTTTGATCCAAAAATATTGGGGTTTGGAGCATTTCAAATTTCTTCATCTTCTTCCTTTGAGCTCCGAATTTGAGGTAGGGATAACTACTCATTTTTATGGTCTTTGACATAAACTATTGGTCATTTTGATGTAATGTTGAAGTTGGGTAATTTTGGGTGTTAGGGTTTCAAAATGAATAAAGAGGGGTTTTGTTATTTTGACTCATATATGTGTATTTTGGGTCTTAAAGTGATGGTATTGATGTTGTTGATGATATATGGGACTTTTGGGTCATTGTAGAGAAAAAGGGGGGAGAAAGCCCTAAATTGTCGTATGAATTAATTTATGTAATCAATTTGGGAATGTTATGGAAATATGGAATTGAGTTGGGAATAATAAAATAGGCTCATTATAAGGGGGAATGGTGGAGTTGGATTTACTAATCGCTCACCTTTAAATTTGTTGTCAAAATATTTGTTGATGCATTTATTATCTGTTTAGAAATAAATTGCTTTGGGTTATCGGTGGAGGATAGTCTTGAATGTTGTAGACCTTGCATGATGATTAGGTGAATTAAAACTAATCAATTGAATGTGTCATTGAATGTGATGGTTGGAATAATAAATTAAATTTATGTATTGATTGATTATGTATATGATATGTGTTTGTATACATTGTGTTGTGTGGGAGGAGATAGGGGATGGATTCCTAAACCGGATATTACTTGGGAGGAGATAGGGGATGGACTCCATTGATACAACAAATATGTGTATCTATTGTGAAGTATGGAAGTGTTTTATGTGATATTGATACAGCAAATATGTGTATCTATTGTGAAGTATGGTAGTATTGTTGATATGAGCTGTGGTCTCATGGTAATTGTTTGGCCAGGTTCTGAACCATATTTATGAATCAAAAACCGGTTAAGTAAAGGAAAGAGAAATGGAACATGGACATATTTGTCATGTCATTGAAATGGATTATGAAATGATTTATGTGGGTTAAAATTTATCAAATGCTAATGTTTTAGTCTTTGCTCATATTATATTTAGCATATCTCTACTGGGCGTTGGCTCACCCTATATGGGACATCCTTTTCAGGTTCAGGTATCATGCCATCTCCAAGGACGTAGCTTGGGAGGCTTAAGGCTGTTAAACTCCTTTTTTGTCGTTTTTGTTGTATTACATGTATATCAAGCCAAGGGCTTATTTTGTGTAGAGTTAGTACACTCTTTTTTTGTAACCAAGTGTTGACTTGGAAAGTTGTAAGCCTATAGGGCATTTACTTTTGTTGTCAACATGTAATACCTATTGTAAAAATACTCTGATGGTTGTAATATGAAATCTCTTTTCTTTATCGTGAATGTATGATATTATGGGTTTATTTTGAGGGCGTTACAACTTGGTATCAGAGCGTACCGGGTTCGAATACTTTGGGTACGTAGGAAGTGGTTAGTACCACAATAGGTTCGTCTCGCTTGTTAGAGACTTAGATGTAGCGTTATATGTTTATGTGATAACATGTTTACGTGACTACTTGGGTATGGGATTTAGTTTCTGGGATGTTGATTGGATCCTTGGGTTTCTATGAGTCTTGTTGGAAAAGCACTTGATCAATGCTGTTTCTGACTGGAACTCTAGTAACGCCTTGGGACTGTCATTATCTAGAAATGAAATTCGTAGGTGCTTATGTGATTTTGTGCTTACGTGGAATGAATTATTGTTGTCCAATGCATTAGGACGAGAGTGTTATAGCTTCGGCACATTTGTGAATGTGCTAATGTTCTTCATTACCTTTATTAGGATGTCAGGACGAGGACGTGGTGGTACGCGATGTAGGCCTAGGAGGCAGGAGATGCCTATACCGGATGAGATTCTGGAGCAGCAGGAGGGCGTTGGTCAGGCCAATGTGGCCGAGCCAGTTGGTCAGCAGGCCATGGGCGCCTTAGCCCGCGAGATGGCAGGAGCTTTTAGGGAATCCTTGGGCATTTTCAGAGCTGAGAATCAGGTCCAGGCCCATGTTGCTGAGGCAGGGCTTTCCTTTCTGAAGAGGGAGTTCTTCCGGTCTAACTCGGATGAGTTTGTGGGTGATCCAAAAGAGCCACTTAAGGTGGATGAATGGCTTGAACAGATGACAAAGACGTTTGAGATGCTTGGCATTGAGGACGGGGCTTTGAAGGTGACCTTGGCATCTTTCCAGTTGAAGGGAGATACGGGTCAGTGGTGGAAGTTCATAAGAGGTCGTGTAGAGGGGACTTGGGAGGCTTTTGTGGATGCTTTCCAGGAGAAGTTCCTGTCTCCAGCTGTCAGGGAGAAGTTGAGGGATCAGTTCTGCCAGCTTAAGTAGCTGAGTTCTTCAGTGGGCGAGTTTGAGGCCGTATTTACCAGCTTATCCAGGTTCGCACCTGAGCTTGTGGCGTCTGAAGAACGCCGTTGTCTTGAGTTTGAGAGGAAGTTGAGGCACGGTCTCAAGATGAGAGTTGGGGGTTCTATGACTTGGGATTATGGTCGCCTTGTAGATGCTGCGGCCCATATGGAGAGTATGATGTAGGAGGAGGAGGAGAGGCAGAGGGGCTCCAAGAGGAGTCAGGATGGTCAGGGGGACGGTAGGAGGCAGAGGGGTCCTAACCCTCTGCAGTCCCAGGGTGCTTTTGCTAGATCGACCTTTCCAGTGCCGAGTGTAGGCTCTGGGAGAGGCAGTCAGGGAGACATCACCTGTTACAAGTGTGGTCAGTTGGGCCACAAGTCTCCAGCTTGCCCGCAGATGGGAGGAGGTCAGAGAGCAGCTTCATCTTCGGCTCAACCTCAGAGCTAGAGTCAGGGCAGAGGCCAGCCGCTTTCTTGTTACCAGTGTGGTCAGGCGGGGCACCTGAAGAGGTATTGCCCGTAGTTGAGTGGCACATCTGGTGCATCTGGGGCGAGGTAGAGTTTTCAGCCAGCTCAGTCAGTTCAGGCCTTAAGGGCCAATTAGGGGGCTTCATCGTCCCAGTCTGTGTAGTAGTCTTTTGCTCCTAGAGGTAAGCAGGTAGATTAGGGGCCTACAGGGCGTGTGTATGCTGTTACCACGTAGGATCTAGTATCGGCTCCATCTGTTGTGAGAGATACCTTTTTGTTTTGCAACTTGGTTGCCAATGTATTGATTGATACGGGTGCATCTCATTCCTTTATATCCGCTGTATTTGTATCTGTTTTGGGGCTGGAGTTGGCACAGTTAGCATCTCCCATATGTGTAGTATCACCTGTTGGGGGTGAATTGATTTTGAAACAGGGGTGTCGGGGCTGTGATATAGAAGTCGCCGACCGCCGGCTTCCATTTTCTTTTGTAGTTATGGCTATGTCGGGTTTGATGTGATTTTGGGTATGGACTGGCTATCATCATATTGGGCAGTTATTGATTGTTACCGCCAGAGGGTCACAGTATGTACCTTGAGTGGGGATTGTTTCAATTTTTTGGGGGATCGGGTTGGTAGTGTGCTGCTACCGGTGTATGATCCGCGAGGGCGGAGTGAGCTTAGTATTCTCCTCGCTAGCTTTATGAGTAGTGAGTGTGATGAGACCCAGACTGTGTTGCCGAGAGTGGTTTGTGAGTACTCGGACGTCTTTCCCGAGGATCTTGTGAGTTTGCCACCATATCGAGAGATCGAGTTCTCTATTGATTTAGTGCTCGGCACGGCGCCGATTTCAATAGCATCTTATCGTTTTGCCCCAGCCGAGTTGAGTGAGTTGAAGATTCAACTCCAGGAGTTATTGGATAAGAGCTTCATTCGCCTTAGTGTTTCGCCGTGGGGAGCACCGGTCCTCTTTGCTAAAAAAAAAGATGATGCCTTGAGACTTTGTATCGATTACCGGAAATTGAATCGGGCTACGGTTAAGAGTAAGTACCCTATGCCCCGTATAGATGATCTGTTTGACCAGTTGAAAGGGTCCCGTTGTTTCTCTAAGATAGACTTGAGATCGAGTTACCATCAGTTGAGGGTCAGGGAGGAGGATATTCCGAAGACGGCATTCCGTATGTGGTATGGCCACTATGAGTTTTTGGTGATACCTTTTGGGCTCACCAATGCACCGGTAGTGTTTATGGATTTGATGAATCGGATATTTTGGGAATTCTTAGATCGTTTTGTAGTCGTTTTCGTGGACGACATTATGATTTATTCGCCTTCGGAAGAGGAGCACGAGGAACACTTGAGAGTGGTGCTTGAGTTGCTTAGAACCCATAAGCTGTATGCCAAGTTTGGGAAGTGTGAGTTCTGGCTAAGAGAGGTTAAGTTTTTAGGCCATGTAGTCTTTGGGGAAGGGGTGTCTGTTGATACATCCAAGATTGAGGCAGTGCAGGATTGGGCACAGCCTAAGAGTGTTTTTGAGATCCACAGTTTTCTGGGATTAGCTGGGTATTACCGCCGGTTTGTGAAAGATTTCTCCAGGCTAGCTTCGCCGTTGACTAGATTGACGTGGAAAGGGGTCAAGTTTATATGGAGTGAGACTTGTGAAAAGTCGTTCCAAGAGTTGAAAGTTAGACTTACCACCGCTCCTGTGTTGATTATTCCGGAGAGGGGGTTGGGTTATGCCGTTTATTGTGATGCCTCTTGAGAGGGTTTGGGTTTGGGTTATGTGTTGATACAAGAGGGGAAAGTGGTTGCCTATGGCTCACGTCAGTTGAAAATACACGAGAAGAATTACCCTACACATGATCTAGACTTAGCAGTAGTAATTTTTGCCTTGAAGATTTGGAGGCACTACCTTTATGGTGAGAAATTCGAGGTATTCTCGGATCATAAGAGTTTGAAGTACCTATTTACACAGAGAGACTTGAATTTGAGGCAGATGAGGTAGATGGAATTTATTGAGGACTATGATTTTGAGTTGCACTATCACCCGGGAAAGGCCAATGTTGTGGCCGATGCCCTTAGCAGGAAATCCATTAGTGATGTAGCTTGTATAGCCATCCGGGAGTGGAAGATGTTGGGTGCACTTGGCGAGTTTGATTTGCTTCTGGGCGAATCCGTTGAGGCTGCGGCCTTGTTTTCTGTTGTTGCGCAGCCTACACTTGTGACTCGTGTTAGAGGCACAGGGAGGTGACCTTGAGGTAGAATCCCTTCGAGAGAAGATCTCCAGTGGAAAGGTCGAGAAGGGCTTGACGGTGTATCCCGACCTGAGTGTGAGATACCGAGACCGTTTGTTTGTGCCGGAGTCTTGCCGAGAGGAGGTACTCCGAGAGTTCCATCATTCACGCCTTGCGGTGTATCCGGGAGGCACTAAGATGTATCGTGATTTGGGTCGCCAGTTTTGGTGGCCGGGTATGAAGAAGGATGTGGCAGTCTTTGTATCGAAGTGCCTTACTTGTCAGCAAGTGAAGGCCGAGCATCAGAGGCCAGCGGGTTTGTTACAACCCTTGCCTATTGCCGAGTGGAAATGGGAGCATGTCACTATGGACTTCGTTGTAGGTCTTCCGAGGACTCAGCGGGGTAGTGATGTTATTTGGGTGGTTGTAGATCGGTTGACTAAGTCAGCGCACTTTATCCCAATGCGCGTGAGAGATTCGGTAAATCATCTTGCCGATTTGTATATTCGGGACATAGTGAGGTTGCACGGGGTCCCAGTGTCGATCGTCTCAGATAGAGATCTACGTTTTACTGCTAGGTTGTGGCAGAGTTTGCAGAGTGCCTTAGGCACTAGATTAACCTTTAGCACGACTTATCATCCTCAGACTGATGGGCAGTCTGAGTATACTATTCAGATCCTTGAGGATATGCTTCGAGGTTATGTCATTGACTTTAGTGGGTCGTGGGATAGGCACTTGCCCTTGGTGGAGTTTGCCTACAACAACAGTTTTTAGTCGAGTATCGATATGGCACCGTTTGAGGCCTTGTATGGCCGACCTTGTAGGTCTCCGGTTTGTTGGGCCGAGGTGGGTGATGCACCTTTGTTGGGCCCGGAGTTGGTGAGGGAAACGACGGAGAAAGTTGAGCTTATTCGTAAGAGGCTTGTTACAGCCCAGAGTCGCCAAAAGAGTTATGCCGACCGTAGGAGGAGGCCTTTGACATTTGAGACAGGTGATCACGTCTTTCTGAAAATATCACCTAGGCGGGGTTTGATGAGGTTTGGGAAGAGTGGGAAGTTGTCCCCTCGATTTATTGGTCCCTTTGAGATCCTTGAGAGGATTGGGGAGGTTGCATACTGTTTAGCTTTGCCGCCATAGTTGTCCGGGGTGCATGACGTGTTTCATGTTAGTATGCTTTGGAAGTACGAGCCGGATCCATCGCATGTATTGGATTGGACCAACTTAGAGGTAGATGAGGATGCCTCATATGAGGAGAGACCGGTTTGGGTCCTGGATAAGCGGGAACAAGTCTTGCAAGGCAAGACCATTCCGTTGGTAAAGGTTTTGTGGAAACATCACGAAGTGGAGGTGGCCACTTGGGAACGTGAGTTGGAGGTCTGCGAGAAATATCTGGAAATGTTTGTTAATGTGTAATCATGTATTGGGAATTTTGTAATATTGATGAACTCTAAGAGCATTGAATATGTCTTAAGTTGTAAAACATTGTATATGTTTTGATTTATGGAAGTGTTATGGAACTTGCCTTAAAATGGAAGTTATTTTAACATTGTTTAAGTTAAAGATGTTTTAGAAATGCAGATATAATGTTGGCATTGAATATGATTATAGAATTGTGGAATATGGTATTGAAATTTGTTAAATCTCAAGGAATGCACATTGTTAATGCATGTTGTGAAATTATATATTATGAGTTGCCCCTTGAGAAGGGATGGAATGACCGGTGTTGGGTTAGGTTGTTGAATGTTGAGTTGTAATACTGTTGGGAATTGAGAAAAACTTGCTTTTGAAAACTTGTATCTAATTTTGGGGACGAAATTCTTTAAGGGGGGAAGGTTATAGCGATCCCGGTTTTCCTTTCCCTTTGTTTATTGTATTTCGGACTTGGTTCCGTGAGTGTGTTGATGTTGCATTCTCATTTCCATCCTTTACCCTTGAATTTGAGTCTTGGGTTGTGTTGGGCAGGTTTGAAACAGGTTGGTTGTGTTTAGAAACCTAAGGTTGATGCCCAGTTTTTGGCCTTCACGCTCTAGCGGGAGTTTTGACGCTCGAGCGGGCCCTTTGTTGTTGCTTTTTCGCTCGAGCGGGAGTTTGGATGCTCGAGCGTGAATATCCATCTCCCAGTATTTTTTCTCTGCAGGTCATCGGACGCTTGAGCAGGAGTTTTGTCGCTCGAGCGGGCTCTTTTGGTTTTGTTCCTCCGCTCGAGCGGGGAGTTTGACGCTCGAGGGGGGACCCTGGTCTGTAAAACTTCTGGAGGTGTGCATCCAGCGCTCGAGTGGCGTTTTTGATGCTCGAGCGTGAGTCTGTGTCTGACGCTCGAGCGGGGAGTTCCACGCTCGAGTGGGGCGACTTTTATATCACTCCGAAAAGTGACATTTTGGATCACTTTTTGACTTTCTTTCTCTCTTTTACTTTTTCAAAACCTCCATTGGAGAGCACCTCACTCTAAAACTCCAACTTCTCTCTAGGGTTTGATCTAGTATGAGCGATCTTCTATCCTTGGTCCTTTGTAAAAAGTGTGGAGCTTGTTGAGGGCTACATTTTGATCTGAAAATATTGGGGTTTGGAACATTTCGAATTTCTTCATCTTCTTCCTTTGAGCTCCGAATTTGAGGTAGGGATAACTACTCATTTTTATGGTCTTTGACATAAACTATTGGTCATTTTGATGTAATGTTGAAGTTGGGTAATTTTGGGTGTTAGGGTTTCAAAATGAATAAAGAGGGGTTTTGTTATTTTGACTCATATATGTGTATTTTGGGTCTTAAAGTGATGGTATTGATGTTGTTGATGATATATGGGACTTTTGGGTCAATGTAGAGAAAAAGGGAGGAGAAAGCCCTAAATCGTCGTATGAATTAATTTATGTAATCAATTTGGGAATGTTATGGAAATATGGAATTGAGTTGGAAATAATAAAATAGGCTCATTATAAGGGGGAATAGTGGAGTTGGATTTACTAATCGCTCACCTTTAAAATTGTTGTCAAAATATTTGTTGATGCATTTATTATCTATTTAGAAATAAATTGCTTTGGGCTATCGATGGAGGATAGTCTTGAATGTTGTAGACCTTGCATGATGATTAGGTGAATTAAAACTAATCAATTGAATGTGTCATTGAATGTGACGGTTGGAATAATACATTAAATTTATGTATTGATTGATTATGTATATGATATGTGTTTATATATATTGTGTTGTGTGGGAGGAGATAACGGATGTACTCCACGGTTTAGGAGGAGATAGGGGATGGACTCCTAAATCAGATATTACTTGGGAGGAGATAGGGATGGACTCCATTGATACAGCAAATATGTGTATCTATTGTGAAATATGGAAGTGTTTTATGTGATATTGATACAGCAAATATGTGTATCTATTGTGAAATATGGAAGTGTTTTCTGTGATATTGATACAGCAAATATGTGTATCTATTGTGAAGTATGGTAGTATTGTTGATATGAGTTGTGGTTTCATGGGAATTGTTTGGCCAGGTTTTGAGCCATATTTATGAATCAAAAACCGGTTAAGTAAAGGAAAGAGAAATGGAACATGGACATATTTGTCATGTCATTGAAATGGATTATGAAATGATTTATGTGGGTTAAACATTTATCAAATGCTAATGTTTTAGTCTTTGCTCATATTATGTTTAGTATATCTCTACTGGGCGTTAGCTCACCCTATATGGGACATCATTTTCAGGTTCAGGTATCATGCCACCTCCAAGGACGTAGCTTGGGAGGCTTGAGGTTGTTAAACTCCCTTTTTGTCGTTTTTGTTGTATTACATGTATATCAAGCCAAGGGCTTATTTTGTGTAGAGTTAGTACACTCTTTTTTTTGTAACCAAGTGTTAACTTGGAAAGTTGTAAGCCTATAGGGCATTTACTTTTGTTGTCAACATGTAATACCTATTGTAAAAATACTCTGATGGTTGTAATATGAAATCTCTTTTCTTTATCGTGAACCTATGATATTATGGGTTTATTTTGAGGGCGTTACAGTATTAATATACAATGTTTTTTTGTGTATCATTGAATTTCAAGTTTTTTTTTTTTTTTGTTTTTCAAACTTGTAGTACGTTTCGTGCATTTCTAAATAACGCACATGTCAAGATGTGTGTGATGAGCATCATGCCAATGTTTGACACGAGGTTAGTGTCGTGTCATGTCGTGTCGTGTCCGATGTCCAAAACGCTTTTCAACATAACAAGCACCTTCCTAAAAGACTTCACAACTCTAATATATTGTCAAATCCAAATTTGTTAACTACTTTAATATTTTTTTATGCACTTTTGTAGAGTTCAAAGTGTTATATCATATCTTTCTGTAAAACGAAAAACTCTTACTACTAACGTTTTATATTGTATAATATTATATTTACATTTTACATGAAGTATTACATTTTTCACAATATTTTCACTTATTTTTGTTATAATTTAGGCTTATTTTATGTGTAGTTTTTAAGGAAATTTGGAAATTAAATTGTAATGCAATTTTTCTTTTTTTTGCAAGAACTTACAATCCTCTATTTGATTCTATGATCCGATGCTATAACCAACCCCAACAATCCAATGTACTGTTTCGATTTTAACAACCTTGATTAAATATTAGGGTTTAAATTGGAAGAAAAAAAGGGTTTAATTTGTTACCAGAGTCAAACCCCATGATTTTTTTGTAATTTCCCCTAAACAAAGCAAAATCAAATGTAGCTCTCTAATTTCTAGAAATCAAAAGCAAATTAATACCCTTAGAAGGCTCAAAAAACATAAAACAATAGATCCTATCCCATAATTCCATCTTCAAACTTATTCTCAAATATTCTTACATTTCTTTCCAACCAAATAACCAAAATCACAACACAATTAGTACAAACCCACAGAACACAAGCTCTCGTGATGGAACTAAAACCCCTATAGTCAATAAAATAAAAACCTTCTAAATGCATAAAGCTGGAGGAAACAGTTTAACCGAAATGTCATGGCCACATAATCCTCTACTTGGGAAGTAATTAAAAATTAGGCATCCTACTTTGAAACATGCCATTAGTATTAATTAAATTTTAAAACGCCATAACCATGCAAGAACTACAACTTTTAGGAGGCACACTTGCATTCCAAATTATCTTGCGAGGGGCAAAACCTGGAAGATTAGGATTATAAATAAACATATCAAAGAACGAGTTATAAGAGAATAAGCCAGATGAGTGAATAGTCTGCACAATAATATTAACGGCTCCATAACTCAATGGATAATCTGCACTGTTTTTTTATTTTCTTTTTTTTAAAAATGAATTTTAGTCTACTTGTACTTCTAATTTATATAAACTATGTTCATTTTAATAACATAGACTATGAAGGATAGAGGCAAACAAACATCCCAACCAACAATGTAACAAAATCAATAGGAACTAGAAAGAGAATAATGACTTACAGCTCACCATCCATCCCAAACACGAACAACATTACTGCCACTAAAAGCCACTGCATCACCATCATCATCATCATCAGATTCAAACTTGAATCGACGACCGATTCAAACTTGAATCGATGACCAATCCAAAACACAGTTAGGCAACGTGTTACTCTTCAATAGGCTTCCTAATTTGGTAGTCCAAACAAGGCATGAATTGAAATATATATATATATATATATTAAAGGCAGTCAATTAATGGGTATTAATATACAACATGACATGGGTAAGGTGCAAGTGAGGCGCTGAGGCGAGCGCCTTTGACACACGGCACACAGGTTCTCTTTCTCTTTCTCTTCTCTTCTCTTCTTCTCTGTTCTCTCTCTTCTCCTCTTCTCCTTTTTCTCTCTAGTTTTATGCCTCTATTTTTTTTTTCTTTGCTTTATTTTGTTGTTCTTCTTCTCTGGTTCTCTTCGGTGGTTCTTTTTGATGGTTCTCTGTTCTCTCTGTTCTCTCTCTTCTTCTCTAGTTTTTTGCCTCTGCCTCTGATTTTTTTTTTTTTTTTTGTCTTTATTTTTCTAGTCTTCTTTTCTTCTCCTGTTGTCTCTCATGCTCTCTGTTATTTTCTTCGTTTTTTCTTCTCTGTCTTGAAACTATTTGATATTTCATCAGATATGGATCTTCATGCTGGAGGTACTGGAGATCCCCCTGGAGTTGGTGGAGGTTCCCCCATTATTGGGGCAGCAGGTACTTATCTATCTATATATATTATATATAAAATAAAAATGTCTCTGAATTCTAAATTAGGAACTCTAATGGAGCTCTAGGGGTGGTGAGCCCAACTAATGTGATATTTTGGTCTTGTTTTTTTCTTTTTCACTGCCAAGTGTATAGAGCTCTCTTTAGAGCTCTATTTTTAAGGGAATGAATCACTGCCCTATATAAAATTAATAGGTGACATGTGCGATGTACGGAAAATTATTTTTAAACTGAAAATTTAATTTTGAGTTTAATACTTCATGTGTAGAAAATTTTAACAATTGCAAGTTAAATACAAATAAATTTGCTAATGGCTGATAAAATTTTTTGTCACTATGTGTGTGATCCTATGTAGAAGGCTCATAAAAGCAATTTTTTTCAAAGTTCTAAAAAAAATATGTATTCTCAACCTGAAATCAAATCCTTATTTGTATTAATCAAATACACCAAAAATCATGAATTTCACTTGTATCAAAATATTTTTTTATGAAAAATAAATAAATAAAAACAACGAAAATTCTATCATATACAAATTATGACTTGGTTATCACTGATTAATTATGTTACACATCATTATAACAGTAAATTTTTTATTCTAACCAAATTATGTTTCCATATATTTTCTGGTAGAGCTCATGATTGTCTATAAATTCTAAATTTTTCTATAAAAATTATTCAAGAAACATCAATAGGTGCCTCAAATATACACAATCATTTTCGATAAATCATTATTATCTAATATAATACTCCACAATATTTAATATTTAACATTTAACATTTGTCAATTTATTTTTTTAAGGATTTGTGCCATATGCATGTTATAACTACTGAAGAAAACTAGTTGCTGACTCGTGCAATGCACACGTGCTATTTTTTTTTTCAAAAACTATTTGATGATACAATGTGTGTTATAAAAGAATAATATATCATTAACAGAATTAATATCTAACAATGGCATTCAAAAGTTAAACTAATTATCAATGATTATAAAATAAAAGTCATAGCCTTAATTGATACATGCGCAGACCTTAATTGTATCAAGAAAGTTTAATCCCTACTAAATATGATCATAAAACTAGTGAACAACTAAGTTCTGCTAATGGAACTCAAATGTATATTAAATACAAATTACCCAAAGTACATAAAATTAAAATTAAAATTAAATTATGATTTTAATTATTTATTTTGATAATATTAGCGCTATCATTCTATAAAATTATTACTTCAATACTTATATATATATATTAATTTTAGTCAAATTATTTGTGTATTGTGATAATTTTAGTTCTATCGTATTATAAAAATATAATTATTATATAATAATTTCGTATGATATATATTAAATTATAAAATAATAAAATAAATACTAATTTTTATTTAAAAAAATATTTAATTTAGAAGAAGAATTAGTAACATAAAATTAAAAGTAATTCTAACTATTTAATTTTCTTTTTTATTCATTTGAAAAATAAAAATATGTAGAAATAGAAATTATATAAAATTTATTAAAAAAATTAAATATAAATATGTTGTAGCTGAATTATCATATAATGATTTTATATGATACATATATATATATATATATTAAATTATATGATTATAAAATAAACACTCTTCAATTAACATATCAACTATATAAAAGAAATTCATAGCCAAGAAAGAATCACGTAATAACATCTAAATCAAAAAAGAAAAAATTAGTATAATTCAAATTGATATTGGGTATAGAGAGTTCACATAAAATAGAGTAAAATTAGTATAATTTAAATTTGGCTTGAGTTTGTATAGAACTCTATATATAATTAAAGAAATACATGCTCATGTGGCCCTTCACCTAACAGAATATGGAGTCTTTTGAGCTCATCCTCCTCCCAAGCATGTGAGGATCTTTTAAAATTGAAACTCCACCTGTTGTGGCTACTGAGTCTTGACAGCTGCCCATTCAATGAGTTATCCTTTTCTGTGCATAGCTGATACAATCTAGGGAACTTCAACTTAAGACATGAATCCCCCATTCAATTGTCAATCCAGAACAAGACCCTGTTACCATTTCCAATCTTAATTTCCACATTCTTAACATACAAACTGTGCAGCCTGGGATAGGACTGAGGTGCACTCAGAATATCCCTCCAAATATTAGAAACTTTGACAGATATTTCTATTGATGGCAGCCATCGCCCTCCTGTTGATCCATACTTGCTGCAAATAACTTGCTTCCACAATGCATCATCCTCCAAAGCAAGTCTCCACCACCATTTCATCAACATACAATGATTTGTTAGCCTGACATCTCTAATCCCAACTCCCCCTTGCTTCTTGTTCATTGTTACCTCTCTCAATTTAACCAGATGTACTTTCCCTTTAGACTCAGAATCCCCCCACAAGAATGCTGCTTGTAGCCTGTCAATCTCCTTAGCAACACACACAGGTAATCTAAACAGAGACATGTAGTAAGTAGGCAAGGAGGCCAAAACAGATTTTACAGTCACTTTACCAGCAAATGACAGCATTTTCCTTTTCTAAGCAGTCAGCCTTTTCTTAAAATCGTCAATGTAATGCTATATAAATTTTTACTGACCTATCTGACGATATATAAGCATTTGTCAATTCTAAATGATTTCAACGTTAATTTTAAATACACGTAAGATCGGGAGTGCATTGAGAATGTCTATATATAACGGAGAAATCTATAATACTCATTTACATACCATATGTAACCTTTAATTACGCAATTTTTTTTCTTTAGTTGTGACATTATTTTGAGATCCTTATTGTAAAATTTACTATTATAAAAAAGGGAGAGCACAGCTTGCACATTGCTAAAAAGGCAGGTGCGGAAGTGAGGTGCGGGAAGTTAGGTAGATCCGAATTTTGCTCTTTTCTTCTCTATTTGGATTGATTGAATGTCACTTTTTGTATATCTCTCTCTCTAGAAACATTTCCTTTTTCTTCTCTCTGCATTTCCTACCAAAAACCTCACAAGATCTTTGATTTCTCCAAATCCGTTGGGATGTAGATCCAAGTTCTTCATCAAAGTTGGTTATCTAGGCGAGGGCTACGTTGCTTGTAGTGGAGATCGAATTTCATCGTCGTTGATTTTGAGGTTTTTAACTCGTTTCTTCTTCAAACTTGAGGTAGGGATTTCCTTTGAGTTATATATATATTTTTGCAAGGCCTAGATAATTTTCGAAATCATCCTTTGATTAGCTTTGAGAAATTGATTGTTGATTACAAGAAGATGAGTGATTTTGAAAGAGGGTTTATTTTCTTTTCCTTTTAAAATAGAAATTGTGGGTTTTAAACCATATTGATTGAAGATGATTTTGGGGAGATTCTTCTAAATATTTTGGAGATAAATGGTTTTGGTGAGAAAACCTAGAAATTGGGTCTTTTTGAAAGATGATGAAAATCCTTGGAAGATGTTGTCATATTTATTTTGTGTATCAAAATAAATGGATGCTCTGAAAATTGTTTATTTATATATAAATGACGAATTTTGTGAACAAAATTGTGAATTTTGTGAACAAAATTGTTTATTTTGGAAATTGTTGTCAAAATGTTGATCTAGTCTTGAATTGACTAAATTGTTGAGATTGCTCGAAATGTAGGGATTACGTTATTCTCTTGAATGAATTGGATGTAAAAGTATATATATATATTCATCTTGTGGAATTGTGTTGAAAAGCGGATTGGGAATTTTGATCATAATGGTATATTGTGTGGAACAATTGAATATGGAAGTAATGTTGCATTGCATTTTTAATCATACATTGGCATTTCAATTCATGAGACTATGTTAAGCTTTGGAAATTTGCATTGAGAAAAGAATGTTGGGAAATGGGTTTTCATGAAATGGTTTTGGGGTAAATACAGTGGTAAGTCTTGATAGGTGGTGTAGATGAAATTGTTTAAGTTGGCCAGAGTGTCCTTGGTGAAAGACCAGAAAGTCACGCGGATAGGTGTCGAGCCTTCCGGTTAATATCGGTAAAAATGATAATTGGTAGTACTCGTATAGTCTACTTGCAGACACCGACCTAGGGATTACCAGAGTTGTATTTACCACCCCTTGAATTAAATTGATAAATTTTGAATAGTTGAAGTTGCATAGCATCATTGAGCATGATGGTTTTCAAAAGATGAAGATATGTTTTATTTTCAAAAAGGCATGGCATGGCATGTGCATTCATCTCTTGAGACTTGTGTAAAATGTATATACTTTGTTAAGGATTTCCTACTGGGCTTTATGCTCACCCTACTGGATTTTTGTGCAGGAAAAGACGTGGTGAATCTGCCTAATTGAGGGCGTGGAAATGTGTGTGTTGAGAGCACTAAAGTTCTCCTTTGCTGTGATCCTATTTGTAAGCCAAGGGCTATGTATGTGTGGGTTTGAATAACCATTTTGTGTAATCAGGCTTAAGCCTTGGAAGATTGTAAACCCTTGGGGGTGCTTATTTGGTTATTTACTTGTTGTTGAATGAATGTAATATCGTATCAGGAACTATTATTATTATGTAATACAAGTATGGGAAGTTATATTTGGTTTTCCTTTAAGAAAGCCATGATTGTTGCATTATCATTTGCGCTAGAAATTTGGGGCGTTACATATCAGGTAGGCTAAGACTAGAGAAAAGAGGACTTTCTGAGGAGGAGAAGCTGCTGGCTTGTTTTTGATTTTGTTCTTATTTTCCTAGTTTTTATGGGTGTATGTTGTGTTTACAAAATCTATATTATATAAATACACCTAATTGGTGAGACAAAGTGATGAAAATTAGTAAAAAAAATTTACCTTTATACCTAATTATTGCCAAAAGGAATATGTTTAATTAGTAAAAAAATATATATTTTGTTTATATCCATACCTTGGTAACCAATAACAGGCTGCTCTGGGACACCACCAACAAGTTCTTCAAAAATTGTAGCCGGGTCAACATTTGCCCCAATTACCTGAATATTGACGGGGATATCCCCTGGAATGTCCCAGTGTTTCTTGCTCATTGTTATCAGGCGCAGGCTGTTCAGGAGCATTGGCAAGAGGTGCTGTAATAAACAACAAGGATCTCAAAATAATGTCACAACTAAAGAAAAAAATTTGCGTAATTAAAGGTTACATATCGTATGTAAATGAGTATTATAGATTTCTTCATTATATATAGACATTCTCAATGCACTCTCAATCTTACGTGTTTTTAAAATTAACGTTGACCTCGTTTAGAATTGACAAATGCTTATATATCATCAGATAGGTCAGTAAAACTCTTAACTTCCTCTGTAAAAATTTATATAGCATGATAAGTCTTACTATTCATTAAATGTGGTGTGTCATACAAATACAAAATCTATATTATATCTATACACCTAATTGGTGAAAAAAGCGATCAAATAAAATTATAATAAATAGGTTTCTCCGTAGAACCAACTGCTAATAAAGACTTGTTTTGTATCATTTTCACAAGGTGTTTCTAGTTCTTGGGAAAATAAAAATAAAAAATGGAAACTAAAAGTAAATTATTTGACAAACTATTTTGAGAAATTCTTGGACAAATTTTAAAATTAAAAACTGAATATAGAATTTAGTGTTATCTTAAAAAAATGCAATTTTCAAAGGAAAAAATGTTGTTTAGAAACGCATTATGTTTGGTGATCTAGGCTTGGGTATAGCGATCTCGGTTTTGACCTGACCCTTGTGGTATTCCAAACGCGCGTTTAATGCTTTCATAATGTTGTTTGCCCCTTTCTTCCCTTGTATCTCTTGAATTTGGCCTTTGGGTGGTTGTGGTTGTGGTTGTGTTTGGAACAGGTTGGTTGCTTGTTTTTCCCAAACCTTATTGTCCAAAATTTTGATCCTTCGCTCGAGTGGTCTTTCTCGCGCTCAAGCCGGAGTTGTAAGCCTTCAGTACTTTGCATGTCTAGAAAAGTGCTGGAGGGGTGTCTTTAACGCTCAAGCGGCGTTTCCTACGCTCGAGGGGGTTGGCGCTCGAGCATCCCTTCTTGAGCTCAAGTGGTTGGTTTGTCATCTGTAAAAGTTCTGGAGGTATGTATTCTGTGCTCGAGAGGGCCTCTTCTTGCACTCGAGCGGAGCAAATCTTTGTGTCTGACGCTCAAGCGTGAAACTCTCTGCTCGAGCGGACTGCGCGTTGTAGACACCCCATTTTTGACCGTCCTCAAGACTTGGTTGTGCTTGCAGGTACATCCAGCCACAAGTTCGATTGCTCGTCGAGTACTCGACTTTCACGGTGAAACGTCACAGGTTTGAGCTTTCCAAACCCTGCATCCTTTTTGCCCCATTCTTGGACCATATGTTGGTCCTTTCAGCATGCTTCATATGATGCATTGCCGGCCATCCTCTGCCACTGCCGGCCATGCATTTTTCCCTGCCTGCCAGTGATGATGCCTGTCGGCCATTAATGAAGCACTACCGGCCACCACTGATGGCCGGCAGAACACCTTGTCTTAGCAGATTTCACTCCAGATCTTTTGAGCCAGCTGGTGTTCACTTATCTCTCCTCCGTATGGAGGGATGAAGCCCTTTTTAAGCTTGTTTAACAAGCTTTGCTTTGCATGTCTCTATATAAGGAGAGGCTCCTCCTCCCTTACAGAGGTTTAGCAATTTTGGAGGAAATATATCTCTCTCTCTCTCTCTCTCTCTCTCTCTCTCTTTATCTCTCATTCTCTCTCTATATTTTGTTTGTTTGTGCCTTAAAGTGCATTTTCCTCTCACTTTTGTACTACAACACATAGTGATACACCACCATCTTTGAGCTGAGGTCCTTGGGAGTGTTGTTTGAGCTCTGAAAGTTGGTTTTTGGCCTCAGAGGTTGCTGGTTTCGAAGTTGTGCTTCAAGGGTGAGTGTATTCCCCTTTTAAGCTTTTGTTTGTATACCATATTGACCATCCTTGCATATTGTTTTAGGCTTTACTTTCAACTGAAAAAAGTTATGTTTTTAAGTACTTTTGATGGTTGTTTAAGGCCTCTTTGGTGTTAAGGGTGTTCTACCCTCTTGTGTGCCTTGTTTGGCCTTGTTTTGAACCATGTCTTAAGGCCTTTGAGTTAGTCTTTATTTGGCCTTTTAGCCACTGAAATCCAGTAGATTTTCAGTGGTAGACATGTGGTTTTGAGGCCTTAAATCAGAGGGGGTGATCCCCTTTCTTTTTGTTTTTGTTTGCTTGTATTATTGGCCTATCAAATGAGCATGTATCTCTTTACTCTTGAGGCATGTTGTGAGCTTGTTTTTGTGAGTTTTTAGGTCTGCCATAACTCTGTTTTGGGCTGGTTTGGTTGTCTCTTGAGTGGCTCATACACTTGTAGTGCAAATCTTGCTTACTAACCTTGTATGCATGATGTTTTGGCTCATTATTCTAGCATATTTTGGCCATGCTCCAGCATGATTTTATTCATATTTTGGGCTGTTTTAGGACTATTTTGGGCTGCCATGGTCATATGACTCATGTTTTGTATAGCTATAGTGCAATAGCTTTGACTAGCTTTGAGTTTTGAGGCATCTTGCATGCTTGACTTGAAGTATTTGCATGTTTTGGCATCATTTAGAATGATATTTTAGAGCATATGGTGTTGTTGCACTTCCATATTTTTCACTCTTCAAGTGCTCTTGAGAGATGAGCATTATGCCTTATTTGTGAGCCATTGCATGAGCCTCATTTTCTTGCCCTTCAAGCCATCATCTCAGTCCATTTTTGCTACTGTTTTGGCCTGTATGGGGTCTGTTTGGGGTTGGTTTGGCCATTTGAGCATTGTCTTGCATGCCCCTAGTGTAGTACACTTCACTAGCTTTGACGCTTGAGCTTTTCAACATGCATTACATAGGTTGTTTACATGATTCCAAGTCATTTTGCATGCCATTTCAGTACTGGAACACATGCCACCATACTCCATGTTTCACTCTTTCAATGCCTTTGGAGAGTTGTGTTTTGTGCCTTAAGCTTGGGCTAATATGCATGCATGTTTGTATAGTCCTTTGAGCTTCTATCTTAGCATGTTTTGCCACTGTTTTGGGCATGGTGTAACTTTGTTTTAAGCTGGTTTGGATGTTTGAGCATTGTGATGCATGCTTATAGTGTTATCCTCCTCACTAGCTTTGGTATTCTTGGCCCCTTAACATGTTGTGCATGAATGCTTGCATGTTAAGATAGTGCATTTCATACCAAGATTAGCATGTTGTTTGCATGTTTTGCATTGCGTTTAATCGGATGTCGTATTGAACGCGAAGAAGATTGGTTCATTTCATACTTGAAGTGATGAAATGAGCCAATCTCCCTTAGTCTCCATTCCCTTTGATTCCTCATGATAAGGAGATGGTCTTGGTGTCCTATTTGTCATGCATTTATTGAAAATTGCACATGTTGGATCTTTGGCCATCATGCATCAAGATGCGTGATTGATGGTCTTGGATTCGATTATGCCTCTCCCTTGATGTTTTGAGGTGATATGGAGTGGCATAGTGCGTACATACCCTTGGGAGACCCTCCATTTTCTCTATTTTGTGCTCTGCTGCAGCTTGGTGTCACAGCACACCAGTGGCCGGCACCCTCTTGTTTTTGGCCGGCAGCTCTTCATTTGTGGCCGGCAGTGTGCATTCTTGGCCGGCAGGGTGGTCGGCAGTAGCTTTTCATGGTCGGCAGGCCACTGGTGTACTCCTCAGCCTGTTTTTGGTAAGACCCAGCAGCTAGTTCTCAAGGACACCCTGCAGACAGAGCCTCTAAAGAGCATTTGGAGAGCTTTTCAGGACGGGAATCGAGCATGCATCTTCAACTTCTTCAAGGCAGAGCTGAGGCGGCCTAGTCCACATATTTTAATGCTTAGCATTCGGTGTTATAACTTAATTAATTTGTTTGATTAGTTAAAGTTTTGTAATAATTAGTTATAGCTAGTTATTCAATTTGGTTGTGTAATAATTAGTCTAATTAGATTATTAGATTAGTTGATTAGCTTAGCGTAGCTAGCTTAGAGTATTCATTCGGACCCTCAGTCAAGAGGGCGAATTTTGTAATAAGTGTGCATGCGTGTGTGAATGTCTTCCAACCCTATGTCTTTCTCCCTTTTACTTACCCACTTTTGATGGTTAGTTTTAGGGCATGTTTCAATTAGCATACTTATGCTTCGCATGTTTGCATTCATTCATTTGCCTTGCATGCATCGGGCTCGGCGCATCACACAAACCGTATTGTATTTCAATACATTTACTTGAATACGTGTTCAATAGCATGTTATCAAGTTGCATATCATATGCCATTTTAGAATAGCCGAGCCTATTTCTAGTTGCATTTTGCATGTGTTACATTAGCCATCTTAACATGAGCTAGGATCACGCAT
Organism: Camellia granthamiana; assembly: GCA_036172215.1. NCBI lineage: Eukaryota > Viridiplantae > Streptophyta > Magnoliopsida > Ericales > Theaceae > Camellia > Camellia granthamiana. The sequence continues at coordinate 33,467,740 of CM069916.1, forward strand.
TGATTTCTAACTAGCTATTATTTTGGCTCGAAGTACTAGGTAAGCTTTTACGCTTTAGCATCTTGTATGAGTGTGAGTGTTGCCATGATAGCATGCTTGCCATGAAGCTATTTGCTTATGTGTTCAACTGCTTGAATGCCTGTGGGTGAATGTTGGATTACTTGAATTGGAACAATTCATCAAAATGCGAGTTTTAAGCCCACTTGAGGGTGGCAAAATCATGTTTTCTTAAGCCCACTTGAGGGTGACAAATCCACGTCTTAGCCTACTTGAGAGTAGTACCTTCAAACCATTTTCAAAAACAAATATGAGATGCTTTGTTCCAACTTAGGCGATCTAGTCTATACTTGTATGCTGTACGCATCACATAGTAATTCTAGCTAATACACCGGAATAAGAACACATGTGTTTTCAAAAATAAAATACCATGTCAGTAAAGGCCGATTTTTGATCGGGCGAGTGGAGGTGCTCATTGCATGACCTTCCCCTCTCGTACCCAAGTTCCCGAGCCGGGACAACTTTGGTGATGACGGACACGTGGCCTTAGGCATGAGTCAGGGTTTCCTAAATTCCCCTAAAACAAAATATTTAGGTGGCGACTCTGTATCTGGCAAAGTAGTCCATGTTTGACACTTCTTTATAAAAATCGATTTTCCAAAACGATTTGCTGGATTTGGACTCTTTGGTGATTTGTCGATCTTGCATTGCACTTTGCGAGATTAGATTCAGAACCATGACATTGAGTCCGAACTGTAACAGCCTAATGAACAAAACGGATTCCACGTCGTTCACGCGCCGAGCCGTGACGTTCGGGCACGTCTACACGCGTATATCAGATCGTAAAAGTGACTTTTTACATCACTTTTTTATATCTTTTCATCCAAAATCCTAAAGTTGAGAGCCTCTCTCTCTAAAACTCACATTCTCTCTACATTTTGACCTAGATCTATTGATCTCTTCACCCGACTTCCTTTGATAAAAAGTTGGAGCATCTCAAGATCAACATTTTGACTCGATTAAAGTTGGATTTCGTCATTTTTGAAGCTCCATCCTTGCTTGGCTCATTTTCTCTCTTTGAGGTAGGGGTTTTCTACACTTTGTTATGATGTTTAGCTTAGTTATTTGTGGATTGTGTAACGATGGTGGGATTTGGGAGTACTTTGAGCCAAACCCAGAGTTTGGGTGAAATGTAAAAGAGGGGTTTTGGTGAGAACGAAATAGACGAACTTGGGTTTTGAAAATAGAGTCTTGTTTTGTCAAATGGGTGATTTTGGTACTTGGGTTAATATTTTGAAAAGGGGGATTTTGCCCTAAGATGACTATTATATCTATTTTGTATAAATAGTTGAAATTAATGTTGTAAACATGAAATTGGTCAAGTATTGAAATGGATGGTGAAATTGGATAGATGATCTGTCTCATCTTTGGAAAAATTTGGATAAATCGTCTGTCTTGAGATTGTATATTTATTTAGAAATATCTGTATTGGGCTATCGATGGAGGATATCTTTGATTGTTGTAGAAATTACATATGGATTAGGTGAATTGAAACTATCCCATGGTTGATTATCATTGAATATGATCATGTTGTTAAATACATTGTATATGTATGATTGTTTGGGAGGAGAAAGGGGATGGACTCCATTATAATTAAGTTGGCCGGAGTGTCCTAGGTGAAAGTCCCGAAATTATACGTGGGTGTCTATCCCGCGGACGAAATATCCGTAAAATGGCAATTGTAGTGCTTGTATAGCCTACGTTTACATGGGTCTCATTAGACGGTTGCCCGCGGACGAAATATCCATGAAATGGAAGTTTGAAGTGTTTATGTATATGTGTTGTAAGATTTGAAAAACCATTAAGTTGTAGCCTCAGTTTGGTTATTGAGAAATAATGAAATAACTCATGGATTGAGAAAGATAAGTGAACGAAATATGAATTGAAAGAAAATGGATTAAGATTTGAATATGATATTTTATGAGTATATGAATTTATGGATGTTTTGTCACAGGCATTGTATAGGTACATAACACTTATACCTTTGCTAAATTTCACATACCGTGTTAGATGATTTTTGCTAGACTATGGCTCACCCTATTTTGGAAAAAACATTTTCAGGTACTAATGGCATGCCTCCACCAAGGCAATAGCGTTGGCGGAGTCTTTGGGAAGCAAGAGTTTCTTGTTTTGTTATATTTTTGTATAGCCTAGGGCTAAATTTGTATGAGCTAGTCTCCTTTTGTTATAACCAAGTCAATACTTGGAAAGGTGTAAGCCTGAAGGGCATTTAGTTATGTTAAACTCTTTTGTATTATCATCTTCATATAATGAAAGGGATTTTACACTCTGATTGATGTATTTATTAATTATACTTTGGATTTGTAGACGCGCCCTAGGGCTTTGCTACTACAGTTTGGACTCAAATTCACGATTCTGAATCTAATCCTGCAAAGTGCAATGCGAGACCGATAAATCACCAAAGAGTCCAAATCCGGCAAATCGTTTTGGAAAACTGATTTTTAAGAAAGAAGTGCCAAACATGGACTGCTTTGCCAGATATAGAGTTGCCACCTAAATATTTATTTTGGGGGGATTTAGGAAACCCTGACTCGTTGCCTAAGGCCACGTGTCCGTCATCACCAAAGTTGCCTCGGCTCGGGAACTTGGGTACGAGAGGGGAAGGTCATCTATGAGCACCCCCGCTCGCTCGATCAAAGATCGACCTGTACTAAGCATGATATCTTATTTTTGAAAACACATGCGTTCTTATTTCGGTTAATTAGCTAGAATTACTATGTGATGCGCACAACACACAAGTATAGACTAGATCGCCTAATGTGGAACAAAGCATCGCATATCCGTTCGTTTAGAAATGGTTTGAAGTTTGCTACTCGCAAGTAGGCTAAAATACGGATTTTAATGAATCGTTCCAATTCAAGTAATCCAACCTTCACCCACAGGCATTTAGGCAGCTATATCATATAAGCAATTAGCCTCATGGCAAGCATGCTGTCATGTTAACACTCACACACATGCGAGATGCTAAAGCGTAAACAACTCACAGTGTACTCCGAGCCAAGACAAAGAAGCTAGTTAGTAATCAATGCATGATCCTAGTTCATGTTAAGATGGCTAATGCAACACATGCGGAATGCAACTAGAAATAGGCTCGGCTATTCTAAGATGGCATATGAGATGCAACAATTCGATACATGTATCCAAGTAGGAATTGAAATATAATGCAGTTAGTATGATGCGCCGAGCCTAGTGCATGCAATACAGATGAATGGATGCAAACATGCGAGCATAAGGATACTAAATGAAATGTGCCTTAGAACTAACCATCGTAAGCGGTTAAGTAAAAAGGAGAAAGAAATGGGGTTGGAAGACATGTATCACACACACGCATGTTTATTACATCAATTGGCCCTCTCGACGGCGGGACCGAAAGAATAATACAAATTAACTAATTAACTAACTAACAAGCTAATTAATTATTACAAAACCAAATGAATAATTAGATACAACTAATTATTACAACACTTAAATAATTAACAAATTAATTAAGCTGTGAAGACAGTAAAGCAGCCTCGGGAAGAGGGACGAATGCATGCTCGGTCGGCTTCGCTCGGAAATCCGTTGCCATGCTTCATGTTGCCTCTGTTTACACTGCTTTGTACCTCTGAAAACTGTGCCAACTTCTGTGACACTGTTGAACCACCTCATGTACACTGTGGGAGGTCATCGACCAAAAAATAAGGCCATCGGCCAAAGGAATGGTGTTATCGACCACTAATAAGGCTTTCGGCCAGGAATAGTTAGCCGGTCGGCACTGAATATGGTCGGTCGACCATTTCTTCCTGCAGACTGCTCTTGTTGCTGCAGCAGAGGACAAACAGAGCATGGCAATGCATTTATAAGACAATGGCCCTGTTTGGTAGAGCTGTGGGAAAGTGCTTATAGCTTATACCTTAACAGCTTATAGCTTATAACTATGAACATAAGCTGATTTCTGACTTATGAATTAAGCTTCTCCTGCCCCACTCAAAGAATAAGTTAATTTCTGACTTACAAAAAGCTATAAGCTGTATTGTTAAGCTAAACCAAACACATCAAAATAACTTAAATTAAGCTGAAAGCTGAAATAAGCTGAAATTAAGCTGTACCAAATAAGGCCAATGTTTGCACAACTACACCCCTTATCATGTTTGAGACTCAAAGGAGTGTAGTTCTCGACCCTCGGACCATCAATCACGCATTCCAATGCATGATGGCCAAATGAGCCAAGTGTGCAATTCAATATCAAATGAAATGCACAAAAACACATAGGGGACCCCCAACCTCCATCATGCTTGATCAAGAGACAAGGGAATGCACACACAATGCAATGCAACCTAATTATGCAAGCAAGCATGCAAGCAACTCAAGCATGCAACAAGATTATGCAATGCAATTAACATGCAATAGGCATACAACCTAAATATGCAAACATGCATAGCATGCAACAACATGCAAAATGAAATAAGCATGCAACAACATGCAAAAACATACCAAGCATGCGAAATGCAACCTAAGCATGCAAACATGCAAGGCATGTAACAATATGCAAGGATGGGCAAGCATGCAACAACATGTAGTGGAATTAGCATGTAACAACATGTAATGTGCCAAGTATGCAACAAGCATGCAACAACATGCAAGGCAAGCATGCAACAACATGCGGAGATGGACTTAAACTAAAATGGACAGCTCTCAAACGTGCCCAAATCAGTGGCCAATAGTGTTAAAATGATGGTACCAAAATGCAAAACACCATCTCCACCACTAAAATCTCTCTGGATTTCAGTGGTAGGAAGGCCAAAACAAGGTGATCCCAAGGCTTGAAAAGAAGGCACAAGAATAAGGCCAAACAAGGCCTAAGAGGGGGTAAACAACCCCAAACCAAAAAGTGACCTTAAACAAAGGTCTAAAGCTTGTAAAATCAGAACTTTTATTAGTTAAGAGTTAAGCTTAAAACAATAAGCAAGAAAGTCTAAAAGCTTAAGCAAGAATGGGTGTTTAAAAGCAAGGAGCTCACCCTTGAAGACCACCTTCAAGAACACCACTCCAGCAGCCTCCTTTGACCAAAACCAGTCCAAGAACTCTAAAATCAACCCCAAGGGACCTCAGCTCCAAGAGAATGGTGTTTTACTAGGTGTTTGTGCGCAATAGTAAGACAATACTACACTTTAGAGCACAAAATAGGATTAAACAAAGGAATATAGATACAAAACTATATCTATCTCTCAAGACTCAATTTTCTGAACCCTTGAGGAGGGAGGAGATGGTTCTCTCTTATAGAGAACCAAAAGCAAAGCTTCTTGAGGAAGCTAAGCAAAGGGGCAAATCCCTCCATACACGTGTATGGAGGGGGTGAATTGTGCATGCCAAGGCCGATCGACTAACAGAAGGGCCGATCGACTAAAAAGTGTGCCGATCGGCTAACACTTTTGGCCGATGGCAAGAAAATAAGGCCGATGGCCTCAAGCCTTGGCCGATGGGTTGAGGGGATGGCAAACAAGCCACCATCTTCCCTCAAAAGCAAAAACACAAGTGTTTGGTCCACAACCAAGCACAAAACAGACAAGTTGAGAGATCTTGAGGCAAGGCGTGCGACCGAGGCCTCCGGGAACTCAAAACGAACACAGGCATGGATGATCATCAAGTGTTCAAACGATGATGTCCAAGTCTTGAGGACGGTCAAAAATGGGGTGTCTACAGTTGCCCCTCTTTGACAGAACTCGAAAGTCATAACAATGACGGGAGTGAATGTCAAAGCCCAGAGACGACCCATTTTTGACAAGGCCGAAGATTTAGACAAGCATACAAGATAGCAAAATATGTGCCCGAAGGCAGAGGCAAGATGCAAAGGATATGCACGGTGCCGAACATAACTTATGATCATGCAAGGAAAGCTGTAACGAAGCAAAACATGCAACAGTTTTAAGCAGGCGAACACAAATCTAACTGCATTACATGCAGAAAGGATGTAAGAGAATTATACAATTCTCGCTACGTCTCATGCGGAGAATATACAATACCGTCTGGTTCGTCTGGTCGCGCCGGCTTCAAATGAACCGTACATACAATATCGTGCCTGCAAAAGAAAGAAACTTAACAGGTACAATATCGTTAGAAACATGCTTAGCAATGCAAGTGAGAAGTGCGTGACAACGCAAGTGGAGGGGTGCAAGACAATACGGGAGAGATGCAAGACAATGCAACCTAAGTGTGACGCATAACAATGCAATACGGATGCAAGACAATGCAACCTAAGTGTGACACATAACAATGCGGTACGGATGCAAGACAATGCAACCTAAGTGTGACGCATAACAATGCGGTGAAAACAGGCATAACAATGCAAGTGAAGTATACATAACAATGTAATGCACTAATAAGTGCAGGTAAGGTGCGCAAAATAGCGCGAGCAATGCACTAACAGGTGCAGGTAAAGTGTGCAAAATAGCGCGAACAATGCACTAATAGGTGCATATCAGGTGCACAAAATAGCGCGAATGAAATGCAATGCACTAACAGGTGCATATGAGGTGCGCAAGTGCGAATGATGCAAAATGCAATGTGCAAAACAGCGCAATATGAAATGCAATGCACTAACAGGTGCATATAAAATGCAATGTGCAAAACAACGCGTTATGAAATGCAATGCACTAACAGGTGCATATGAAATGCAATGCGCAAAACAGCGCGATATGAAATGCAATGCACTAACAGGTGTATAAGAAATGCAATGCGCAAAACAGCGCGATGTGAAATGCAATGCACTAACAGGTGCATATGAAATGCAATGCGCAAAACAGCGCGATATGAAATGCATGCCTAATGCAAGTAAGGTGCACAAAACAGTGCGATGAAATGATAGAGTAGATGCTAAGGGTGACAAATTCCAACCATGCTTGAATCATGAGAGGAGAAAAAACAAATCCCAGACACACCGAAAACGTGTGAGGAATAGGGACACTCAAACAACGCTGAAATCGTGAGAGGAGGTCCAAAAATAACCCGCCCAAGTGTGTACCAAACACAACCTGAGATAAAACCCGCCCAGGCCCGCTCATCACGCGTCTTGAGATAAATTCCAAACACGCTGAAATTGCGTAAGGAACGGGACACTCAAACCACGCTGAAATCATGAGAGGAGGTCTAAAAATAACCCGCCCAGGCGTGTACCAAACATAACCTGAGATAAAACCCGCCCAGGCCCGCGCATCACGCGTCCTGAGATAAATTCCAAACACGCTGAAATCGCGTAAGGAACAGGACACTCAAACCACGCTGAAATCGTGAGAGGAGGTCCAAAAACAACCTGCCCAGGTGTGTACCAAACACAACCTGAGATAAAACCCGCCTAGGCCCGCGCATCATGCGTCCTGAGATAAATTCCAAACACGCTGAAATCGCGTAAGGAACGGGACACTCAAACCACGCTGAAATCGTGAGAAGAGGTCCAAAAACAACCCGCCCAGGCGTGTACCAAACACAACCTGAGATAAAACCCGCCCAAGCTCGTGCATCATGCGTCCTAAGATAAATTCCAGACACGCTAAAATCACGTAAGGAACGGGACACTCAAACCACGCTAAAATCGTGAGAGGAGGTCCAAAAACAACCCGCGCAAGCGTGTACCAAACACAACTTGAGATAAAACCCGCCTAGGCCCGCGCATCATGTGTCCTGAGATAAATTCCAAACACGCTGAAATCGTGTGAGGAACGGGACATCTCTTAGCGTATCACACGTGAGAGAGAGAAATGAGTGGTACAAACACTGGAACGTATTCCAAGTGCTCTTAACCAAAGAAGAAGAAACACAGGGACATATCCGAGTGTTTCGAAATGGTATGAGCATTGGAACGTATTCCAAATGCTCTAAACTAGAAAAGAAGAAACATAAGGACATATCCCCGTGTTTCAAAACAAAAAGGAAAACCTCTCAGCGTATCAAACGCAAGAGAGGAAAGAGAAAACCTCTCAACGTATCAAACACGAGAGAGGAAAAGGCTGTGGAAGAAAGCACAGTCATCCAAACGCGTATCAAACGCGAGAGGAGAAGGGTAGGTCCAAACGCATGCCTAAATGCGAGAGGAGAAAGGTAACAATGAAAACTGAATCGGAACTTCTTTAAATGAACAGTACATACAATACTGTGCATAAACGAGAAAGAAACAAGCTAGGTATAACGATGCAATACAATGCATGACGTTAAAGGAATGCAATAAACAGACTAAGCGGCGCTTTAGAAAGCACCTCACGAGGTGAGTGGCGGTGAACTGCTCTACTCCGATGGGGATCCTCCCTGTGTTCCCCGAACACCAACCCTCAACTCACAGTTCAAAGGTCCTGAATTGCTGGCAAGGTGCAACATCTGCTGGGGAAACCACGGATGCCGCTTTTCCTCCTAATCATACTCACAACTTTCCCTATTTTTCAACAGGGTAACAGATTAGGTTGGATCGGTATCCAGAATTGAGGTGCATACATGCTTGATACCTCAACCTATGGGGTTTCCATACAGATTTCAAGTCGGGGATACACCCCTGGGTATTCAAACTAGACTTTAGTCTTCGAAATTCTAAACCTTTGCGTTCTAGGCAACAACCATTCGAACTCTAGTTTTCCCCATTACGATTGATCTCCTAGGAACTCATCGCTAACACAGCCAAGATACCCTCTGGAAGGGACTGGTACTCCGTGAGAGCACTTCTGATCGCCATTCTGGCATGAAAATAGTCGGCACAGTATTCTATTCACTCTGAACACACAGCTCATACAGCACACTGCTTATTCTGAACACACAGCCCATAACACAATACTCTGTTTATTCTGCACACGGCTCATACAACACACTGCTCATTCTGAACACACGGCTCATAACACAGTGCTTGGTTTATTCGGCACATAGCTCATACAACGCACTGCTCACTCTGAACACACGGCTCATAACACAGTACTTGATTTACTCTGCACACGGCTCATTTTGAACAAACAGTTCAATCTGAACATACGGGATGTAAAGACGGAACTTGCAGAAGTTAAACACCCTCAGATGCTCTAAATTTTCCCTCTTTTCTTTTGCTTTGTAGTCCGGAACCCATATAGCTTCAGATAGGTCCTGGTTTTACTGTTCTTACATGACCTGGGTTGAACCTTGGAGTTTTATGAAAAAACAAATCCTGTTTTGCAGAAATGTAGAGAATGGCACAGCACTCTGAGCACAATACGAATCTTTTTTGAAATTAAGAAGTTAGTACTTAACTGGGTATTGAGCCTATGACTGAACACAGCACACTACGACTCAGCAAAGAAAAACAAAAGGTAACCAACTTAAACACAACGAGAAACACTCGAAATGACTCAAAACAAGAATCGAGACAAAACAAAAGACACGACACTCAGACGTGCACCAGGAGCCTATTTCTCTGGGTATTGTTTCCCACCCTTTCTCATTTGTGATTCTCACATCACTCGGCCCTCAGGCTCTGTTTTTCTGAAAAAGCCCTTTTCCTCACTTTTTCTCTCCACGCACATCTCTCTATTCTTTAATCTCTCATTTTTATCCCTCCCCTGGGTGGTTGATGGATAAACAAGAAGTTGTGGGCTCATGCCCAACATTATTAGCTCGCGTCTGTTTCCTCCGGTGACGTTTAGTCGATGCCCTGGATGAGGGAGTGGAGTATCTTGATCCATTTCGATTCGTGCTTCGCACTTGGCTTGATACGTCGCTGCTCAGAGGGTGAGAGAGCTTTCAGCCCTTTTGTTATTAACCTCAGTTGTGCCCTTTGTGGCGAATAGAGTGCCCTTCCTGGCAAGTATGTTGGCAACGGGGAAAAGACAGAACACCTGACTCAACTGTGCCCCTAGTCCATCATTTTGACCATTTTTTTGTTTTGGCTTTCTACTAAAACAATTTTGACCAATATGAGAGTTAAATCAACATACTTGTTTAACTTTTTGATTTGAAATCATACAAGTCAGGCTATGAGCACTGAAAATTTTCCTTTTTTTTTTTTTTTTGGGTCCAAGAAAAGGTCCATTTTTGGAAAAATAGAATAATTTTTGAGAAAATTAGTCAACCTCAGTAAAAAATTCTCAAAAATTATTTTTGCAAACGGCCACTGCTCAACAAGCATGGAACCTACTCTCGAGATGCGCAACCTTGGATCCAAAACAATGGAAAAACTGCCCCTTATATGAAGGACATTGCATGGCAACGGAAAGTTGCCCCTTGTTTGAATAGCACCGCAACACATTGTATGGCAACAAAGGGTTGCCCCTTGTCTGAATGGCACCGCAGCGCATTGTAATCAGTCCTCAGAGTGACGAGCACGACCAAACTCTCGGATATAGAGAAGGCAAAGATGATCAAAACCACTACATGGGCACAATCAATTTGGAAGTGTTTGTGGCTGGACTTCAGGATGAAGTTGCCTACGTATCCCAAACATGGGAATCAAGCCTTACGTAGTTTAGGTTAAGGTACACTCGTGTATTAACCCTCACCTTTTGCACTCTAACTTTTGCCAAGGCCGCCGTTTGCGGGTTTTCAACCTTGCGAGCTCTGTTTTTCTTTTCATTTCAATCTTTTCTTCGTTTTCTTCTTTTTTTTCATCATCTTTCTTTTTTTTTAATTCTTTGCATTTTTTTCTTTTTTGTTTTTTTTGTTCTTTTTCTTTTGCTCTAACTTTTGTCTGGGTCGCCCTTTCGGGTTTTCGGCCCAGTGAGCCTCTCAAGGGTAAAAGTGTAGTTTTGTCCATGCCAAATGGTTTTGAGATCCTGAAGTCATCTGAATCCAAGAGAGTGGCTTTTGTTCGCTGATGATATTGGAGTCCATCCAATGGGGGCTGAATTTGCCCCTAGTGTTGTGGATAGGGACTCGGTTGTTCTTCAACAAAACTTTTTTCTTTCCTCCCTTCTGGGATTTGGCATTCTTGCCCGTCTTCATTGATTTGCGGAATGATCCATCTTTGGCTCTTCGAGCATAATCTGACATCTTTTGCCTCTAGTTTGTGGGGTGTTCCTGATCTAGCTTCGCAAGCTTCTTTTGATCACATCTGATATTCTCGCCCCTAGTTCATGGGCTGCTTCTGATTCGGCCACACAGGCCTTACATTGTAGTTGATGGTTGAACATTCGGAATCCAAGTTCAAGGTTTGAAAGTAAGGGGGTCAAGTCTCGAGGCTAAGAGCGATCCTAGGCTGCACAATCTCAAAAGCGATTCCACACAGGTCTTCGCAGGACCGTGCAAAACATTTTTTTGAAATCTTTTAAGAAAGCGAAAAATCGCTCGCGCTGAAGGCAATGTAGAACCAATCTAGATCAAGCCAGGATCCTTCTCAGTACTCACATCAACAAGCGTGATTTCATTCATTAAGGGCTTAGCATGCCTCTCTTTCTCTCAATTGATCAAATTTTGCAAATCCTGAGAAATTTCTCCCTCTTCGTTTTCCACACATTTGTTCAAAAAGTTTTGAAAAAACTTAGGTCAATGCAATGACTTTAAAAGCACAGAAGAAGTGGTTGAAAATGCACTGTTGTTTCATTCAAAACTTCTGGCACAATTGGCACAAGGCAGAAACAAGCACAAAAACATGAAAACCAGAGCTGTTCCATTCAGATCTTCTGGTGTAGCTGGCTCCACGGCAGAAACAGACTCAAAAGAAAGCAAAAAGACAAACACAAAACAAAATAGTGATATCCGAAGTAACACCCCCGGAATCACCCAACTCATATACAAGAGGGCTGACTCGATACAACAAGGCAGACCCCAAACAAAAGACTGACTCAAAACAAAGAGACAGACTCAAAACAACACAACAGAACTGACTCAAAGCCCAAGTCAGAAAGTACAAAAACCAGCATTCGCAAATGCTCAAAATAGTATGTGCCATACGCCACATCTAAAGTAAATTGAGCGCTGCCCGCAGGTGGTTCGTCCCCTGATCACATCACATTATCCTCCATATTCACTGATCCAGTGACAATAGACTTTGCTGAGCTTGGTGGGAGAACAACTCCGTTGTCAAACAAATCCTGTACTTCGTGGCGAAGACGGAAGCAATTGTCGGTGCTATGACTAGTTTGTTGATGGTACGCATAGTACTAGGTAGCATCATGACTAGAAAGAAGACAACTAGGGAGAGGCCGAGGCTCGAGGGGTTTGAGATGCCCCTTTTTAGCAAGGATTTGAAGAGCCTTGGACAAAGGCATGTAGAGGGCATGAAAGACCTTACGACCTCAAGGTAGATACTTTGAGGTTTGTGGACTTTTGCTGGATGCACTGGCAAAGGGGTCAGCAGGCGCTAGCTTGGTTTTCTGATCTTTCCGGGATACAGAATTAAGGTTGAAATGAACGGCTTTGGCACGACGGTCTTCCTCCCGATTTTCCCCTTGGCTTGAACTGCCCTCGTTCTGAGTAACGAAAGTGTCCTCCACAGTTTTTGTAGCAATTGCGAGCACTTGCTGTTTGTTCAGTCCCCCGGCTTTCAAAGCCTCAACAGCTTACAGAAGTTGTTCATAGGGATCAGTTTCCACCTTGTTCTTACCACTCGCCTCAGCTCGGTCAAAGGTTTGGATTGCTACATCAGTACGAGGCCCGGTTATTGTCGATACGTCATTGCCCGAACTTGGGATGGCTTCAGGTTGGCTGAGTTCAATTACAATTCGCCCCAATAGCGGGGGCTCTTCTGGTATGAAGTTCCCGGCGTGTGATATGATTGATGGCGGAGCCGACATTCCGAAGGCTAGATCAGCCACAGACCTCTGAAGATTGCCGATCATTCCCATCAGCTCAAAAGTGGTGGGCTCACGGGTTTGGAACAATTGGGGTTCCCAGATTGGATGTGTGGCAGGTGACCTGGGTGGGTGTTGCACTTCAACATTGGTCTTACCTTGCATGGTGATTCCTTGGTTTAATGCTGTTGCCATGACCACAATTTCTTCTGAATTTTGCATCATCACGAGTCTGCTAAACTGAACCTAGGTGATGTGACTGGTAACTGACGGATCGAATGAACCGGTGAGCCTTGACTGGCCTTTCTCTGCCTTGCCTCGGCGAAGGAAACACTGGTTGCCCTTGAATTGAATCTCTGACTTGACAAAGTCTATCAACACAAGTCTGGTGTGCTGGGGGATATTGGAGCCTTCTAAAGCTACAGTTCCAAGACCACCCCTAGCAAAAGAGAAAACAGGCAGCATCTCAGCCCGATTTCACCAGAACAGATATAAGCATAGCTGAATAACTGTACTCTTTACTGAATTCTGCCCAAAATTTTGCCTGTAAACTGATACCCTCAGGTAAAACTGATTCCCCTAGAATACTGATGCTGATGCCCACAGGCCTGATACCCAGACTTGCAAACTGATACGTGCATTCCTGTAGGAACGCACTCTAAAAGCACATAGCAAGCAAATGAGAGCCAAAACACCCCTATGGAGGGGTAGGGTTTCCCTGTCCTATTTTGTCAGGAGCTAGGGTTTCACTACGCACACAGCAGTTTCAAACAACCTAAAATCGGGTAAGCAACCTGTCCTAGTTTGGAATAGTCACTATGGATTCCGAATATGCACTAGGTCGAATGGTCAAAAAGGGTGCCTCGGTAAAAATCGAGGTTTGTGTTCCCGTTGTGGCAGAGCCCGTAACCGATCAGCCTTATGGCACGCTTCTCGAAGCGAGCCTCCAGCAAATCATTCAGGAATAGCATACGGCAAACACGGTGTCCTAGGCGTACCAATGCAAATGCAATGCAAAGAGACACATAAGTGTAGACAAAACAAGATATCATGAGTTTGAGTCAAGTTCTCTAACTCTCCAGCAGAGTCGCCAGAAATTGTAGACGCGCCCTAGGGCTTTGTTACGACAGTTCAGACTCAAATGTCATGGTTCTGAATCTAATCCCGCAAAGAGCAATGCGAGACCGATAAATCACCAAAGAGTCAAAATTCGGCAAATCGTTTTGGAAAACTGATTTTTAAGAAAGAAGTGCCAAACATGGACTGCTTTGCCAGATACAGAGTCGCCACCTAAATATTTATTTTTGGGGGATTTAGGAAACCCTGACTCGTTGCCTAAGGCCACGTGTCCGTCATCACCAAAGTTGCCTCGGCTCGGGAACTTGGGTACGAGAGGGGAAGGTCATCTATGAGCATCCCCGCTCGCCCGATTAAAGATCGGCCTGTACTAAGCATGATATCTTGTTTTTGAAAACACATGCGTTCTTATTCCGGTTAATTAGCTAGAATTACTATGTGATGCGCACAACACACAAGTATAGACTAGATCGCCTAATTTGGAACAAAGCATCGCATATCTGTTCGTTTGGAAATGGTTTGAAGTTTGCTACTCGCAAGTAGGCTAAAATACGGATTTTAATGAATCGTTCCAATTCAAGTAATCCAACCTTCACCCACAGGCATTCAGGCAGTTATATCATATAAGCAATTAGCCTCATGGCAAGCATGCTGTCATGTTAACACTCACACACATGCGAGATGCTAAAGCGTAAACAACTCACAGTGCAGTCCGAGCCAAGACAAAGAAGCTAGTTAGTAATCAATGCATGATCCTAGTTCATGTTAAGATGGCTAGTGCAACACATGCGGAATGCAACTAGAAATAGGCTCGGCTATTCTAAGATGGCATATGAGATGCGACAATTCGATACATGTATTCAAGTAGGAATTGAAATATAATGCAGTTAGTATGATGCGCCGAGCCTAGTGCATGCAATACAGATGAATGGATGCAAACATGCGAGCATAAGGATGCTAAATGAAATGTGCCCTAGAACTAACCATCGTAAGCGGTTAAGTAAATGGGAGAAAGAAATGGGGTTGGAAGACATGCATCACACACACGCACGCTTATTACATCAATTGGCCCTCTCGACGGTGGGACCAAAAAAATAATACAAATTAACTAATTAACTAACTAACAAGCTAATTAATTATTACAAAACCAAATGAATAATTAGATACAACTAATTATTACAACACTTAAATAATTAACAAATTAATTAAGCTGTGAAGACAGTAAAGCAGCCTCAGGAAAAGGGACGAATGCATGCTCGGTCAGCTTCGCTCGGAAATCCGTTGCCATGCTTCATGTTGCCTCTGTTTACACTGCTTTGTACCTCTGAAAACTGTGCCAACTTCTGTGACACTGTTGAACCACCTCATGTACACTGTGGGAGGTCATTGACCAAAAAATAAGGCCATCGGCCAAAGGAATGGTGTCATCGACCACTAATAAGGCTCTCGGCCATGAATAGTTAGCCGGTCGGCACTGAATATGGTTGGTCGACCATTTCTTCCTGCAGACTGCTCCTGTTGCTGCAGCAGAGGACAAACAGAGCATGGCAATGCATTTACAAGACAATGTTTGCACAACTACACCCCTTATCATGTTTGAGACTCAAAGGAGTGTAGTTCTCGACCCTCGGACCATCAATCACGCATTCCAATGCATGATGGCCAAACGAGCCAAGTGTGCAATTCAATATCAAATAAAATGCACAAAAACACATAGGGGGCCCCCAACCTCCATCATGCTTGATCAAGAGGCAAGGGAATGCACACACAATGTAATGCAACCTAATCATGCAAGCAAGCATGCAAGCAACTCAAGCATGCAACAAGATTATGCAATGCAATTAAGATGCAATAGGCATACAACCTAAATATGCAAACATGCATAGCATGCAACAACATGCAAAATGAAATAAGCATGCAACAACATGCAAAAACATACCAAGCATGCGAAATGCAACCTAAGCATGCAAACATGCAAGGCATGTAACAATATGCAAGGATGGGCAAGCATGCAACAACATGTAGTGGAATTAGCATGTAACAACATGTAATGTGCCAAGTATGCAACAAGCATGCAACAACATGCAAGGCAAGCATGCAACAACGTGCGGAGATGGACTTAAACTAAAATGGACAGCTCTCAAATGTGCCCAAATCAGTGGCCAATAGTGCTAAAATGATGGTACCAAAATGCAAAACAAACAAGTATGCTAATTGGCCCATAAGCTAGGCAATAAGACACAACTCTCAAGCATGAGCCAGGTGTGACAACATGAGAATGTTGCAATGTAATAA
This sequence comes from Camellia granthamiana, assembly GCA_036172215.1. NCBI lineage: Eukaryota > Viridiplantae > Streptophyta > Magnoliopsida > Ericales > Theaceae > Camellia > Camellia granthamiana. Next base: position 33,483,900 of record CM069916.1, read on the forward strand.
GCTCTGAAAATATGTGAGGAATGATGCCAAATCAACCAAACGAAGTAAGCAAAGCGTACGAGGAAGTCCAAAGCTTAAGGCTAGCCAAAGGACTCAAACCATGGCCACAAGAAGCAAGCCCCAAAGAGCCAAGCGCACTCAAAACAGTCCCAAGGCAGGTCAATACAAGACCAAAAACATGCTCGAAACTAGCCAACACAAGCTAGAATACAAGTCCAAAAGCATGAGGCATGCAAGGCTACAAAAGGGTTGTTACACTACACCTATCAAAACCAAACATGGCATGACTTAACCAATGAAAAACAGAGTTATGGCATGTTAAAATGAGCCCAAAAACCCACTTAGATGGCATCCCAAAGGCCTAAGCATGGAGGCATGCACAATGGCTCATTTATCAGGCATAAAACATCAATTCTTTAAAGCATTAAAGGAGTGATAAGTGTAAGTGTATGAGCACATTACATGGACTGAAATAACATAACAAATGATTCCAAATCATTGAAATGGCCCAAGTAAAGCATGCTAGTGACTTGGACACTCAAAGCTAACAAGCAAGAATGCCTTATGGCTATACAAAGCATGGTATATATGACCAAAACAACACAAATCAGACCTTAAACATGGTAAAACATGAACAAAGTCTTCTCAGAGCTAAGCCAAAAGCATGCTAAAATGATATGTTAAAGCATGAGACACATTAGGCTATTTCATGGAAATACACTACAAGTGCAAGGAGCATGCAAGGAGCTATTAAACCAAACCCTAACAGAGGTATGACATGGTAAAACAAGCCCAAGAACATGTTGAAATGGACACAACATAGGCTAGAATGACATGCTACTTCGTGAAGCATACAAAGCCAGTGTGTGTGATTTACACTACAAGCGTATAAACCATGTATGGAATGACCAAGACAAGCAAAAATAGTGGTGAGACTCAGCAAAATAGCCACAAATACATGCTAAAATATGGCCAACATGAACTTAACAAACATGCTCACACATGAGGCATATTAAGGCAAATATTGAAAACACAAGGAGAGGGGATGACCCTCTCCTTTTTGGGACCTTAAAACACCATCCCTACCACTGAAATCCAAAGGGAAGGCCAAAACAAGGTGATCCCAAGGCTTAAAAAGAAGGCACAAGAATAAGGCCAAACAAGGCCTAAGAGGGGGGTAAACAACCCCAAACCAAAAAGTGACCTTAAACAAAGGTCTAAAGCTTGTAAAATCAGAACTTTTATCAGTTAAGAGTTAAGCTTAAAACAATAAGCAAGAAGGTCTAAAAGCTTAAGCAAGAATGGGGGTTTAAAAGCAAGGAGCTCACCCTTGAAGACCACCTTCAAGAACACCACTCCAGCAGCCTCCTTTGACCAAAACCAGTCCAAGAACTCTGAAATCAACCCCAAGGGACCTCAGCTCCAAGAGGATGGTGTTCTACTAGGTGTTTGTGCGCAATAGTAAGACAATACTACACTTTAGAGCACAAAATATGATTAAACAAAGGAATATAGATACAAAACTATATCTATCTCTCAAGACTCAATTTTCTGAACCCTTGAGGAGGGAGGAGATGGTTCTCTCTTATAGAGAACCAAAAGCAAAGCTTCTTGAGGAAGCTAAGCAAAGGGGCAAATCCCTCCATATACGTGTATGGAGGGGGTGAATTGTGCATGCCAACTAGCTGGCATAAAATATCTGCATAAAGCAGATGAATAGGGTTCGGCCAGAAAACAAGGCCGATCGACCAACACAAGGGTCGATCGACTAAAAAGAGTGCCGATCGGCCAACACTTTTGGCCGATGGCAAGAAAATAAGGCCGATGGCCTCAAGCCTTGGCCGATAGGTTGAGGGGATGGCAAACAAGCCACCCTCTTCCCTCAAAAGCAAAAACACAAGTGTTTGGTCCACAATCAAGCACAAAACAGACAAGTTGAGAGATCTTGAGGCAAGGCGCGCGATCGAGGCCTCCGGGAACTCAAAACGAACACAGGCACGGATGATCATCGAGTGTTCAAATGATGACGTCCAAGTCTTGAGGATGGTCGAAAATGGGGTGTCTACAGGATCATATTTACTGTATTTATTGGGGGCGTTACATTGGGCGTCCTCAAACTAGCAAAACTAGTGAGTGATGCCATGGTTTTGAAAACTGTACCTTACTAACTAGTTGAACTAGTTGGCCCGTCAACTAATCGTTGATCTTAGTTGGATCTCAGTCAGAACTGTTTTATATAAAGAATCTGAGTATTTTTTGAAATTCGCTTAAATTTGTGATTACACTACTGAACCGATTGACTCAGTCTGGTTATGTTGCTGCCTTCCTTGTATTAAAAATTATATATTAAATGGATTTGTTGTTCAATTCACGGTCAAACTGCTGAACCTATTGACTTAGTCCAGTTATGTTTAGGGCTACAAATGAACTGAGCTGCTCACGAATAAGCTTGGCACAGCTCGTTAAGTGCTCGGCTCGACTCATTTTGTAAATGAGCGGAGCTCGAGCTACAATATTAGGCTCCTTTAGCAAACAAGCCGAGCTCGAGCTTGAATAAGTTCGACTCGTTTATCTTTTTTTAAACTGTATAATAAATATATTATTTATATATTAAATAATATTACAAAAAAAATCTTATCGAGCCAAGCCGAGTCCTTGAAACAAAGTCCTTGAATCATATAATGTTATGGTACCCATTTGTGTGGCAAATTTGGTCATGCTTAGTAGATTGGTGGGGATTGAGTTGGGTTATACCTGGTTCTGTAGAGAGTTTGTTTCAATGGTGGAAGGCATGGAAATGCAAAAAGAAAGTGAGGCAAATTTGAAGAGCCTTACCTATGGTAGTGGTGTGGTCTGTGTGTAAGTATAGGAATGATTGCATTTTCAATGGTACTCAACTTCATATTGAGGCTTTCAGTGAGATTATCAAAGTAAGGATGGCTATATGAATGAAGTCTCATGATATAGGCTGTTCTTACACTATCAGTGATATAGTATAGAGCCTCAACAGGTGATCAAATGTTAGGGGTGGAACTTGGGTGAGCTCAACCCGAGCAACCTGAGCTGTAACGCCCTCAAAATAATACATATAAACCCAACATTCAAGACATCCGTAGACATGAGAGAATAAAGCATATTTCTATTTATCAGAGTATTCATTACAAAAGTATTACATGTTGACAACAAAAGTAAATGCCCCACGGACTTACAACTTTCCAAGCCAACACTTGGTTGCAAAAAGAGAGTACTAACTCAAATACACATTAAGCCCTTGGCTTGAATTTACATGTAATATCAAAAGAGAATAACAAAAAGATCTATCAGCCTCAAAGCCTCCCAAGCTACGTCCTTGGAGGTGGCATATCACCTGAACCTGAAAATGATGTCCCATATAAGGTGAGCCAATGCCCAGTAGAGATATGCTAAACATAATATGGGCGATAACTAAAACATTGGCATTTGATAAATGTTTAACTCATATAAATAGATGTACATCTCTTTCATAACCAATCCACATTCATAGATATATATATATATATCAACCCTTTTCACATTCATTATCCAAACCAAATCATAGATTTGGTTCTCTATTCATCCAAACAATTTATAATGAGATTACTACTCACATCATTAACATTTCAATACTTCCATTCATAATCACTTAATATGAGACTACAACTCATATCAATAATACTTCAACACTTCAGTTCATCTACGTTATGCAAACATAATCAAGATTTCGGGACTTTCACCCTGGACTCTCCGGCCAACTTAATTATCAATGGAGACCAACCCCTATCTCCTCCCAAATAGGTTTGAGAGTACATCCCCTATCCCCTCTCAAACCTTGGAGTACATCCCATATCTCATCCCAAACAACATACATATACAATGTATTTAAACACTTATCATATACAATGATCAATCAATACACATATTTGATGTATTATTCCAACCGTTATATTTAATGACATATTCAATGTGATTAGTTTCAGTTTTCCCTAATCAACATACAGTGTCTACAACAATCAAGACTATCTTCCACCGATAGCCCGAAGCAGTTATTTCTAAACAGGTAATAAATTCATTTAGACAAATAAATTATCAACAATTTCATAGGTGAGTGATTAACTAATCCAACTACACCATTCAATCTCATAACTTCCCAATTTCATGGTTTATAACTCAATTTCATATTTTCATGATTAATTTCATTAATTACACCAATGACCCGATTAAACCCAACTAGGGCATTTTCCCCTCTTTTCTCAACATTGACCCAAAGGTCCAAATATTATCAATGAACTTCAATAACCTCATTTTAAGACCCATATACACATGTATAGTACAAAAGGAACAAAACCCCTCTTTATATATTTCAAGTTTTGAAACCCTAACACCCAAAATTTCCCAACTTCAACATTAAATCAAAATGGCCACAAGTTTATGTCAAAGGCCATAAATATGAGTAGTTATCCCTACCTCAAGTGAAAAGACTCAATAGAGATGATGAAGAAACTCGAATGTGCTCCAAACCCAATGATTTTCGGATCCAAACGAAGATCAAGCCAAGCTCCACACTTTTTACAAAGGGTTTAGGGTGGAAGATCACTAGAATTAGACGGATCTGTAGAGAGAAGGTGTATTGTAGTGAGAGAAGCTCTCAAATTAGGGTTTTGGAAAGTTAGAGAGAGAGAGAGAGAGAGTCGAAAAAGTGATTTAAAATGACACAGTCGCGATCTGATATACGTATAGTCCGCTCATAAGACACAAAAACTTCACCCGCTCGAGCTCAAAAATAGCCGCTTGAGCGCCAAGGCACAACAGCAAAGCACTACCCGCTCGAGCGCAAAGATACCCGCTCGAGCATAAGGAACTCCGCTCGAGCGTGAAAAACACTTCTGCAGTATATTTGGAAACGCACAAAATGCTGAAAGGATACAAACTCCGCTCGAGCGGAACAAGACCCGTTCGAGCGGATCATCAAAAATCTGGGCAACAAGATTAGAGACTAAAACTCAACCAACCTGTTACAAACCTGCCCAACACATCCTAAAACTCAAATACAAAGAATTAAAGGACGGAAATGAAACATATGCAACAACCGACATCCATGGAACCGAGTCCGGAATACAACAACCAATGGAGGGAAAACCAGGATCGCTATAACCTCCCCCCTTAAAGAATTTCGTCCCCAAAATTAGTTATAACTTTCAACATTGTGATTTTTCAATTCTCAACAATATTACAATTCAATATTCAATATCCTGACCCATTACCGGTCACCCCATCTCTTTTCAAGAGGCAATTTACAATATATTTTCTCAACATGCATCATCAATCATGCCTTCCTTTGAAATTCACCAATTTCAACACACATATTCCATAATTCAACAACATATTCAGTGTTAATGATACATTTGCGTTTCTACAACACATTCAACATATACAATGTTAAATTAAACTTCCATTTCCAAGGCATACTCAACCATTACAATATTTCCATAAACTAAAACATATACAATGTTCTTAGAGTTTATCAACAAACAAAGTTTCCAATACATGGCTAAACATTAACAAACAAGTCCGGATATTTCTCACGGACCTCCAACTCGCGTTCCCAGCCCGAATTTTTTTAGGGCTTGGACAAAATATTTTCAAATTCGGTACGGGCTTGGGAAAAAATTCAGAATGTAACGCCCCGAAATAATTCAACATGAACTACCCACAAATGATCAACATTCACCCAACAATGGCAATAATCTACCCATCTTTGCATAATTAATAATGAGTCTTTACAAAGGTTTTACATGCGGATATACATTCATCGATACAAAACATATGAATCTATAGCATGTAAAGCATCCATTCTCAAAACAATACAATGCCCTTAAGGGCTTACATCTTCCAAGGCATGAGCCCAATTACACACAAATGGTTTATACAACCCCTACACATTAGCCCTTAGCTCACAAAGGAATTATAACAAAATAAAAGAGCTATTTCACTCTTCTCAAAAATATCCACGCCCTCAGTTTGGCGGGATCACCACATCTTTACCTGCACCAAATCCCATAGGGGTGAGTATAAAGCCCAGTAGAGAAATTCTCACAAAGTATATACAGTTATGCTTTTTCCTCAATGTAAAAATAGATGTAGATGCAATGCCATGCCAAGATTAAGAAATGAGGAAAAGATTCTTTTCAATGCACTATTTCAACATCACCATACACTCGATATCCTCATGTGATCTCGTTAATTTCAAACTTCCATTATTAACTCAATAGGGGCGGTAATACGACACTGGTAATCCCTAGGTTGGTGTCTGCAAGTAGACTCTACGAGTACTACCAAACTGTCATTTTTACCGGTATTAACTAGAAGGCTTGACACCTATCCGCGTGATTTCCTGGTCTTTCACCATGGACACTCAGGCCAACTTAACAAGTTCAACTACACCCCCTATCCGGACTTACCACGTATTTACCCCATGTATACTATCATAGTTTTCATTGCAACATGTATTCTCTCCTAATAAAAATGTTTTCCAACACATACCAAGATGCACAATGATGTTAGTAACTCAATTGAAATATGATGCATTAATCACTATATCAAAACATAAATTTCTATTCTCAAGACATCTCTACAACAACATCAATTAAATCCCACTCCTTGTTTCTTCCTTTCAAGCCATTTCTCAGAACATCCATGTGCCCACCATTTCTCACAACAACAATTTACAACAAATAATCCTTTCAAGGCAAACCATGTTCTCAACACAATTCCAAGATCTTACGAAGTTTCATATACATGATACAAAGTCATTCATCACTCCCAACAACATACATTTTCAACATTTTTAACAACTTTGCAATAATATCATCTCACCTATCATCATAATACAAAATAGTAAAGAGTTTCACAAGTATTTCCATGTGTTTTCAAAATCCCCCAATTTCTAGGGTTTTTCCCTCAAGATAATCACTTCCCTTTTTTGTTTGTGGAAACCCTCATCAAAACATTTGTCAGACATCAAACAAATGAATCCCTCAAGATAATTTACATTTTTAAAGTTTAGAACAAAGCCTTCTTTTGAAGGAAATCTCTACATTTTGAAAAAAAACACAAGATTGAAAATTTTAAATCTAATAGAAACTTTTAAATCATCATCAAATAGCAAAACTATATATATAACTCAAGAATAACCCTACCTCAAGCTTGATGAAGAAGAAGAAGGGAAACCCTAATTTGAAGATGAGAGGAAGCTTGATTTCCGCTATCCAAATGAAGCTCTTGCCCAAAATCTCCAAGATTAAGAGAGTTGATGATGATCTAAACTCAAGGATGTCAAGAATCAAAGAGTCTTTAATGCTAGGGGATGATTTCTAGAGAGAAGGGGGAGTTAACATAACTTTTAGAGTGAGAGAGAGGTGTAGGAAATGAAATAAATTCGGCCCTAGGGTGTAAGAAAAACAGAGCCCCGAACTGCCCAGATTCCTGCACGTGCGGCCCTCACCCCCGTACGTGCGGTGACCCATCCGCACTTCAGCCTGCACCTGCCTTTTAGGTAGTGTGCAACTCACTCAAGTCCCGCATTCCCGCACGTGCGGCTTCATTCCCCGCACGTGCGGCCTTGGGCCCCGCACGTACGGCCTTGGCCCAGAAAATTCTGTTTCACTCCCGGCACCCCGGACCCGACTCCGCCCTTCCCGGAACAAGAAACTTCAACAACGACACACACACACACACAAGAACGAGAGTTTTAAATTTTGAAATAACTTCCGGACGTTTCAAACCCAACGGAAACATGAGAGGACGAAGCCAAAGGGAAAGGAAAAAGAGAAGAAAAGAAACCCGGCCATCACATAGAAGCCCGAATTAAATTTGGGTGGACTTGGGCGAAGACGTCAAACAATCCGAGCAACCCGAAGCCCGAATTATACATATATAGATATATAAAAACATTAAATATACATATAAATTATTACCCATGACATGATATTAAAGTAATTTATATTATTAAATCAGATTGAATATATATTATACATACAAATAACATAAAATCTTACCTTTTTTCTTTTTATTTTCACTCATAAATTGTAAAGACTACAATAGTGGCATCTCTCTTACATTATATAAATTATTTGTTTTGATGGTATTAATGATTTTCTATAAAATAAAATAAAAAATTGCAAATAGAGTCAAATTTTAATAATTAACTAATTAAATAAAAAAAATAAAAGAGCTGAAATTCATTTACAATTCAGGCAATTTGGGTTTAACTCGGGTCGGGCTTGGGCAAACAACCTCGGGTTACAATTCGGGCTTGAGCAGGTCTCAGCACAACTTGGGTTGGGCTTGAACAACCTCCCAACCCGACCGAACCCGCCCGAGTTACACCCCTATCAAATGTATTAGGTAGGCTAACACTAGAGAAAAGAGGACTTTTTGAGGAGGAGAAGCTGCTGGGTTGTTTTTGATTTTGTTCTTGTTTTCCTAGTTTTTATGGGTGTATGTTGTGTTTACAAAATCTATATTATATCAATACACCTAATTGGTGAGACAAAGTGATGAAAATTAGTAAAAAAAATTTACCTTTATACCTAATTATTGCTAAAAGGAATATGTTTAATTAGTAAAAAAAATATATTTTTTGTTTATATCTATACCATGGTAACCAATAACAGGCTGCTCTGGGACACCACCAACAAGTTCTTCAAAAATTGCAGCCGGGTCAACATTTGCCCCAATTACCTAAATATTGACAGGGATATCCCCTGGAATGTCCCAATAAGGTGGTGTTTCTTGCTCATTATTATCAGGCACAGGCTGTTTAGGAGCATTGGCAAGAGGTGCTGCAATAAACAATAAGGATCTCAAAATAATGTCGCAACTAAAGAAAAAAATTTGCGTAATTAAAGGTTACATATGGTATGTAAATGAGTATTATAGATTTCTCCGTAATATATAGACATTCTCAATGCACTCTCAATCTTACGTGTTTTTAAAATTAACGTTGACCTCATTTAGAATTGACAAATGCTTATATATCGTCAGATAGGTCAGTAAAAATTTATATAGCATTATATTGACAATTTTAAGAAAAGGCTGACTGGTTGGAAAAGGAAAATCTTGTCATTTGCTGGTAGAGTGACTCAGTAAAATCTGTTTTGGCCTCCTTGCCTACTTACTACATGTCTCTGTTTAGATTACCTGTGTGTGTTGCTAAGGAGATTGACAGGCTACAAACAACATTCTTGTGGGGGGATTCTGAGTCTAAAAGGAAAGTATATCTGGTTAAATTGAGAGAGGTAACAATGAACAAGAAGCAAGGGGGAGTTGGGATTAGAGATGTCAGGCTAGCAAATCATTGTATGTTGATGAAATGGTGGTGGAGACTTGCTTTGGAGGATGATGCATTGTGGAAGCAAGTTATTTGCAGCAAGTATGGATCAACAGGAGGGCGATGGCTGCCATCAATAGAAATATCTGTCAAAGTTTCTAATATTTGGAGGGATATTCTGAGTGTGCCTCAGTCCTATCCCAGGCTGCACAGTTTGTATGTTAAGAATGTGGAAATTAAGATTGGAAATGGTAACAGGGTCTTGTTCTGGATTGACAATTGAAGGGGGGATTCATGTCTGAAGTTGAAGTTCCCTAGATTGTATCAGCTATGCACATAAAAGGATATCTCATTGAATGGGTAGCTGTCAAGACTCAGTAGCCACAAAAGGTGGAGTTTCAATTTTAGAAGATCCTCACATGCTTGGGAGGACGATGAGCTCAAAAGACTCCATATCTTGTTAGGTGAAGGGCCACGTGAGCATGTATTTCTTTAATTACATATAGAGTTCTATAAAAACTCAAACCAAATTTAAATTATACTAATTTTACTTAATTTTATGTGGACTCTCTATACCCAATATCAATTTGAATTATACTAATTTTTTCTTTTTTGATTTAGATGTTACGTGATTCTTTCTTGGCTATGAATTTCTTTTATATACTTGATATGTTAATTGAAGAGTGTTTATTTTATAATCTTATAATTTAATATATATATATATATCATATAAAATCATTATATGAGAATTCAACTACAACATATTTATATTTAATTTTTTTAATAAATTTTATATAATTTCTATTTCTACATATTTTTATTTTTCAAATGAATAAAAAAGAAAATTAAATAGTTAGAATTACTTTTAATTTTATGTACTTACTAATTCTTCTTCTAAATTAAATATTATTTTTAATATCAAAATGAGTATTTATTTTATTATTTTATAATTTAATATATATCATACAAAATTATTATATAATAATTATATTTTTATAATATGATAGAACTAAAATTATCACAATACACAAATAATTTAACTAAAATTAATATATATATATATAAGTATTGAAGTAACAATTTTATAGAATGATAGCGCTAATATTATCAAAATAAATAATTAAAATCAAAATTTAAATTTAATTTTAATTTTATGTACTTTGGGTAATTTGTATTTAATATACATTTGAGTTCCATTAGCAGAACTTAGTGGTTCACTAGTTTTATGATTATATTTAGTAGGGATTAAACCTTCTTGAATACAATTAAGGTCTGCGCATGTATCAATTAAGGCTATGACTTCTATTTTATAATCATTGATAATTAGTTTAACTTTTGAATGCCATTGTTAGATATTAATTCGGTTAATGATATATTATTCTTTTATAACACACATTGTATCATCAAATAATTTTTGGAAAAAAAAATAGCATGTGTGCATTGCACGGGTCAACAACTAGTTTTCTTTAGTAGTTATAACGTGCATATGGTACAAATCCTAAGAAAATAAATTGACAAATGTTAAATATTAAATATTGTGGAGTATTATATTAGATAATAATGATTCATCGAAAATGATTGTGTATATTTGAGGCACCTATTGATGTTTCTTGAATAATTTTTATAGAAAAATTTAGAATTTATAGTATTACGGATAATGCACAATCATGAGCTCTGCTAGAAAATATATGGGAAAATAATTTGGCTAGAATAAAAAATTTACTGTTATAAAAAGGGGAGAGCACAGCTTGCACATTGCTAAAAAGGCAGGTGCGGAAGTGAGGTGCGGGAAGTTAGGTAGATCCGAATTTTGCTCTTTTCTTCTCTATTTGGGCTGATTGAATGTCACTTTTTGTATATCTCTCTCTCTAGAAACATTTCCTCTTCCTTCTCTCTACATTTCCTACCAAAAACCTCACAAGATCTTTGATTTCTCCAAATCCATTGGGATTTAGATCCAAGTTCTTCATCAAAGTTGGTTATCTAGGCGAGGGCTACGTTGCGTGCAGTGGAGATCGACTTTCATCGTCGTTGATTTTGAGGTTTTTAACTCGTTTCTTCTTCAAACTTGAGGTAGAGATTTCCTTTGAGTTATATATATGTTTTTGCAAGGCCTAGATAATTTTCGAAATCATCCTTTGATTAGCTTTGAGAAATTGATTGTTGATTACACGAAAATGAGTGATTTTGAAAGAGGGTTTATTTTCTTTTCCTTTTAAAATAGAAATTGAGGGTTTTAAACCATATTGATTGAAGATGATTTTAGGGAGATTCTTCTAAATATTTTGGAGATGAATGGTTTTGGTGAGAAAACCTAGAAATTGGGTCTTTTTGAAAGATGATGAAAATCCTTAGAAGATGTTGTCATATTTATTTTGTGTATCAAAATAAATGGATGTTCTGAAAATTGTTTATTTATATATAAATGACGAATTTTGTGAACAAAATTGTTTATTTTGGAAATTGTTGTCAAAATGTTGATTTAGTCTTGAATTGACTAAATTGTTGAGATTGCTCGAAATGTAGGGATTACGTTATTCTCTTGAATAAATTGGATGTAAAAGTATATATATATATTCATCTTGTGGAATTGTGTTGAAAAAGGGATTGGGAATTTTGATCACAATGGTATATTGTGTGGAACAATTGAATATGGAAGTAATATTGCATTGCATTTTTAATCATACATTGGCATTTCAATTCATTAGACTATATTAAGTTTTGGAAATTTGCATTGAGAAAAGAATGTTGGGAAATGGGTTTTCATGAAATGGTTTTGGGGTAAATACGGTGGTAAGTCTTGATAGGTGGTGTGGATGAAATTGTTTAAGTTGGCCAAAGTATCCTTGGTGAAAGACTAGAAAGTCGCGTGGATAGGTGTCGAGCCTTCCGGTTAATACCGGTAAAAATGATAATTGGTAGTACTCGTATAGTCTACTTGCAGACACCGACCTAGGGATTATCAGAGTTGTATTTACCGCCCCTTGAATTAAATTGATAAATTTTGAACAATTGAAGTTGCATAACATCATTGAGTATGATGGCTTTCAAAAGATGAAGATATGTTTTATTTTCAAAAAGACATGGCATGGCATGTGCATTCATCTCTTAAGACTTGTATAAAATGTATATACTTTGTTAAGGGATTTCCTACTGGGCTTTATGCTTATCCTACCAGATTTTTGTGCAGGAAAAGACGTGGTGAATCCGCCTAATTGAGGGCGTGGAAATGTGTGTGTTAAGAGCACTAAAGTTCTCCTTTGCTGTGATCCTATTTGTAAGCTAAGGGCTATGTATGTGTGGGTTTGAATCACCATTTTGTGTAACCAGCCTTAAGCCTTGGAAGATTGTAAACCCTTGGGGGTGCTTATTTGGTTATTTACTTGTTGTTGAATCAATGTAATATCGTATCAGGAACTATTATTATTATGTAATACAAGTATGAGAAGTTATATTTGGTTTTCCTTTAAGAAAGCCATGATTGTTGCATTATCATTTGCGCTAGAAATTTGGGGCGTTACATATCAGGTAGGCTAAGACTAGAGAAAAGAGGACTTTCTGAGGAGGAGAAGCTACTGGGTTGTTTTTGATTTTGTTCTTGTTTTCCTTGTTTTTATGGGTGTATGTTGTGTTTACAAAATCTATATTATAAAAATAAACCTAATTGGTGAGACAAAGTGATGAAAATTAGTAAAAAAAATTACCTTTATACCTAATTATTGCCAAAAGGAATATGTTTAATTAGTAAAAAAATATATATTTTGTTTATATCCATACCTTGGTAACCAATAACAGGCTGCTCTGGGACACCACCAACAAGTTCTTTAAAAATTACAGCCGGGTCAACATCTGCCCCAATTACCTGAATATTGACGGGGATATCCCCTGGAATGTCCCAATAAGGTGGTGTTTCTTGCTCATTGTTATCAGGCGCAGGCTGTTCAGGAGCATTGGCAAGAGGTGCTGTAATAAACAACAAGGATCTCAAAATAATGTCACAACTAAAAAAAATAATTGCGTAATTAAGGGTTACATATGGTATGTAAATGAGTATAATAGATTTCTTCATTATATATAGACATTCTCAATGCACTCTCAATCTTACGTGTTTTTAAAATTAACGTTGACCTCATTTAGAATTGACAAATGATTATATATCATCAAATAGGTCAGTAAAACTCTTAACTTCCTCTGTAAAAATTTATATAGCATGATAAGTCTTACTATTCATTAAATGTGGGGTGTCATACAAATACAAAATCTATATTATATATATACACCTAATTGGTGAAAAAAGCAATCAAATAAAATTAAAATAAATAGTTTTCTTCGTAGAACCAACTGCTAATAAAGACTTGTTTGGTATCATTTTCACAAGGTGTTTCTAGTTCTTGGGAAAATAAAAATAAAAAATGGAAACTAAAAGTAAATTATTTGACAAACTATTTTGAGAAATTCTTGGACAAATTTTAAAATTAAAAACTGAATATAGTATTTAGTGCTATCTTAAAAAAATGCAATTTTCAATGGAAAAAATGTTGTTTTAGAAACAAATTATGTTTGGTGATCTAGGCTTGGGTATAGCGATCCTGGTTTTGACCAGACTCTTGTGGTATTCCGGACGCCCGTTTAATGCTTTCATAATGTTGTTTGCCCCCTTCTTCCCTTGTATCTCCTGAATTTGGCCTTTGGGTGGTTGTGGTTGTGTCTGGAACAAGTTGGTTGCTTGTTTTTCCCAAACCTTGTTGTCCAGAATTTTGGTCCTCTGCTTGAGCGGCCTTTCTCGCGCTCGAGCGGGAGTTGCAAACCTTCAGTACTTTGCACGTCTACAAAAGTGCTAGAGGGGTGTCTTTAACGCTCAAGCGGCGTTTCCTACGCTCGAGGGGGTTGGCGCTCGAGCATCCCTTCTTGAGCTCGAGCAGTTGGTTTGTCGTCTGTACAAGTTCTGGAGGTATGTATTCTGTGCTCGAGAGGGCCTCTTCTTGCACTCGAGCGGAGCAAATCTTTGTGTCTAACGCTCAAGCGTGAAACTCTCCGCTTGAGCGGACTGCGCGTACATCATATCGTAAAAGTGACTTTTTACATCACTTTTTCATATTTTTTCATCCAAAATCCTAAAGTTGAGAGCCTCTCTCTCTAAAACTCACATTCTCTCTACATTTTGACCTAGATCTACTGATCTCTTCACCCGACTTCCTTTGATAAAAAGTTGGAGCATCTCAAGATCAACATTTTAACTCGATTAAAGTTGGATTTCGTCATTTTTGAAGCTCCATCCTTGCTTGGCTCATTTTTTGTCTTTGAGGTAGGGGTTTTCTACACTTTGTTATGATGTTTGGCTTAGTTATTTTTGGATTGTGTAACGATAGTAGGATTTAGGAGTATTTTGAGCCAAATCTAGAGTTTGGGTGAAATGTAAAAGAGGGGCTTTGGTGAGAACAAAATAGACGAACTTGGGTTTTGAAAATAGAGTCTTGTTTTGTCAAATGGGTGATTTTGGTACTTGGGTTAATATTTTGAAAAAGGGGATTTTGCCCTAAGATGACTATTATATCTATTTTGTATAAATAGTTGAAATTAATATTGTAAACATGAAATTGGTCAAGTATTGAAATGGATGGTGAAATTGGATAGATGATGTGTCTCATCTTTGGAAAAATTTGGATAAATCGTCTGTCTTGAGATTGTATATCTGTTTAGAAATATCTGTATTGGGCTATCGGTGGAGGATAGTTTTGATTGTTGTAGAAATTACATGTGGATTAGGTGAATTGAAACTATCCCATGGTTGATTATCATTGAATATGATCATGTTGTTAAATACATTGTATATGTATGATTGTTTGGGAGGAGAAAGGGGATGTACTCCATTATAATTAAGTTGGCCGGAGTGTCCTAGGTGAAAGTCCCGAAATTATACGTGGGTGTCTATCCCGCGGACGAAATATCCGTAAAATGGCAATTGTAGTGCTTGTATAGCCTACGTTTACATGGGTCTCATTTGACGGTTGCCCGCGGACGAAATATCCATGAAATGGAAGTTTGAAGTGTTTATGTATGTGTTGTAAGATTTGAAAAACCATTAAGTTGTAGCCTCAGTTTGGTTATTGAGAAAAAATGAAATAACTAATGGATGGAGAAAGATCAGTGAACGAAATATGAATTGAAAGAAAATGGATTAAGATTTGAATATGATATTTTATGAGTATATGAATTTATGGACGTTCTGTCACAGGCATTGTATACGTACATAGCACTTATACCTTTGCTAAATTTCACATACTGTGTTAAATGATTTCTGCTAGACTATGGCTCACCCAATTTTGGAAAAAACATTTTCAGGTACTGATGGCATGCCTCCACCAAGGCAATAGCGTTGGAGGAGTCTTTGGGAAGCAAGAGATTCTTGTTTTGTTATATTTTTGTATAGCCTGGGGCTAAATTTGTATGAGCTAGTCTCCTTTTGTTATAACCAAGTCAATACTTGGAAAGGTGTAAGTCCGAAGGGCATTTAGTTATGTTAAACTCTTTTGTATTATCATCTTCATATAATGAAAGGGATTTTACACTCTGATTGATGTATTTATTAATTATACTTTGGATCATATTTATTGTATTTATTGGGGACGTTACATTGGGCGTCCTCAAAACAGCAAAACTAGTGAGTGATGCCATGGTTTTGAAAACCGTACCTTAGTGACTAGTTGAACTAGTTGGCTCGCCAACTAGTCCTTGATCATATTCGGATCTCAGTCAGAACCATTTTATATAAAGAATCTGAGTATTTTTTGAAATTCGCTTCAATTCGTGATTAAACTACTGAACCAATTGACTCGGTCTGGTTATGTTGCTGCTTTTCTTGTATTAAAAATTATATACTAAATGGATTTGTTGTTCAATTCACGGTCAAACCGCTAAACCTATTGACTTAGTCCAGTTATGTTTAGGGCTGCAAATGAACTGAGCTGCTTACAAATAAGCTTGGCACAGCTCGTTAAGTGCTCAGCTCGGCTCATTTTGTAAATGAGCCGAGCTCGAGCTACAATATTAGGCTCCTTTAGCAAACAAGCCGAGCTCGAGCTCGAATAAGTTCTACTCGTTTATCTTTTTTTAAACTATATAATAAATATATTATTTATATATTAAATAATGTTAAAAAAAAAATCTTATTGAGCCAAGTCGAGTCCTTGAAACAAAGTCCTTGAATCATATAATGTTATGGTGCCCATTTGTGTGGCAAATTTGGTCATGCTTAGTAGATTGGTGGGGATTGAGTTGGGTTATACCTGGGTCTGTAGAGATTTGTTTCAATGGTGGAAGGAATGGAAATGCAAAGAGAAAGTGAGACAAATTTGGAGAGCCTTACCTGCGACAGTGGTGTGGTCTGTGTGTAAGTATAGGAATGATTGCATTTTCAATGGTACTCAACTTCGTATTGAGGCTTTTAGTGAGATTATCAAAGTAAGGATGGCTATATGGATGAAGGCTCATGATATAGGCTGTTCTTACACTATCAGTGATATAGTATAGAGCCTCAACAGGTGATCAAATGTTAGGGGTGCAACTTGGGCGGGGCTCAACCCGAGCAACCCGAGCCCAGCTCGAATTTTTTTAGGGCTTGGACAAAATATTTTCAAATTTGGTACAGGCTTGGGCAAAAATTTAGAAGCCCGAATTAAATTTGGGTGGACTTGGCCGAAGGCGTCAAATAACCCGAAGCCCGAATTATACATATATAGATATATAAAAAATATTAAATATACATATAAATTATTACCCATGACATGATATTAAAGTAATTTATATTATTAAATCATATTGAATATATATTATATATACAAATAACATAAAATCTTACTTTTTTTCTTTTTATTTTCACTCATAAATTGTAAAGACTACTATAGTGGCATCTCTCTTACATTATATAAATTATTTGTTTTGGTGGTATTTGTAATAACCCAACCCTCGTACATGTTTTCTAATATATTTTCGGACCCTATTTTGTGTTTTTGAATGTGAACCCCATGTTTAAGGATGTCTATCAGTTTAACAAGAAAAGTATCTGTTACATTAGAATGTTTGGTTCAGAAATTGGAAACCTTAGGGGCTTAATTATCTGAAATTGATTTTATATATGTGATCAGCATAATTTTTAGGTAATATTAAGCATTTCTGGGAAATTTCAATTTCGGGTGTTTAAACGATTGATTTTTGTCCTATTCATTTCCTAGATATATATATGTGTTCTTTAAGTCAATGATTTAGAACTCAAAATTTGATCTTGTGAGAGAAGGAAGTTAGAGAGGAGGAAGAGTACCTCAAGGGAGAATTTGGGGGAGATCTTCAAGCTCAAGGTATGTAAATTTCATTTTTGTTCAGCTCCTCTCTTGTGTTGGAGAGGATTCTATGTGAGTTCATGGGGGTTCATGTAAGAGAAGGGTTGTGTATGTATATGAATCATTTCTAAGATTGAATGAGGGTTCTTTATCATGTTGTAGTTTATATTCATGTGAACCATGTAAAAGAGATTCCATTCCATCTCTTCTTGGCAAGTAGTAGACAAATAGCTAAAGGCATCCATGGTTAAGTGTATGCATGAATAAGAATATTATGGGATGAATTGTATGTATGAGCTTAAGGATTGTAAATATAATTTATGGTTGGAGTTTTGTATGTTGTAATTCCAATAACATGAATTTTAAAGCTACTTAGAGCCTTGAAAACACTCCCAAAAGAATGAGATTTTGAAGCAATTTTCGGGCTGGAACAGGTGAATCCCGCACGTGCGGGAGTCACTGCCGCACGTGCGGCAAATGCTGAATTTTGGAGGTTAGGTTCTACTTAAAAGGCACGTGCGGGGGAATTTTGCCGCACGTGCAGGGGAGTTTGCCGCACGTGCAGCCCATGCTGAAAAACCTGGATTGCTCTATTTTGCGTGTAGGACCCTCTAATGTTGTCGAAATATTTATTTGATGCCTATTCGATATTTATAAATTCATTCGAAGTAAAGCGAAACGGAAAGTAACTTGATATGAAAGATGAACTAAAATGTAAGTTTTGAATGTGTGCAGGGCACACTCTGGGAGGAACAAGCACGTCATCACAACGCTGTGAGTAGTAGTACAACTAATAGTTGCTATTAGCATTCTGTTAATTCCGTTAATTATGTAATTATGCAAGTTATGTAAGTGATTCAAGAATGAGAATAACTAATGGAAAGAATGAAATTACTTTCATATGACGATGGAACTTTGTAAGACACTGAGATCAGTTTGCTCTAAGATATGAAACAAAGTGCTACACGGAACTAAGTGCTACGATGTGAGCCACCTCTAGAATCCGTGTGAGACACCTCTTGGGTTCAGACATGTATATGTTCAAGGGCTTAATGCCAATGCATTCAAGGGCTCAATGCCAATATGTTTAAGGGCTCAATGCCAATATGTTCAAGGGCTCAATGCCAACACGTTTAAGGGCTTCGCGCCACAATGTTCAAGGGCTTTATGCCACTCTATTCAAGGGCTTACAGCCATTATATTTCAAGATATTATGATTCAAGCTATTATGTTTCAAGACTAGGCCTAAGGCCATTATGAAATTAGTACAGAATCAGACTAACTATGTGTGCACTTTCATATGCATTGATCTATTATGTTTCAAGTTAAGCATTGTTTTATTTAGGTATTACTATTCACTGAGCCTGGCTTACTCTGTGTTATGTCTATTTCTGTAGGTAACCAACCAGGTGGTCAGTCCTAGCCATGACACCCGTTTTCTTTTGTCAATCCTCGTGAGTCCAGGCACCTTACAAGGCCATTTATTTTGTGAAGTTTGTTAAGATGATTAGCCTACTTTTTGGTTGCCCATCTAAGGTTGAATGTATATAACTTCAATGGTTTTGTATACGCCCGATTTTAGGGCTGGGACTGTATATGTGTATGTGTATAACCAGCTAAGGGATATTGTTTTTGGACTTTATCTACTTATTTTGATGTATGTGATCCTGGCATGGTATTAGTAGCTCAATGGAGTTGTTTGTCTCATTGTTGTTTTTATAGTTAGTGCTTCCGATAAGGCCCCGTATGTGATGTATACCAGGTTAAATGTCCGTTTTTTGAATAGGTCATGCCCAAACTTTTAGGGGCAAGTTTAGGGCGTGATAGTATTAATGATTTTCTATAAAATAAAATAAAAAATTGTAAATAGAGTCAAATTTTAATAAAAAAATAAAGAAATAAAAAATAAAAATAAAAAACTGAAATTCATTTACAATTCGGGCAATTCGGGTTTAACTTGGGTCCGGCTTGGGCGAACAACCTCGGGTTACAATTCAGGCTTGGGTAGGTCTTAGCATAACTTGGGTTGGGCTTGAACAACCTCCTAACCCAACTGAACCCGCCCGAGTTGCACCCCTATCAAATGTATTAGGTAGGCTAACACTAGAGAAAAGAGGACTTTCTGAGGAGGAGAATTTGCTGGATTGTTTTTGATTTTGTTCTTGTTTTCTTAGTTTTTATAGGTGTTTCTTGTGTTTACAAAATCTATATTATATCAATACACCTAATTGGTGAGACAAAGTGATGAAAATTAGTAAAAAAAAATTACCTTTATACCTAATTATTGCTAAAAGGAATATGTTTAATAAGTAAAAAAATATATTTTTTGTTTATATCCATACCTTGGTAACCAATAACAGGCTGCTCTGAGACACCACCAACAAGTTCTTCAAAAATTGCAGCCGGGTCAACATCTGCCTCAATTAACTGAATATTGACAGGGATATCCCCTGGAATGTCCCAATAAGGTGGTGTTTCTTGCTCATTATTTTCAGGCGCAGGCTGTTTAGGAGCATTGGCAAGAGGTGCTGCAATTCTAGCCAAATTATTTTTCCATATATTTTCTGGCAGAGCTCATGATATTGCATTATTAGTAATACTATTAATTCTAAATTCTTCTATAAAAATTATTCAAGAAACATCAATAGGTGTCTCAAATATACACAATCATTTTCGATGAATCATTATTATCTAATATAATACTCCACAATATTTAATATTTAACATTTAACATTTGTCAATTTATTTTCTAAGGATTTGTACCATATGCACGTTATAACTACTGAAGAAAACTAGTTGTTGACCTGTGCAATGCACACGTGCTATTTTTTTTCCAAAAACTATTTGATGATACAATGTTGTAGACGCGCCCCCGGGAACTCTCCAAATATCCGCGCGCGCCTGCGAGGGGCGGGACGCGAATTCTTGTTTTATTCTCTGAGCTACTATAGTTTGGACTCAAATGTCACGGTTCTGAATCTAATCTTACAATGTGCGATGTAAGACCGATAAATCACCAAAGTGTCCAAATTCGGCAAATCGTTTTGGAAAACTGATTTTTATAAAGAAGTGCCAAACATGGACTGCTTTGCCAGATACAGAGTCGCCACCTAAATATTTTATTTTGGGGGAATTTAGGAAACCCTGACTCGTGCGTAAGGCTACGTGTCCATCATCACCAAAGTTGCCTTGGCTCGGGAACTTGGGTACGAGAGGGGAAGGTCATTTAATGAGCACCCCCGCTCGCCCAATCAAAGATCGGCCTATACTAAGCATGATATCTTGTTTTTGAAAACACATGTGTTCTTATTCTGATTAATTAGCTAATCTTTACTATGTGATGTGCACAACAAACAAGTATAGACTAGATCGCCTAATTTGGAACAAAACATTGCATGTTCGTTTGTTTGAAAATAGTTTGAAGTTTGCTACTCGCAAGTAGGCTAAAACAGGGATTTGAATGAATTGTTTCCAATTCAAGCAATCCAACCTTCACCCACAGGTATTCAGGCAGTTAATCAACTAAGCAGTTAGCCTCATGGAAAGCATGTTTTCATGGCAATCAATAACACACATGCAGTATGCTAAAGCGTAAACACTCATAGTGTACTCCGAGCCAAAACAGAGAACTAGTTAGAAATCATGCATGATCACTAGTCCGTGTTAAGATGGCTAATGCAACACATGCGAAAATGCAACTTAGATAGGCTCGGCTATTCTAAGATGGCATGTGAAATGCACTTGGTACATGTATTCAAATAGGAATTGAAATACAATGCAGTTTAGTATGATGCGCTGAGCCCGGCGCATGCAAAACAGATAAATGGATGCACGCATGCGAGGCATAAGGATGCTTAACAAAATATGCCCCAAAACTAACCATCGTAAGCGGTTAAGTAAAGAGAGAGAAAGAAATGGGGATTGGAAGACATGCATCACACACATGCACGCTTATTGCAACAATTGGCCCTCTCGACGGAAGGGTCTGAATAAGAAGCTAACTAGCTAATCTAAGCTAATTAAACTAATTATTACAAGCCAAACTAATTAACTAATCCTAGTTAACTAATTAAGCTATTACAAAACAAATAAGCAGCTAAATGCATTAACTACTTAAATTACATAACCAAAGCATAAACTAGCTAAGCAAATTAGCTAGAGTTAAAGCAGTAAACAGAGGTGCCGTCAGAGGGAACAATGCATGCATGCCCGGTCGCCTCGTTCTGGAAATCCGTTACGATGCCCACAACTTGCTCTGTTTTGCAATTGCTTTCAGAAACCTTGCACCAAGCTCCAGAAAGCTTAAACTCCACCATGGGAACCTGTGGGAGGGTGCTGCCGACCAGTTGTTGAGGAAGGGAGACCAACCTATCGACCACTTTCTGTGCTGAAAAACCAGAAAAAGTGGTCGGCCAGCTAGTAATACTGGTCGGTCCGACCAGTTGTTGCTGCTGAATTCTAGTTTGCTGCAACAGAGAGCAAGAAAGGGCATGGCAATGTATTTGCAAGATATGTGTGCACAACCACCCTCCCTATCATGTCATAAGCTCAAGGGAGTGTGGTTCTCGACCCTCGGGCCACCAATCGCGCATTTCAATGCATGATGGCCAAGAGACGAAGTTGCACAATTAATGTAAAAATGAAATGCACAAGTAAACACATAAGGCCTATAACTCTATCATGTATGACCAGGAGTGTCGGGCGACCGAGAATTGAGGCACGTTTCATCACTTTAAGTATGAAACGTCCCTCGTTTCCCGTGTTTGGACTAACACCTATTCCAAACACAATGCATACACATATCATGGCATGCACAATGCTATGTAACATGGAGTATGCAAAAATGTAATGCAACACATGCATGCAAATATGCAATATGACTTAAGCATGCAAACATGGAATGCAACATTGAACAACCTAACAAGGCTAATGCATGCACAATGCACAATGCTAATGCATGCATATTCAATGCAAGCCAACATAAGCATGCAACAATATGAACAACAACTATCATGCACAATGCAAATGAGCATAGCATACACAAATGCAAATGAACAATATGGCATACTCAATTCAATGTCTATCATGGCATACTCAATGCAATATGATCATGAGGCATACACAATGCGAATCAAGAGCATGCCATGCACAATGCAAACAATAACATAACATGCACAATGCGATGTAACATGGCATACACAATGCTCAATTGGACTTAAACCAAAATGGACAGACCTCAGCCCCACCCAAATCAGTGACCATAAGACCAAAACAAAGGCATGAAATGCAAAACAAAGCATGCGCATGCATTGGCCCATCAACTAGGCCAAAGAGCACAACTCTCAAGAGTGCTCAAGAAGCGATAAACATGGAAGTGTGACAACACCAAATGTACTAAAATAAGGTATGAAATGATGCCAAATCATTCAAACAATACAAGCATAGCATACTAGAGTCCTTAAGGCATAAGGCTAGTAAAGAGGATTACAAAGGGGGCATGCAATACATGGCACAAATGCATGAACCAATCATGGACAGAGCTTAAACAGGTCAAGACAAGGACCAAAATGTGCTGAGATGGGAGGCTGAAATGCCTAGGCAAGATGGCATGCATGCTAGGCCCAAAACTAGGTAACAATGCACAACCCTTAAAGGCATTCAAAGCATGAAAGAAGTGGGAACACAGCAATGTTATATGCTCTGAAATGAAGTATTAAATGATGCCAAATCATCTAAATAGCTCAAAGATAGCATGCATGAGTCACCAAAACACAAAGTTAGCAAGGCTAATTACACTACAACTATGCAATTCATGAGGCATATGACCAATGCAACCAAAAATAGTCCTAAAGCATGCTAAGATGATACTAAAACATGCAAGGACCAAAGCTAAAACAAGCTAGCATGAAGGGCATAAGGCATGATGCATACAAGGCCAAAAGGGAGAATTACACTACACCTATTAAGCCCAAGCACGAGATGACTTAACCAATAAGAATCAGCAAGATAATCCCAAAAACACATTGAAATGATGGCTTGCAAGCTAAGGCATGAAGGCATACGCAATGATTCATGTTAAGGCATAAAGGGGGAAACCCTCCAACGCATTGAATGAGTGACAAATGCAAGTGCATGAGTATGAAACATGGACTGAAATCACATATGAAATGATGCCAAATTATTCAAATAGGCCAAGTAAAGCATGCTAGTGGACTTGACACACAAAGCTAACAAGCTAGATTGAACCATGGCTATACAAAGCAAGTCATGCATGACCAAAACAACCAAAATCGGAGCTTAAGTATGCTAAAACATGGACAAAAGCTTCTTGAAGTCAAGCCTAAAGCATGCTAGAATGACATGTTAAAACATGATGCATGTTAGGCTATTTCATGGAATTGCACTATAAGTGCATGGAGCATGCAAGAGGTGACCAAACCAAACCCTAACAGAGGTATGACATGGTAAAACAACACCAAAAACATGCTGAAATGGAAACAAAACAAGCTAGAATGACATGCTACTTCATGAAGCATACAAGACTAGTTTGTGAGATTTACACTACAAGTGTATAAGGCATGCAAGAGCCAATGAAACCAACCCAAAACAGATCTAAGGCATGTTAAAATAACACCAAAAACCTATTGATATGGCCCCAAAACAAGCTAGAAAGACATGCTCAAACATGAAGCACACAAAGCTAGTTTGTAAGATTTACACTACAAGTGTATATGGCATGCATGGAATGACCAAACCAAGTCAAAACAGATCTGAGGCATGCTGAAATAACCCAAAATACAAGCTAAGATATGGCCAACATAAGCTTAACAAACATGCTCACACATGAGGCTAATGAAGCAAGTATTTAAAATACAAGGAGAGGGGATGACCCTCTCCTTTTTAGGACCACAAAACACCCTTCCCAACACTGAAATTTCTCTGAGTTTTGGTGGTGAGAAGGCCAAAACAAGGTGGTCCCAAAGGCTTAAAAAGAAGGCACAAAAGCAAGGCCAAACAAGGCCTAAGAGGGGGTAAACAACCCCAAACACAAAAGTGACCTTAAACAAACATTTTAAGGACCAAAAATCAGAACTTTTTTCAATATGAAGTTAGTCTTAAAACAGCATGCAAAAGGGTCTAAAAGCTTAAGCAAGAATAGGGGTTTAAAAGGTTAAAAGCTCACCCTTGTAGAACCTCTTCAAGACTGCAACTCCAACACATTTTTTGAACCAAAACCAGTCCAAAATCTTCAAAAACAACTTCAAGAAGCCTTAGCAACAAGAGCAAGGTGTTTGAGTGTGTGTTTGTGTGTTAAAGTGTGAAGAATATGCACTTTTGAACACAAAAATCAAGCAAGGGTGCAAGATAGATACAAATGATGTATGTATATTTCCAGCCACTCCAAACTGAACCTGGAGGAGAGAGGGGGAGCCTCCCTCTTATAGAGAGCAAAAGCACAAGCTTCTTAAAGAAGCTAAGGCTCAAGGCCATCCCTCCATACACGTGTATGGAGGATGGTTCTTGTGCTCTCCAACTGTGCTAGCTGGCCAAAAATATCTCCAAAAAGGTGGAAAAAAGTGGCCAACCAGTTGAAGTGGTCGGCCAGCTACTTTTTCTGGTTTTTCATGACAAAAAGTGGTCTCCCGGAAAGAAAAGTGGTTGGCCAATGGCTGGCAAGGCCAAAAGTGGTTGGCCAGGTGTCTAAATTGAAGCCCCAGAAGTTAGTTTTCCAATGGCGCCAGCCTTGCATCAAAATTCCAACTGTGCAAAAAGTTATACCTATTTTGGTGAAGCCGCGCAGTTTCGATCCAACCGGATTGATGCCGAACTTCTCCCAAACTAGTTTTTTTTCTCTCCTTTCTCATTTTGTTCAACTCCAAACCCCTAAATAAGGTGTTTTGAAAGTTTTTTCAGAGATTTCATCTCTCTTTCATTCATTTCCATTTTGTCCTTGCTCGGTTTACCGAAAAGCACAACATTTAACGAAATGCGAGCGTCGGAACATCGTAGGAACTTTATTTTCAAAACATTTTGAAAGAGAGGGTTTCAAGGTTTAAAATCTTTTGATCAAGATTGTTTTGGTCCAAAAGGGGTATGAAGTTGGGATTTGACTCTCTCTCCTTGCCGAAGAAACTGAACCTTTGCCCTGCACACCTTTCACCACCAAGTAAACCATCAGTAGTGCCCAAGTCTTAAGGGCGGTCAAAAATGGGGTGTCTACAAATGTGTGTTATAAAAGGATAATATATCATTAACAGAATTAATATCTAACAATGGCATTCAAAAGTTAAACTAATTATCAATGATTATAAAATAAAAGTCATAGCCTTAATTGATACATGCGCAGATCTTAATTGTATTCAAGTGTAGACGTCCCCAAACGTCCCGGGAGGAGATCCCATTTTGTTCATTTGGGCTCACTACAGTTCAGGACTCAATGTCACGGTCCTGTATCTAATCTCGCAGAGTGCAATGCAAGACCGATGAATCATCAAAGAGTCCAAATCCGACAAATCATTTTTGAAAACAAATTTTTCGAAAGAAGTGCCAAACATGGACTGCTTTGCCAGATACAGAGTCACCACCTAATATTTTATTTTGGGGGAATTTAGGAAACCCTGACTCATGCCGAAGGCCATGTGTCTGTCATCACCAAAGTTGCCTCGGCTCGGGAACTTGGGTACGATTGGGGAAGGTCACTTCGTGAGCACCCCCGCTTGCCCAATCAAAGATCGGCCTCTACTAACCATGATATCGAGTTTTGAAAACATTATGTACTCTTATTCCGGTTATTAGCCTAGATTTACTACGTGATGCGCACAGCATACAAGTATAGACTGGATCGCCTAAATTAGAACAACACATTTTATGTTTGTTTATTTTGAAAATAGTTTGATGGTGCTACCCGCAAGTAGGCTATGACGTGGATTTGCCACCCTCGGGTGGGCTTAGAAAACATGATTTTGCCACTCTCAAGTGGGCTTAAAACTCGCAGTCGATGAATTGTTCTAATCCAAATAACCCAACCTTCACCCACAGGCATTCAGACAGTTATATCATATAAGCATATAGCCTCATGGCAAGCATGCTATCATGGCAGTCACTTACACACATGCAAGGATGCTAAAGCATAAAAGCTTACCTAGTACTCCGAGCCAAAACAGAAGCTAGTTAGTAATCAAATGCATGATCCTAACTATGTTGAAATGCCTAATGCAACACATACATGAATGCAACTAAGATAGGCTCGGCTATTCTAAGATGGCAAGTGAAATGCAACAGATAACATGTATTCAACTCGGAATTGAAATACAATACAGTTAGTATGATGCGCCGAGCCCGGTGCATGCAAGACAGAATGAATGCAAACATGCAAGCATAAGTATGCTAATTGAAATGTGCCCTAAACTAACCATCATAAGCTGGTAAATAAAAGGGAGAAAGACGTGGGGTTGGAAGACATACATCACACGCACGCACACTTATTACAAAATTGGCCCTCTCTCGGAGGGTCTGAAAGAATATTACACAACCAAAATAAATAACGAATTATTATACAATACTAATTACTTAACAAATGAATTAGGTAAGCAAAGTAAACTAGCATGCTATGCTACGTGCAATGGACTGCCTCAGCTCTGTTCCGAATGATGAAGGATGCATGCATACTCGGGTCGCCTTGTCGGGAAATTCCATCGCGACGCCTTGCCTCGCCTTTGTTTGCAATTGATCTCAGAAACTTGCACAAAGCTCCAGAAGACTGAAACTCCACCTTGGGAAGGCCACCGACCAGTTATTAGCATGGGAGACCACCTGCCGACCACCCTTTGTGGTGGAGACCAAAGAGGGTGGTCGGCCTGCCAAAAAATCTGGTCGGCCAACCAATTTCCACCTCTGGTTTCTGGTTTTTCTACAACAAAGGCAAGAGAGAGAAAAGGCAATGTATTTTCAACAAATATGTGCATGACCACTCTCCCCGTCCTTGCACAAGCTCAAGGAAGTGTAGTCCTCGATCCTCGTGCCACAAATTACACATCTCGATGCATGATGACTGAGAAGTCGAATTGCACAACTCGGTGTGAAATGAATGCACATATAAGCAAGTAAAGCCAACAACTCTATCATGGATAGTCAAGAGTGTCGGCGATCGAGAATCGAGGCACGTTTCGTCACTTGGAGTACGAAACGTCCCTCGTTTCCCGTGTTCAGACTAAACCCTGCTCCAAACACAAAGTAATGAGATGGCATACACAATGTGACTAACATGCAACCTAGCATGCGCAATGCTATGGGCTAAAATGGCATACACAATGCACGTGACATAACATGGCATACACAATACACTTACGAAGACTATCATGCGCACATGGACTAAATGGCATATACAAATGCAAGATGGACTTACACCAATATGAGTGGACCTTAGCCACAGTCACATCAGTGGCCATATGATGGAAATGAGACAACCGAAATACATGCAAACATGCACGGATGCAAATGACCGATCCTAAGGCACAACATGCAACTCTAACTAAGCATGGCAAAGGATGAAGTATGGCATGCAAACACACATTTTTCAGCTCTGAAACATAATGTACAATGGTCCCAAATCATGCAAACATGTCACACAATGCATGCAAAATGGCTTGAATACCGAAACTAGTGAAGCGGGTTACACTAGAGGTACACAAAGCAATGTATAAATGGCAAAACTAGCCCCAAATAGACCCTAGGCAGGTCTGAAACAGTGGGAAAATGGCCCAAAATGATGACTCAACATGCAAAGAAACGAAGCTCATACAATGGTTCGAAAACGAGGCATTTATGCACAACTCTCAAACATGTTTAGAGAGTGGAAATCATGGGAATATGGCATTCATATAAGCTCTAAAATATGATGTATAATGACCCCAAAGCATGAAAACACCTCAGTATATGCATGCAATAGATCTCAAATCTCAAAGCTAGGCATGGATATTGAACTACAAGCATGCAAAACAAGCATCATTCGACCATGCGAGCCAAAAACAGAGTTAAGGCAGTCCAAAACACGTACAAAATCAGTTTAAGGCATGGCCAAAAAGTGCTAACATGAAGGGCCAAAACAACATGCAACCTAGGCTAGTAAGCATGGTTTACACTACATGTATATGAAGCACATGAGGGGCCACCAAACCAGCCCAAAACAGAAACATGGCATGCCAAAATATGACCAAAAACCCACTGAAACTCAGTCAACACATGTTAGAATGAAGTATTCCTTTGAAAGGCCAATGAGAGGGTTGTTCTACACATGTATAATGGACACACAAAATGGCAAAAATACCTCTGGATAGAGGTTATGAGGGCCCTAAAACTCACTAAAAAGGGCCTGAAATAAGTGTAGGAAGCATGCAAATAAAGGCCCCTTTGGAAGGCCTTGAAGAGGATTACTCTACACATGCATCATAAACATTCAACATGGCAAAAAGGGCTCTGGACAGAGCCTATGCAGGTCACAAAACTCACAAAAAGTGGCCTGAAACATGGCTTTGAAACATTCAAATAGGGGCTCCTTTGTAAGGCCAATAATGCTAGAAAACAAGACAAGGGATGAGAGGGTCACCCCTCTCTGATTTTGATGCTCAAAAATACATAATAACCACTAAAAATCCACTGGATTTCAGTGGTCAAAAGGGCCAACAAAGCTCACAACAAAGGCCCTAATGCATGGCCTAAAACAAGAGGAAATGAAGCATGCAAGGGGGTAGATGACCCCCAACAGAAAAATAGTCTTAAACAAACATGTTTAGAAGCTCAAAACAAGACTTTTTCAGTTTATGACAAAGCCTAAATATGCTTGCAAATGGAACTAAACTATGAAGCAAAGTAAGGCTACAAAGAGGGAAATAGAGACTTACCCTTGTAGAGAAGAAGGCCAGCAGCTTCTGGACCAAGAAAGTGGCTCCTCAACCTCTGAAAATAAGCTCCAAGATGTTTAGATGGATGATGGAGAGGTTAAGTTAGGAGGTGTAGTGCAATGGGACCAAGAACCTTACACTTTCAAGGCCTAATGGGAGAGATACAAAGGGAGAGTGTATGTATGCCTTAGACTAATTTTCAGAACCCTTGCAATGGAAGAAGACCACTTCCTTTATAGAGGAGAGGGGCTAAAGCTTCTCTTGGAAGCTTAAAACCAAGCTCAAAGATCCTCCATACACGTGTATGGAGGATCACTTCTGAGGCTTCCAGCTGGCACAGCTGGCTAACACTCAGTGAGACAAAAAGCAAGAAGCTGGCCGACCAGTTCAAGTGGTCAACCGACCACCTCCCCTGGTCGGCCGACCAGGGTCAAAAGGGTCAAATGAATTTAGGTGGTCGGCAGCCCATATTGGTGGTCTCCCAGGTGAATGCAACTTAGTGGTGGTATGGGAAACTAGAAAATGTGGCCCAAAAGTGAGGGAGACTAGCTTCCTGACAAGAAAATCGGCCGACCGGGGAAAGGTGGTCTCCAAGAAGAAAAGGTAGTCTCCCACCCTACTACCACCTTCCTAACAATGAAACTAGGGTCCATGCTAAAAATGAACCCACACCGTTGCGAAACGAAGGTTCGGGGGCCAAAACGCGCAGTCGGGGGCCCCGAAAACTGACTACTAAGCACCGAAGGTGGCGTGCGACCACGAAGGTGGTCTCCCGGGCCATAGTGTCCCTCTAAGGAGAGGAAACAAGGTGTGTGCCAAAAACTGGAGCAAATGGAGGTAGTTAAGCGGTCCCGAACCGAGGCACACGGTCGACGGCTCCGAAAACCGGAAACTGGTCTCCAAACGGGAAAAATGGCCTACGACCACGAAACGTAGCCTACGGCCACTGAGAGATGGTCTACGAGACCTCTCCCTTCCTTCAGGAAGAGAAAACAAGACCTGGTTCGCAAACCGAGGCAAGGCACGAAAAGGTTCCGAAGCCCGGAGGCAAGGCTCTCAGCCGAGACTTTGCAACCTCAGAACGAGCACAATATGCAACATCACCGAGCGCTCAGTTGGTGACGTCTGAGTCTTAAGATCGGTAAAAAATGGGGTGTCTACATCAAAAAGGTTTAATCCCTACTAAATATGATCATAAAACTAGTGAACCACTAAGTTCTGCTAATGGAACTCAAATGTATATTAAATACAAATTACCCAAAGTACATAAAATTAAAATTAAATTATGATTTTAATTATTTATTTTGATAATATTAGCGATATCATTCTATAAAATTGTTACTTCAATACTTATATATATATATATATTAATTTTAGTTAAATTATTTGTGTATTGTGATAATTTTAGTTCTATCGTATTATAAAAATATAATTATTATATAATAATTTCGTATGATATATATTAAATTATAAAATAATAAAATAAATACTCATTTTGATATTAAAAATAATATTTAATTTAGAAGAAGAATTAGTAACATAAAATTAAAAGTAATTCTAACTATTTAATTTTCTTTTTTATTCATTTGAAAAATAAAAATATGTAGAAATAGAAATTATATAAAATTTATTAAAAAAATTAAATATAAATATGTTGTAATTGAATTATCATATATATTAAATTATAAGATTATAAAATAAACACTCTTCAATTAACATATCAACTATATAAAAGAAATTCATAGCCAAGAAAGAATCACGTAACATCTAAATCAAAAAAGAAAAAATTAGTATAATTCAAATTGATATTGGGTATAGAGAGTCCACATAAAATTAAGTAAAATTAGTATAATTTAAATTTGGTTTGATTTTGTATAGAACTTTATATGTAATTAAAGAAATACATGCTCACGTGGCCCTTCACCTAACAGAATATGGAGTTTTTTGAGCTCATCCTCCTCCCAAGCATGTGAGGATCTTCTAAAATTGAAACTCCACCTTTTGTGGCTACTGAGTCTTGACAGCTGCCCATTCAATGAGATATCCTTTTCTGTGCATAGCTGATACAATCTAGGGAACTTCAACTTAAGACATGAATCCCCCATTTAATTGTCAATCCAGAACAAGACCCTGTTACCATTTCCAATCTTAATTTCCACATTCTTAACATACAAACTGTGTAGCCTGGGATAGGACTGAGGCGCACTCAGAATATCCCTCCAAATATTAGAAACTTTGACAGATACTTCTATTGATGGCAACTATCTCCCTCATGTTGATCCATACTTGCTGCAAATAACTTGCTTCCACAATGCATCATCCTCCAAAGCAAGTCTCCACCACTATTTCATCAACATACAATGATTTGCTAGCCTGACATCTCTAATCCCAACTCCCCCTTGCTTCTTGTTCATTGTTACACCTCCCAATTTAACCAGATGTACTTTCCTTTTCGACTCAGAATCCCCCCACAAGAATGCTGCTTGTAGCCTGTCAATCTCCTTAGCAACACACACAGGTAATCTAAACAGAGACATGTAGTAAGTAGGCAAGGAGGCCAAAACAGATTTTACAGAGTCACTCTACCAGCAAATGATAGCATTTTCCTTTTCCAACCAGTCAGCCTTTTCTTAAAATTGTCAATATAATGCTATATAAATTTTTACTAACCTATCTGACGGACCCCTTTGGTCTGCAAAAGTACTGGTTACTACATTTCCACGCTCGAGCGGACATCAATGTCTGCAAAAGTTCTGGAAGCCAACATTTCACGCTCGAGCGGCGCTTTCCCCGCTCGAGCGGACATGCCGAATTCTGGAATTTCTAGAATTGCATTTGAAGCTCAAACTTAGCATTCAAAGGGTCTAAAACTCATGTTCTTGATACAAAATTACGGAAATTTTTATACAATATGAGGCCATAAGAAAATTGAGTCTAATTTGTCCAAAATCATAATTCAATTCCCAAATTATGTCACATTTTTCTTGACAACCCATATCAACTTCATATCTTTAAAACTCATACAAATTAATTTCCATATCACTTTGAATTTCACATGCATGTGCGATAGGCTTCATTTTCAACTTAAATAACACAATTGATGCTCATCTTCATCAAACATGATCAATTTTAAATCAATTACATCAAAACTCCTTTAATTTACAAATTAAGTTCTTTGTTCATAAACCCATAATTTTCCAAAGCTTAATTCTCATTACATCAAAACATGAAATCAATTATTTTAAATCCATGATGCATGTAAATTTATATCTCATATATATCAAAGTTTCCAAGCCCAAGCTCAATTGAAGAATTATAATTATTTCCATATTGATTAACCTTAACCATGTTCATGAATTAATTCTTTATTTCTCCAAATTACATGCATATAAAAATAAGACTCAAATTCATATAAGATATGCAAAATCAAACCCAAAATAATTAATTTCTAGATTAATTTCCATAAATTTGAACCTAACTCCATTGCATGGACCAAATCTTCAAATAAATCTTGATGCATGTAATCTATGGGACTCAATTCAAGAAATCTATTATGCATGATGCATGTAAATGTAGACTTAAATACTCATAGAATTCCCTCATGCATGTAGCAATGGAGCTTGATTTCATGCAAGATTATAAAAATCAATCTCAAAATAATTACTTTCTAAATCAATTTCCATAATCATGAATCTAATTAAATTTCAACATCTTCTTACTAATTTCCTTTTAATTACATGAAATTGAGCCCAATTATTTCTTAAATCAAATTTTTACATGAATTTCTTGCAAGAATTAAGCTTAGATTCCTTACCTAGAGCTTTAATTTGTTGAATCTCTTGAGTTCTTTCTTCAATTTTCCAGCACAAACTTAGATGATTCTTCTTCCCTCCTTGTTCTCTCTTTCTCCCTCTCGGTTCTCCTCCTTTTTTGAGCTTCTCTAGCAGAAAGAAAATGAGTTCAACCTCACTCTCTCATTTACACATAACACACATGCACAACTCTCCCTTCAACACGTGCACACACCTCACATATTGAGGCTCCAGCACAACACTTCACTAGGCACATACATACACAGATTTCTCAGTACACCCACCTAAATTTCTCAACGCACCCACACCCACAATTCTAATTTGTTCCATAATGCAATTTATGCTTAGGATTAATTTAATTAAGCAGCACTTAATCTTAATAAATCTTAGCTAACACATAATTAATTAATCGTAACTAATCACAAATCCCACATAATTTATTTAGTCTAATTTGACTTCCTTAAGAGCCCAATTAATTATATTTAATTTATCAATCTAAATCAGATTTTTAATCAAACTTCCAAAAGGCTCCAAATATTAAATTAAACTTATTATCAGCATCAATTTTGATTCCCTAAATCATTTAGGCCTTTAATTTCTAATTAGACTCCAAATTTCCGTCAATAAATTACATATTTAAATTGGACATCTCATAAATAAATTTAACCCGTAATAATCACAATTCTCAATCCTCATAATTTAACTAACTTAATAAACTCCAATTCAGACCTAATTAATGGAATCTCAATTTTACTAAACTAAATCGAATATTTAATTAACTCCCAAATGGGTCCGTAATTAAAATTAAATTGATTCAACTTCTTAATTTCACTTCCTTAAGCCATTTGGACCCTTGAAATAAATCTTGCATAAAATCATATACGAATCGGATTTCACAATTCTCACAGGTCCCAAATTAAATTAGGATAACGACTAATTAAAATCCCAAATCTCCTTAATTAACCAAATATAAAATATTATACGTGACGGGGTCATCACACCTTTGCAGGTCATTCTTGAGCCTAAATTGAAGCCCTGGAAGTCTTCTTTCCAATGATGGCAGCCTCACATCAAAATTCTAAGTGTGCAAAAAGATATGCCTCTTTTAGTGAAGGTTGCTCATTTCCAGCTCAATCGGATTGATGCCTAACTTCCAACAACCATATCTCCCTCATTTGGACTCGGCTTTAGGAGATTCTTGAGTGTAAAATGAAGGCCCAGAAGTCCACTTTCCAATGGTGGTGGCCTCATAGCTGAAATCCAAGTGTACAAAGGGATAGGGCTGATTTAGCGAGGGCTGCTCAACTCTCTCTTGACGG
The DNA here is from genome assembly GCA_036172215.1 of Camellia granthamiana. Taxonomy (NCBI): domain Eukaryota; kingdom Viridiplantae; phylum Streptophyta; class Magnoliopsida; order Ericales; family Theaceae; genus Camellia; species Camellia granthamiana. The sequence continues at coordinate 33,518,613 of CM069916.1, forward strand.
TTCATGCCCAACTTCTTCCCCAACTAGGTTTCATTCCTCTCCTCCAATTTTTTTCAACTCCAAACCTCTAAACAAGGTGTTTTGAAAGATTTTTGAAAGAGTTCACCTCTCTTTCATTCATTTCCACTTTGTCCTTACTCGGTTTATCGAAAAGCGCAACATTTAACGAAATGGGAGCCTCAGAACATCATAGGAACTTTTCTCAAAAATATTTTGAAAGAAAGGGTTATAAGGCCTAAAATCATTTTAGTCAAAATAGTTTTGGTCCAAAAATGGGGTATAAGGTTGGGAGTTGAAGCTCCTCATGTCGAAGAAATCGAACCTTTGCACTGCACAACTTTCGTCACCAAGTAAGCAATCAGTGGTGTCCAAGTCTTAAGGGTGGTCAAAAATGGGATGTCTATAGTTGCCCCTCTTTGACAGAACTCGGAAGTCTTGAAATGACGTGAGTGAATGTCAAAGCCCAGAGACAACGCATTTTTGACAAGGCTGAAGACTTGGACAAATAAACAAAATACAGATGCAGTTGGTTGAACCCGAAGGTTGCCTACATATCCCTTTGCAAGGAATCAAACCAGCGTAGTTCAGGGGCAGGATGCAAAATGATACACAATATAACAAAACAGTGTATATGATATACAATGCAACAAAACAATGCAAATGTTATGCAATGTAATTGAATCATCAAACCACAAGCAGTGCAAAACCACACAAATACCATAAAGGGATGGAGATGCAACATCAAACTACGTTTAACACAGAAAAGGTGCCGAAACCCTCAAACCACAATTCTCTTAGTGGAATAGGCGTGTGCACATGTAGAACTATGTGTTTCGTAGAAAGAGAAAATGTACAAGTAATTGGGTGGGATGATATGAGTGAGGAATGATCTGCTGAGGAAAGATTGTGATCCTAAATGCTGAAAGCAACAAGACAAAGTACAATGCAATCAATGCAATGGATGCAGTGAATAAGATGTAAGCTGAACCATATTTTACCTAGAAAAGGCATGGACACAAAACAAACCACGTCTAACACAGAAAAGGTGCAGAAACCCTCAGACCACGATTCTCTAAGTGGAATAGGCGCGTACACATGCAGAGCTATGTTTCAACGTGAAAAGTATGGGCACATGCCAAACCAAGCCTAACATGGAAAGGATGCAGGCAATAAAATGGATAATGCAATAGATGTATGCAATAAATGCTATATGCAATGCGACAGAAGGCAATGCGACAGAAGTAATAGATTATGATAAATATGATGATGCAGCTAGGAAGTGATGCTCTCGAAAGTACCTTACAGGGGCAATCGGCGATGACTCACCTTATGCTGCTGTGGATCTTCCTCTTCTACATCTTGCGCTTCCAAACTACAGGTACCATTTTTCTCCTTGGCTATGGTCGCAGCTTTCCCTATTCTCCAACAGGGTGACAGAGTAGGTTGGTTCAGTATCCAGAATTAAGGCGCATACAAGCTACCTCAACCTATGGGGCTGCCATATAGATTTCAAGCCGAGGATACACCCCTGGGTATTTAAACCAGACTTTAGTCTCGGAAATCCTGAACCTTTGCGTTCTAGGCATCAGCCATTCGAACTCTAGTTTCCACCGTTTCAGTTGATCTCCTAGGAACTCACCGCAAACACAGACAGGTGGCTATACCAGACCACCGGAAGTCATTCGGGCACGACAAACACCAAATGAATTGCACCTTTAGAGGATTTAAGGTCTCCTAGACCGGGGAGGATGCACATGACAGTGCGAACAGGAGTGAATGCACAAAATAGTGCTATACAAAGTGCACATGACAGTGCGATACAGGCTGCACAAAATAGTGCGATGAAATACACAAGACAGACGTGAATGCACAAGACAGTGCAATACATAGTGCACAAAACAATGTGATGCAAGTGAAATACACAAAATAGTGCGATACAGGGTGCACAATATAGTGCGATACAAAGTGAAATGCACAAAATAATGCGATACAGGGTGCACAATATAGTGTGATACAAAGTGAAATGCACAAACACAATGCGATACAGGGTGCACAATATAGTATGATACAAAGTGAAATGCACAAAATAGTGCGATGCAAGTTTACACAAAGCAGTGTGATATATGGTGAAATGCACAAGATAGAGCGATGCAGGTGCACAAGATAGTGCGATACAGGTGCACAAGACAGTGCGATGTGGGTGTGCACAAGATAGTGCGATACAAAGTGCACAAAATAGTGCGATACAGGGTGCACAAAATAGTGCGATACAAGGTGTGCAAAATAGCACGATGCAATGCACAAACAAGTGCAAGTAAGGTGCGCAAAATAGCGCGATGTAATGCACAAACAAGTGCAGGTAAGATGCGCAAAATAGCGCGATACAATGCACTAACAAGTGTTGGTAAGGTGCGCAAAATAGCGTGATGCAATGCACTAACAAGTGCAGGTAAGGTGCGCAAAATAGCGCGATGCATGTTCTATGCAAAAGATACAAGCATTTTCTATGCAAGATGAGAGCATGTAATGAAATGCACAAGATAGCGCGATCCGCAAGAAAGCGCTAGTGTAAAATTGCACAAGAAAGTGTGATGCATAAGAAAGTGCGAGTGTAAATTGCACAAGAAAGTGCGAGTGTGATAAATATACTGAGGAAGATTATTGTGTGATAGATGCACAGAATGAACAAATGAGCAAGGTTTACAAATCAATGCATGTTCCATGCAAGATAAACAACCGATGCATGATGTTAATTGAAAGCATGTTCTATGCATGGATAAACACATATTCTATGCAAAATCGAAAGCATATTCTATGCATGAAACAAGAGCATATTCTATGCAGAATTGAAAGCAAGCATATTCTCTGCATGAATCATAACGATACGCAGCACGCATGCAACAGAAGTGTATCTAAAAGTGCACATTCTATGCAATAGAAGGGAAGCAAATATGCACTTTGGTGCCTCAGATTTACCTCTCGGAGGACTTCGCAACATGCTTAACTCAAAAAGGATACATCTTATTTATATTGGCGAGAGGTAACATCTGCATGTGAAAACCATGAGTGCTGCTTGGACTGCCATTCTGACTTGAAGCAGGCTTAAACTTGGGGTAGAGATACACTCATACTCCAGCGAAAGGCGAGGCCTGAGAAGGTGCACCTGGAATGCAGTCTCAGAATTTGCTAAAGTTAAAACACACTAAGATGCTCCAAATTTTCCCTCTTTTCTTTTGCTTTGTAGTCTGGAACCTATGTAGCTTCAGATAGGTCTTGGTTCGGTTGTTCTCACATGACCTGGGTTGAACCCTGCAGTTTATTAAAGAAGGAATTCTGTTTTGCACATATGTTGAGACTGGCACGGCACTCTGAGCACAAAACGATTTATTTTTTGAAATTGAAATTGAGAAATGAGCTATTAACTGGGCATTGAGCCTACGACCGACCATAGTTGAAACGACTCAACAAAGAGAAAACGAAGGTAAAACAACCTAAACACATCTGTTGAAACTAGAAACGACTCAAAACAAGAATCAAGACAAACAAAAACAACAAACACAAGACTCAAATGTGTTCCAATAGTGAGAGACCTCTCAGTTCATGAGGAGCCCACAACTTCTCCAAGTATTGTTTACCACCCTTTCTTATTTGTGATTCTCACAGCACTCTGGCACTCAATCTCTTTTTCTCTGAAAAACCCTTTCTTCACTTTTTCTCTCAGTGCACATCTCTCTATTCTTGAATCTCTCTGATTTTTATCCCTCCCCAAGTGTAGTTAATGGATAAATAGGAAGTTGTGGGCTCTTGCTCCTAGTATTCTACTAGATTCTTTTTCTTTCACTCGTAACTCATGAGCTTTCCCACAGAGGGGTTGTGATGTGATTGGATGTACAGCAGATCTGCAACTGACATCGGTTGACGATGCCCTTGGCTTAGCTTGACCGAGATGAATTACAGCATATCCTATCGGCCAGGCATACAATTAATTGGTCTCACACATTGCGTTTTCTACATCCCCGTTCCAAGTCAAGCACCAATTTGAGCGTGATCGTCCAGATGAGGGAATCAAATATCTAGCTCCATTTTCAATTCGTGCTTTGCACTTGGCTTGATACCTCGCTGCTTAGAGGATGAAAGAACTTGTTGGCCTTTGCTATTAGCTTCAGTTGTGCCCTTTCTGGCAAATACATTGATAAGGGGGAAAAGACAGAAAACTTGACTTAACTATGCCCCAAGTTCATCATTTTGACCATTTTTTTGTTTTGGCTTTCTACTAAAACAAATTTTGACCAATATGAGAGTTAGATTAACATGCTTGTTCGATTTTCTGATTTGAAATCATGCAAGTCAGGTTGTGAGCACTGAAAATTTTCCTTTTTTGGGTCCAAGAAAAGGTCCAGTTTTGGAAAAAATGGAATAATTTTTGAGAAAATTAGTCAACCTCATTAAAAATCCTCAAAAGCTATTTTCGCAAATGGCCACTGCTTAACAAACATGGAATTTACTCATGAGATGCACAACCTCAGATCTAAACTTGAATTGTCTTGCAGCTGAATCTTTCTAACGGAATAGAACAGTCCGATTTTGAACGAAACTGAGCCAATTTGTGCATGGATAAGATAGCCGAGTTTGAACAAGGATAAGCCAATCAACATGGATGCGACAAGCAGGCTGAAAATGATTGGAGCTGAACTTCAGGATGAAGTTGCCTATGTATCCCAAAGACGGGAATCAGGCCGTACGTAGTTCCAGGGTTTAGGTGCACTCGGGTATTGGCACTCTCCTTTTATGCTATAACTTTTGCCAAAGCCGCCCTTCCAAGTTTTCAACCTTGCAAGCTATTTTTCTTTTCTTTTTTTGTTTTTTGTTTTTTGTTTTTTTTTTTTTGTTTTTTTGTTTTTTTTTTGTTTCTTTCTTTTTGTTTCTTTCCTTTTTCTTTTCTTTTCTTTTCTTTCTTTTCTTACTCTAACTTTTGCCTGGGTCGCCCTTTCGGGTTTTTGGCCCAGCAAGCCTCTCAAGGATAAAAAATTTTAACTTGTCCATGGTGATCAGTTTTGACATCTCGAAGCCATCTAAATCCAGTAGAATGGCTGTTGTTTGCTGATGATGTAGGAGTCCATCCAATCGGGTCTGAACTTGCCCCTAGTATTGTGGATAGGAACTCGATTGTCCTTTCAAGAATAAATTTTCTTCTCTCCGTTTCTCGGATTTGGCTTTCTTCCCAGTCTTCATTGGTTTGCATCTTTGAATCCTTTGAATCTTTGAACACATCCGACATTTTTGCCCCTAGTTCAAGGGCTACTTCTGATCTAACTTTGCAACCTTCCTTTGATGACATCTGACTTTCTTGATCTGATCTTCTTGCCCCTAGTTCAAGGGTTACTTCCGATCCGGCCATACAAGCCTTATATAGTGGTTGATCATTGAACATTCTAAGTCAAGGTTCAAGGTTTGAAAGCAAAGGGGTTGAGTCTCAAGGCTGAGAGTGATCCTATGCTGCACAATCCCGAGAGTGATTCCACGCATGTCTTCGCAGGACCACGCAAAACATTTTTGAAATCTTTTAAGAAAGCGACTAGTTGCTGGTGCTAAAAACAATGCAGAACTAATCTGGATCAAGCCAGGATCCTTCTCAGTACTCACATTAACAAACATGATCTCATTCATTAAGGGCTTAGCACGCCTCTCTTTCTCTCAGTTGATCAAATTTTTGCAAATCCTGAGGAATTCCTTCCTCTTTGTTTTCATCACAGTGCTAGAAAAGTTTTGAAAAACTTAGGTCAATGCAATGACTTAAAGGCACAGAAAAGTAAGTGAAAATGCACTGCTGTTTCATTCAAAACTTCTGGCTCAACTGGCTCCATGGCAGAAACAAACGCAAAAGAAAGGGTGTAAAAGACAAACACAAAACAAGATAGTGATGTCCGAGATAACACACCCGAAATCACCCGACTCTAACACAACAGAACTAACTTGATACAATAAGACAGACTCAATACAACACAACAAAACTGACTCAATACCCAAGTCAGAAAGTAAAATAAACAGCATTCGCAAATTGCTCAAAACAGTGCGTACCATTCACTACATCCGGAGTAAAATGAGCGCCATCAGCAAGTGATTCATCCCCCGATCACATAATCATATTATCCCCCAAGTTAATTGATCTAGTACCGATAGACTTTGTAGGACCTAGTGCGGCGATGACCTTGTTGTCAATCAGATCTTGTATTTCGTGGCAAAGACGGAAACAAATGTCAGTGTCATGGCCGGTTTGTTGATGGAAGGCACAGTACTTGGCCGAATTATACTTAGCTGGAAGGGGATCTGGGAGAGGCCGACGCTCAAAGGGTTTAAGATGGCCTTTTTTGATCAACACGCCCATGGCTTTGGATAAGGACATGTAAAGCGGGGTGAAGACCCTCTGGCCTCAGGTTTGGTGCTTCGAGGTTTGTGGAGTTGTGTTGGATGTACCGGCAAAGGGGTTGGCAGGTGTTGACTGGGTTTGATGATCTCTTCTGAGTGTAGGATTGGAGCTGAAAAGGGCGTTTCTGGTACGACAGCGGCTTGTCCCTTGATTCAGAATGCTCTAAACCTGAGTGGCAAAAGTGTCATCCACAGCCTTTGCAACAACTGCAAGCACTTGTTGTTTGTTCAGTCCTTCAGCCTTCAAAGCCTTAATAGGCCACATAAGGTGTTCATGGGGACCAATGCCTGTCCCTACCTTGTTCTTGCCATTTGCCTCCATTTTGCCAAGGGATTGGCCTTCTTCCAATGCACCCTGTCCCAAGATTGGGGAGCCTTTTGACATGAAATTCCCGGTACGTGATGTAGGCGATGACGGAGCTAATATCCCAAAGGCCAGATCTGCCACAGCTCTCTGAAGATCTTCAATCATTCTCATTAGCTCAGAAGTAATGGGTTCATGGGTTTGAGATGATTGGGGTTCAAGTGCATCCATCATCCATAAGTCCATGCTTTCTGGGATAAACACCTCAAGCTTGGGTAAATGGGCTGGGGTGATGTATATGTTGGGATCATAGGTGGATGGCAGTGTATGGATGAGGTACTTGGTCATTGGGGTCTTGAGGTGGAGCTATCGTCTGATTATCGATGAGATTCTGGACCTCATGACGAAAGCAGTAGCAACAATCGATGCCATGACCATGCTGCTGGTGATACACGCAGTCTTTGGTGGGGTTATGTCTAACAGGGAGTGGGTCAAGCAAAGGTTGAGGATCAAGGGGTTTGAGATACCCTCTTTCCGTCAGGACTTTTAGTGCGATGGTTAGGCTCATATAAAGGGGAGGGGTGAAAGTTCTGCCTTGAGCTCAGGCTGGGCTGGCTATTTGTGGGCTTGTATTGGCAAAAGGGTCGACTGTGGCGACTGTATTGATTTCAGTGGTTTTGGGAATAGTGTTATTGCCAGCACGGGTACTCTTGGCAAAAACCCTCCTTATCGGTTCACTTGTTCTGGGAATAATCCCTCTATTGAACGCACTCTCAATCTAAACCCCTAATTCATGCAAACTTTTGAAAGTGAATAATGGAGCAACTATTAACTTTTGCAGCATATCTGGCTCAAGGTTCTGCACCACTATCTACACTTGATCCCTCTCAGAAGGGTGATCTGTCATCTGTGCTACCTTTGCTCTCCACCTTGCAACAAATTCCACAAAAGACTCTTCGGGATTCTGGTGGGTTGCTTCAAGGTCTTGAGTGGTTATTTTAAGTTGGGTATTGTAAAAGTACTGATCGACAAAGGCCTCAGCCAACTCTTCCCAGTTCTACTTCACTTTATCCTCCAACTTGGTGTACCAAGTGGCTGCTATACCCGACAGGGTTCTTCTATACAGAGAGAGTTTCTGTGGCTTAGTCAGACCCATCGGTTTTAGGACGTCCAAGAAAAGCCAAATATGTACCATAGGATCTCTAGACCCGTCGAAACGGTCAATATGTGGCATTTTGAATCTGTCTGGGAGTCATACGGCAGTCTCATTGTACCCATCTTCAATGTCGGGAATGGAGTTAAGGCCCTGTGCTTTTTTGAATTGCTTCTCAAGGTTTGCAATTTTCACCAAGGTTGGATCAAGATCATTAATATCAAGGGGATAAAGCCCCTCATTAGGCTGCACCAGGGGCATAAAAACTTGAGCTTGAGCCAACTGTTCTCAAGGATCTGGACCTTGCAACTCTTCAGCTGGTGGGGGTGGGCCAAAGTTCGGCTGGGGGCCCGGGACTGGAAGTGTAGTAAATGCCCCAAGTGGGCGTTGCATTTCAGTATTGGCCTCATCCTGCATGGAAATTCCCTGATTTAACGTAGCTATCATGGCTACAACTTCTTCCAAACTCTATGCCATCACGGGTCTACTGAGTTTGAACAAAGGCAATCTAACTGGTGGTTGTCGGATCAAGTTGAACCAATGAGCCCTGTTTGGCCCTTCTTTGCCCTACCACCGACGAAGGAAACACTGGTTGCCCGTGAACTAAATCTCTAACCAGACAAAGTCTATCAACACAAGTCCAGTGTACCCGGGGGATATTGGAGCCTTCTGAAGTTATGGTTCTAGGACTACCTAGCAAAAGAGAAAACAGACAGCACCTCAGCCTGATTTCACTAGAACAGATATGAGCATAGCTGAATGACTGCACTCTTTACTGAATTCTGCCCCAAAACAGATACCAACTTTGCAACTGATATGCACATTCCGAAACAATTTCACTGTAAAACACATACCAGTTAAAGAGAGCCAAAACACCCCTATGGGTGGATAAGGTTACCCTGTCCTAGTTTTGTTAGGAGCTAGGGTTTCACCCTCAAAAGCAAAAACACAAGTGCTTGGTCTACAACCAAGCACAAAACATACAAGTTGAGAGATCTTGAGGCAAGGCGCGCGGCTGAGGCCTCCGGGAACTCAAAATGAACACAGGCATGGATGATCATCGAGTGTTCAAACGATGACGTCCAAGTCTTGAGGATGGCCAAAAATGGGTGTCTACAACTGGTAAAAATGATAATTGGTAGTACTCGTATAGTCTACTTGCAGACACCGGCCTAGGGATTATCAGAGTTGTATTTACCACCCCTTGAATTAAATTGATAAATTTTGAACAGTTGAAGTTGCACAACATCATTGAGCATGATGGTTTTCAAAAGATGAAGATGTGTTTTATTTTCAAAAAGGCATGGCATGGCATGTGCATTCATCTCTTGAGACTTGTATAAAATGTATATACATTGTTAAGGATTTCCTACTGGGCTTTATGCTCACCCTACCGGATTTTTGTGCAGGAAAAGACGTGGTGAATCCGCCTAATTGAGGGCGTGGAAATGTCTGTGTTGAGAGCACTAAAGTTCTCCTTTGCTATGATCCTATTTGTAAGCCAAGGGCTATGTATGTGTGGGTTTGAATAACTATTTTGCGTAACCGGGCTTAAGCCTTGGAAGATTGTAAACCCTTGGGGGTGCTTATTTGGTTATTTACTCGTTGTTGAATCAATGTAATATCGTATCAGGAACTATTATTATTATGTAATACAAGTGCGGGAAGTTATATTTGGTTTTCCTTTAAGAAAGCCATGATTGTTGCATTATCATTTGCGCTAGAAATTTGGGGCTGTTACATATCAGGTAGGCTAAGACTAGAGAAAAGAGGACTTTCTGAGGAGGAGAAGCTGCTGGGTTGTTTTTGATTTTGTTCTTGTTTTCCTAGTTTTTATGGGTGTATGTTGTGTTTACAAAATCTATATTATATCAATGCACCTAATTGGTGAGACAAAGTGATGAAAATTAGTAAAAAAAAATTACCTTTATACCTAATTATTGCCAAAAGGAATATGTTTCATTAGTAAAAAAATATATATTTTGTTTATATCCATACCTTGGTAACCAATAACAGGCTGCTCTGGGACACCACCAACAAGTTCTTCAAAAATTACAGTCGGGTCAACATCTGCCCCAATTACCTGAATATTGACGGGGATATCCCCTGGAATGTCCCAATAAGGTGGTGTTTCTTGCTCATTGTTATCAGGCGCAGGCTGTTCAGGAGCATTGGCAAGAGGTGCTGTAATAAACAACAAGGATCTCAAAATAATGTCACAACTAAAGAAAAAAATTTGCGTAATTAAAGGTTACATATGGTATGTAAATGAGTATAATAGATTTCTTCATTATATATAGACATTCTCAATGCACTCTCAATCTTACGTGTTTTTAAAATTAACGTTGACCTCATTTAGAATTGACAAATGCTTATATATCATCAGATAGGTCAGTAAAACTCTTAACTTCCTCTGTAAGAATTTATATAGCATGATAAGTCTTACTATTCATTAAATGTGGTGTGTCATACAAATACAAAATCTATATTATATCTATACACCTAATTGGTGAAAAAAACGATCAAATAAAATTATAATAAATAGGTTTCTCTGTAGAACCAACTTCTAATAAAGACTTCTTTGGTATCATTTTCACTAGGTCTTTCTAGTTCTTGGGAAAATAAAAATAAAAAATGAAAACTAAAAGTAAATTATTTGACAAACTATTTTGAGAAATTCTTGGACAAATTTTAAAATTAAAAACTGAATATAGAATTTAGTGTTATCTTAAAAAAATGCAATTTTCAAAGGAAAAAATGTTGTTTTAGAAACAAATTATGTTTGGTGATCTAGGCTTGGGTATAGCGATCCCGGTTTTGGCCTGACTCTTGTGGTATTCCGGACACGCGTTTAATGCTTTCATAATGTTGTTTGCCCCTTTTTTTCCTTTGTATCTCTTGAATTTTACCTTTGGGTGGTTGTGGTTGTGTTTGGAACAGGTTGGTTGCTTGTTTTCCCAAACCTTGTTGTCCAGAATTTTGGTCCTCCACTCGAGCGGCCTTTCTCGCGCTCGAGCGGGAGTTGCAAACCTTCAGTACTTTTCACGTCTACAAAAGTGCTGGAGGGGTGTCTTTAATGCTCAAGCGGCGTTTCCTACCCTCGAGGGGGTTGGCGCTTGAGCATCCCTTCTTGAGCTCGAGCGGTTGGTTTGCCGTCTGTAAAAGTTCTGGAGGTATGTATTATGTGCTCGAAAGGGCCTCTTCTTGCACTCGAGCGGAGAAAATCTTTGTGTCTGACGCTCAAGCGTGAAACTCTCCGCTCAAGCGGACTGCGCGTATATCAGATCGCAAAAGTGACTTTTTACATCACTTTTTCATATCTTTTCATGCAAAATCCTGAAGTTAAGAGCCTCTCTCTCTAAAACTCACCTTCTCTTTACATTTTGACCTAGATCTATTGATCTCTTCACTCGACTTCCTTTGATAAAAAGTTGGAGCATCTCAAGATCAACTTTTTGACTCGATTAAAGTTGGATTTCGTCATTTTTGAAGCTCCATCCTTGCTTGGCTCATTTTCTCTCTTTGAGGTAGGGGTTTTCTACACTTTGTTATGATGTTTGGCTTAGTTATTTGTGGATTGTGTAACGATGGTGGGATTTGGGAGTATTTTGAGCCAAACCTAGAGTTTGGGTGAAATGTAAAAGAGGGGTTTTGGTGAGAACGAAATAGACGAACTTGGGTTTTGAAAATAGAGTCTTGTTTTGTCAAATGGGTGATTTTGGAACTTGGGTTAATATTTTGAAAAGGGGGATTTTTCCCTAAGATGACTATTATATCTATTTTGTATAAATAGTTGAAATTAATGTTGTAAACATGAAATTGGTCAAGTATTGAAATGGATGGTGAAATTGGATAGATGATGTGTCTCGTCTTTGGAAAAATTTGGATAAATCATCTGTCTTGAGATTGTATATCTATTTAGAAATATCTGTATTGGGCTATCGGTGCAGGATAGCTTTGATTGTTGTAGAAATTACATGTGGATTAGGTGAATTGAAACTATCCCACGGTTGATTATCGTTAAATATGATCATGTTGTTAAATACATTGTATATGTATGATTGTTTGGGAGGAGAAAGGAGATGGACTCCATTATAATTAAGTTGGCCGGAGTGTCCTAGGTGAAAGTCCCGAAATTATACGTATAGCGATCCCGGTTTTCCCTTCCTTGATTAGTGTATTCCGGACTTGGTTCCGTGGATGTGTGTTGTTGTCTTATTCTCGTTCCCATCCTTTGCTCTTTGTATTTGAGTTTTGGGTTGTGTTGGGCAAATTTGAAACAGGTTGGTTGTGCTTAGAAACATAGAATTGATGCCCAGATTTTGGCCTTCACGCTCGAGCGGGGCTTTTGACGCTCGAGCGGGACCTTTGCATTTGCTCATCCGCTCGAGCAGGCAATTTGACGCTCTAGCGGGATTATTCAATCTTCAGTACTTTTCTCTGCAGGTCATCGGACGCTCAAGCGTCCACTTTCATGCTCGAGCGGGGTCCTTCTTCTGCAGAACTTCTGGAAGTGTGCATTCGACGCTCGAGCGTCGCTTTTCACGCTCGAGCGTGAGTCTATGTCTGACGCTCGAGCGGGGCGTTCCACGCTCGAGCGAACTATGATGTATATCAGTCCGAATTGAAGCATTTTGAATCACTTTTTCGGGACATTCCCTCTCTCTAGCTTCCCAAAACCCTATTTTGAAAGCTCATCTCTCTAGAACCCTCTCTCTCTCTGCATTTTGATCTTGGTTTAGTGAGACCCAAACCTTGTGCCTTCATTAAAGTGGTAGAGCTCTCCAAGACCTCCATTTTGATCCGAAAAGTTGTGGGTTTAGAGCACCTTCGAGTTTGTTCATCATCACCTTTGGGTCTCTTCATTTGAGGTACGGATAACTACTCATATTTATGGCCTTTGACATAAACATGTGGTCTTTTTTATTTAATGTTGAAGTTGGGAAATTTTGGGTGTTAGGGTTTCAAAACTTGAAATGTATAAAGAGGGGTTTTGGTCCTTTTGAACTATACATGTGTATATGGGTCTTAAAACGAAATTATTGATGTTTATTGATGATATTTGGACCTTTGGGTCAATGTTGAGAAAAAGGGAAAAAATGCCTTAGTTGGGTAAAATTAGGTCGCTTGTGTAATTTATGAAATAAATTATGGGAATGCGAAATTGGTTGACAAATAAGGAAATTGGGAAATTGTGAGATTTAATGGCGTAGTTGGATTGAATAATTACTCGCCTATAAAAGTGTTGGTAATTTATCTATTTGATAATTTATTATCTGTTTAGAAATAACTGTTTTGGGCTATCGATGGAGGATAGTCTTGATTGTTGTAGACACTATATGATGATTAAGTGAATTAAAACTAATCAATTGAGTATGTCATTGAATATGACGGATGGAATTACACATTGAGTATGTGCTTGCTTGATCATTGCATATGATAAGTGTTTAAATCCATTGTATATGTATGTTGGTTGAGAGAAGATAGGGGATGTACTCCTAAACCGAATTTGGGAGGAGATAGGAGATGGACTCTAGTGATAACTAAGTTGGCCGGAGTGTCCAGGGTGAAAGACCTGAAATCCTAATTGCGTTTGTATAACGTAGATGAATGGAAGTATTGAAGTGTTGACGATATGAGATGTAGTCTTATTTAAAATGGAAATATTGAAATGTTAATGATTTGAGTTGTAGTCTCATCATAAACTGTCTGGATGAATTGAGAATCATATCTATGAATTGGTTTGGATAATGAAACGGAAAAAGGATATGTATATATATATGTATATATACATACCTATGAATATAGATTGGTTATGAAAGAGATGTACGTCTGTTTATTTGAGTTAAACACTTATCAAAAGCTAATGTTTTAGTTATTGTTCATATTATGTTTAGCATATCTCTACTGGGCATTAGCTCACCTTATATGGGACACCATTTTCAGGTTCAGGTGATATGCCACCTCCAAGGACGTAGCTTGGGAGGCTTAGAGGCTGAAGATCTTTTGTTGTTATCTTTTTGGTATTACATGTAAATTCAAGCCAAGGGCTTATTTTGTAAAAAGAGTTAGAACTCTTCTTTTGTTGCAACCAAGTGTTGACTTGGAAAGTTGTAAGCCCGTAGGGCATTTACTTTTAATGTCAACATGAAATACTTTCGTACTTAATACTCTGATGAATGGAAATATACTTTATTCACTTATGTCTATGCATGTCAAGAATGTGGGGTTTATATGTATTATTTTGAGGGCGTTACAATACGTGGGTGTCTAGCCCGCAGACGAAATATCTGTAAAATGGCAATTGTAGTGCTTGTATAGCCTACGTTTACATAGGTCTCATTTGACGGTTGCCCGAGGACGAAATATCCATGAAATGGAAGTTTGAAGTGTTTATGTATATGTGTTGTAAGATTAGGAAAACCATTAAGTTGTAGCCTCAGTTTAGTTATTGAGAAATAATGAAATAACTCATGGATTGAGAAAGATAAGTGAACGAAATATGAATTGAAAGAAAATGGATTAAAATTTGAATATGATATTTTATGAGTATATGAATTTATGGACGTTCTGTCACAGGCATTGTATACGTACATAGCACTTATTCCTTTGCTAAATTTCACATACTGTGTTAGATGATTTCTGCTAGACTATGGCTCACCCTATTTTGGAAAAAACATTTTCAGGTACTGATGGCATGCCTCCACCAAGGCGATAGCGTTGGAGGAGTCTTTGGGAAGCAAGAGCTTCTTATTTTGTTATATTTTTGTATAGCCCAGGGCTAAATTTGTATGAGCTAGTCTCCTTTTGTTATAACCAAGTCAACGCTTGGAAAAGTGTAAGCCCGAAGGGTATTTAGTTATGTTAAACTCTTTTGTATTATCATCTTCATATAATGAAAGGGATTTTACACTCTGATTGATGTATTTATTAATTATACTTTGGATCATAGTTATTGTATTTATTGGGGGCGTTACATTGGGCGTCCTCAAAACAGAAAAACTAGTAAGTGATGCCATGGTTTTGAAAACCGTACCTTACTGACTAGTTGAACTAGTTGGCCCGTCAACTAGTCCTTGATCTTAGTCGGATCTCAGTCAGAACCGTTTTATATAAAGAATCTGAGTATTTTTTGAAATTCGCTTCAATTCGTGATTAAACTACTGAACCGATTGACTCGGTTTGGTTATGTTGCTGCCTTCCTTGTATTAAAAATTATATACTAAATGGATTTGTTGTTCAATTCACGGTCAAACCGCTGAACCTATTTACTCAGTCCAGTTATGTTTAGGGTTGCAAATGAACTGAGCTGCTCACAAATAAGCTTGGCACAACTCGTTAAGTGCTCGGCTCGACTCGTTTTGTAAATGAGCGGAGCTCAAGCTACAATATTAGGCTCCTTTAGCAAACAAGCCGAGCTCGAGCTCGAATAAGTTCGACTCGTTTATCTTTTTTTAAACTGTATAACAAATATATTATTTATATATTAAATAATATTAAAAAAAAATCTTATCGAGCCAAGCCGAGTCCTTGAAACAAAGTCCTTGAATCATATAATGTTATGGCGCCCATTTGTGCGGCAAATTTGGTCATGCTTAATAGATTGGTGGGGATTGAGTTGGGTTATACCTGGGTCTGTAGAGATTTGTTTCAATGGTGGAAGGAATGGAAATGCAAAAAAAAGTGAGGCAAATTTGGAGAGCCTTACCTGTGGTAGTGGTGTGGTCTGTGTAAAAGTATAGGAATGATTGCATTTTCAATGGTACTCAACTTCATATTAAGCCTTTTAGTGAGATTATCAAAGTAAGGATGGCTATATGGATGAAGGCTCATTATATAGGCTGTTCTTACACTATCAGTGATATAGTATAGAGCCTTAACAGGTGATCAAATGTTAGGGGTGCAACTTGGGCGAGCTCAACCCGAGCCCAGCCCGAATTTTTTTAGGGCTTGGACAAAATATTTTCAAATACAGTACGGGCTTGGGCAAAAATTTAGAATGTAACGCCCCGAAATAATTCAACATCAACTACCCACAAATGATCAACATTCACCCAACAATGGCAATAATCTGCCCATCTTTACATAATTAATAATGAGTCTTTACAAAAGTTTTACATGCGGATATACATTCATCGATACAAAACATATGAATCTATAGCATGCAAAGCATCCATTCTCAAAACAATACAATGCCCTTAAGGGCTTACGTCTTCCAAGGCATGAGCCCGGTTACACAAAAATGGTTTATACAACCCCTACACATTAGCCCTTGGCTCACAAAGGAATTACAACAAAATAAAAGAGCTACTTCATTCTTCTCAAAAATATCCACGCCCTCAGTTCAGCGGGATCACCACATCTTTACCTGCACCAAATCCCATAGGGGTAAGCATAAAGCCCAGTAGAGAAATTCTAACAAAGTATATACAGTTATGCTTTTTCCTCAATGTAAAAACGGATGTAGATGCAATGCCATGCCAAGATTAAGAAATGAGGAAAAGATTCTTTTCAATGCACTATTTCAACATCACCATACTCTCGATATCCTCATGTGATCTCGTTAATTTCAAACTTCCATTATTAACTCAATAGGGGCGGTAAATACGACACTGGTAATCCCTAGGCTGATGTCTGCAAGTTGACTCTACAAGTACTACCAAACTGTCATTTTTACCGGTATTAACCGGAAGGCTCGACACCTATCGGCGCAATTTTCTAGTCTTTCACCATGGACAATCAGGCCAACTTAACAAGTTCAGCTACACCCCCTATCCGGACTTACCACGTATTTACCCCATGTATACTATCATAGTTTTCATTACAATATGTATTCTCTCCCAATAAAAATGTTTTCCAACACATACCAAGATGCACAATGATCTTAGTAACTCAATTGAAATATGATGCATTAATCACTATATCAAAACATAAATTTCTATTCTCAAGACATCTCTACAACAACATCAATTAAATCCCACTCCTCGTTTCTTCCTTTCAAGCCATTTCTCAGAACATCCATGTGCCCACCATTTCTCACAACAACAATTTACAACAAATAATCCTTTCAAGGCAAACCGTATTCTCAACACAATTCCAAGATCTTATAAAGTTTCATATACATGATACAAAGTCATTCATCACTCCCAACAACATACATTTTCAACATTTTTAACAACTTTGCAATAATATCATCTCACCCATCATCATAATACAAAATAGTAAAGAGTTTCACAAGTATTTCCATGTGTTTTCAAAATCCCCCAATTTCTAGGGTTTTTCCCTCACTTCCCCTTTTTGTTTGTGGAAACCCTCATCAAAACATTTGTCATAGATCAACAAGATGAATCCCTCAAGATAATTTACATTTTTAAAGTTTAGAACAAAGCCTTCTTTTGAAGGAAATCTCTACATTTTGAAAAAAAACAAAAGATTGAAATTTTTAAACCTAATAGAAACTCTTAAATCATCAACAAATAGCAAAACTATATATATAACTCAAGAATAACCTTATCTCAAGCTTGATGAAGAAGAAGAAGGGATACCCTAATTTGAAGATGAGAGGAAGCTTGATTTCCACTATCCAAATGAAGCTCTTGCCCAAAATCTCAACTCAACGATGTCAAGAATCAAAGAGTCTTTAATGCTAGGGGATGATTTCTAGAGAGAATGGGGAGTTAACATAACTTTTAGAGTGAGAGAGAGGTGTAGGAAATGAAATAAATTCGGCCCTAGGGTGTAAGAAAAACAGAGCCCCGAACTGCCCAGATTCCGGCACGTGCGGCGCCCTTCCCCACACGTGCGAAGCGCCCTTCCCGCACGTGCGGCCCTCACCCCCCGCACGTGCGGTGCCCCATCCGCACCTCCGCCCGCACCTACCTTTTAGGCAGTGTGCAACTCACTCAAGTTCCCCACTCCCGCACGTGCGGCTTCATTCCCCGCACGTGCAGCTCCCATCCCGCACGTGCGGCCTTGGGCCCCGCACGTGCGGCCTTGGCCCAGAAAATTCTGTTTCACTCCCAGCACCCCGAACCCGACTCTGCACTTCCCGGAACAAGAAACTTCAACAACGACACACACACACACAAGAATGAGAGTTTTAAATTTTGAAATAACTTCCGGCCGTTTCAAACCCAACAGAAACATGAGAGGACGAAGCCAAAAGGAAAGGAAAAAGAGAAGAAAGGAAACTCGGCAATCACATAGAAGCCCGAATTAAATTTGGGTGGACTTGGGCGAAGACGTCAAACAACCCGAGCAACCCGAAGCCCGAATTATACATATATAGATATATAAAAACATTAAATATACATATAAATTATTACCCATGACATGATATTAAAGTAATTTATATTATTAAATCATATTGAATATATATTATATATACAAATAACATAAAATCTTACTTTTTTTCTTTTTATTTTCACTCATAAATTGTAAAGACTACTATAATGACATCTCTCTTACATTATATAAATTATTTGTTTTGATGGTATTAATGATTTTCTATAAAATAAAATAAAAAATTACAAATAGAGCCAAATTTTAATAATTAAATAATTAAATAAAATAAAATAAAAACTGTAATTCATTTACAATTCGGGCAATTCGGGTTTAACTCGGGTCGGGCTTGGGCAAACAACCTTGGGTTACAATTCGCGCTTGGGCAGGTCTCAGCACAACTTGGGTCGGGCTTGAACAACCTCCCAACCCGACCGAACCCGCCCGAGTTGCACCCCTATCAAATGTATTAGATAGGCTAACACTAGAGAAAAGAGGACTTTCTGAGGAGGAGAAGCTGCTGGGTTGTTTTTGATTTTGTTCTTGTTCTCCTAGTTTTTATGGGTGTATGTTGTGTTTACAAAATCTATATTATATCAATACACCTAATTGGTGAGACAAAGTGATGAAAATTAGTAAAAAAAAATTACCTTTATACCTAATTATTGCTAAAAGGAACATGTTTAATTAGTAAAAAAATTATATTTTTTGTTTATATCCATACCATGGTAACCAATAACAGGCTGCTCTGGGACACCACCAACAAGTTCTTCAAAAATTGCAGCCGGGTCAACATCTGCCCCAATTACCTAAATATTAACGGGGATATCCCCTGGAATGTCCCAATAAGGTGGTGTTTCTTGCTCATTATTATCAGGCGCAGGCTGTTTAGGAGCATTGGCAAGAGGTGCTGCAATAAACAATAAGGATCTCAAAATAATGTCGCAACTAAAGAAAAACATTTGCGTAATTAAAGGTTACATATGGTATGTAAATGAGTATTATAGATTTCTCCGTAATATATAGACATTCTCAATGCACTCTCAATCTTACGTGTTTTTAAAATTAACGTTGACCTCATTTAGAATTGACAAATGCTTTTATACTGCTCGAGCGGCCAAATCCACGCTTGAGCGGAGAACCCTGTTCCTGAAATTATGAAAAATGGTTTTGTGTTTTGTTTTTCGTTCTCTTTCATTTCTAAGCACTCTTAGGAATACATTGAGCTTTGTAAATGACCCTTTAAGAAAGAAGCCTAAGAGAAATAAATAGATTAAAGAACGAATTGAATTGTTTGTGACCCAATATGTGTTATGAATTGTGTAGGGTCGAGCATAAGGACGAATCCACCGGCAGAATACTGTGAGTAATATCTTAGTAAAGATATGTTCAAGTATGTTGTTTTCCCAAACGTTACTTCTGTACATGCCTTATGGATTTGTATGTTTGAATTAAGAATGAGTATTCCAAATGTCATTCTTTTGCTTAAGACTAAGTGAATATGAATACGATCATGATCATGAGTATGAAACACACATAAATCCATCTGACATGAATGATAGTCTGACATGAATAATTGGGCCAAAGGCCATCTGATATGAATAATTGGGCCAAGGCTGTCTGACATAAATGATTGGGCCAAAGGCCGTCTGACATGAATAATTAGGCCAAGGGCTGTTTGACATGAATGATTGGGCCAAAGGCTGTCTGACATGAATGATAGTCTGACATGAATAATTGGGCCAAGGGTCGTCTGACATGAATGATTGGGCCAAAGGCCGTCTGACATGAATGATTGGGCCAAAGGCCGTCTGACATGAATGATTGGGCCAAAGGCCGTCTGACATGAATGATAGCCTGACATGAATAATTGGGCCAAGGGCCGTCTGACATGAATGATAGTTTGACATGAATGATTGAACCAAAAGCCGTTTGATGTATTAGATAAAAACGTGAATGGGCCTAAGGCCGTTAGATATGTCTATTACGAATTTCATTTATGTAACTTCTTTATTTTGATATTATTCACTAGGCTATCGCTCACTCTCATTTATATGTGTGTAGGTAAGCAAAGAGATATCCAAACCCAATCTCAATGAAAGATATGAGAGGAAGTCAAGTTTTGTGGAGTCAGCCTGCACATCTCACGCACGAGACCTTATTTTTGTTTTTGTGTTTACACTTTTGCTTTATTAGTGAATACGTTAGATTATCCATGCATATAAGTTTGTTTTGTTGGACTGACTGCATGTCTTGAAGTTCCTGGATGTATAAGATATTAACTCTATTTTTATGTGTAAGTTATGATGGATTGTTTATGAAATGTTTCGCTTTATCATGTAAGCACAGCTCATTGGACAAAATTTTTAAGTCTGCTTCCGCTTTTGGCCCCATATGTTTATTTAAAAATCTGTTTTCTGTTTGAGGCCGTAGGTAATCTAATGATTACTGGCCGGTTATGATCCTAACCTATAGAGGCGGGTTCGGGTCATGACAAAAGGAGTCCAGATGAAGGAGATATGTCCGGTTGAAGTCGGGTCCAAAAAGCAAATTTTTCTTGCCGGCCAGAGGTGGAAGTTGCTGGCCATGAATGGGCTTTGCCGGCTATGTGCCAACAATGAATGGCCTATGCCAGCCAGGTGCAGACTAGGAGTGTGCCTTGCCGGCTAGAAATGGGCCCTTTTCGGCCATTGATGCAAAAAAGCAGTTTTCTACAGATATTTGTCCTTCAGCTTTTCCAACTGTCCATTTTGAGATATTTTCAACTTGAGCTCTTGTTTTTCTATATATAGAGGCCATTCTCTATTGTTTTCAAGGTTGGAAAAAATTTAGGGAGCCTCTCTCTCTACAAATCTCTCTCTACAATTCTCTCTCTAGATTTCTCTCTCTTGCCTTTTTGTACATACAAGTGTAGATACACTTCTAGTTTGCCTATCAACCCTTAACCAAAGTGGTTCATCTTTGGGATGAGGTTGCTTGGAGCTCTCTTGGGACTCCTTAAGTGGGTTTTGGCTTGAATTGTGGCCTAAAATCACTCTTCCCTTCAAGAGGTATAACCTTTACCCTTTAAGCTTATTTTGCACACTTGTTTTCCACCTTTGCAAACTATTTTTGGCCTGGTTTTCAACTACAAAAACCTCTATTTTTATGATCTAAAAATGGTGGTTTAAGCCCCTTTTGATTTAAGGGGTTGTATACCCTTCTTGCTCATTTGCTTGTTAAGCTTTTGTGCCATTATTCATCACTTTCAAACCAACTTTTTTGGGCCTTTTAACCACTGAAATTCAGACATTTTTCAGTGGCAAAAACCTTATTTTGAAGTCCAAATTTGGAGGGGTTAGCCTCCCCTCCTTGTATCTTGTTTGCATGCCTAATTAGCTTCATATGTTAGCATGTTTTTGTAGCTTAACTTAGCTTATTTCTAGCATGGTTTTGCCTCTGATTTGGGCTGCTTTAGCTCTGTTTTGAGCTGTTGGTGTTGTATGAGTAGTCTTTTGCATGGTTGTAGTGTAACCCCATGTATTAGCTTATTGTCTTGGCTACTTTTGTCTTCATTCCAGCATGTCTTTCAATTTATTTTGGGCTATAAAAACTCTGTGTTTTTGGGCTGAAGCTTGGGTCCAAAGGTCATTAAAGGTTGAGGGGTTGATAGCCTTTCTTTGTACCTTGTTTTGGAGGCCTTCGCCCTTGTGTTTCCCACCCTTGCATCATCTTTTTCAAAGCTTTAAAACACTATTTTTCAAAGCTATTTCAATGGATTAAAACATGTTTTGAAGTCCAAAATTGGAGGGGTTAGCCTCCCCTCCTTGTGTCTTGCTTACTAGTCTAGCATGCTTCATGTTTTAGCCTATTATTCTAGCTTGTGTTAGCTTAATTTCAGAATGTTTTAAGCTATATTATAACCTGTTTTAGCTCTGTGTTGGGCTAGTTGTTGCTTTTGAGCCTTGTATGGCATAGTTGTAGTGTTAATTCCTTCACTAGCTCAGTGTTTTAAGGCTTTAACCATGATTTGTGTGTCTTGGTTGCATGTTTTAATGCTTTTTCATGCCCAATTCTAGCATCTAAATATCTGCAACCTCCCTCATTTCTTCACTTTTTCATTTGCTTTGAGGGTTGGTTAATCTTCGGGTTGTGTTTAAGCTTGAGATCGAGGTTCATGCTTAATGGTTTTAATCCTCTTTTGAGGATTTCTATTAACCAACGGCATGATCTCTCTCATGCCTTAAATCATCCCTTGGTTGACACCTCTTCCATTAGATACTGATCATCACTTAGTAACTATGCTCGCCACTCTAGCCTGCTGTCCTTCTTGTGCTGGAAAGTGCTGGTGGCATGAGCCTTGTTCTGTTCTTTGTGTGTTTTGGAGTCTTGTTTTGAGTCTTTTCAGGTTTTAGCATCCTTGTTGAGGTCTGTTCGTTTTGTTTTGTTTATTGAGTTGTATTTGTCTTGTTTTGCTCATCGAGTGATGTTCAAGTTGTTTTGTTGTATATCGAATTGTTCTGTTGTTTATCGAGTTGTTGTCATTTTGATTATCGAGTTGTATTACTTTGATTATTTCAGTTGGTGGTTGGTTCATTACCTGATTCAAACAATTGTGACAATATAAGTATTTGGTTTTCAATGTCAAATTCAATCTCATTTTTGTGCAATGTGGTGCTCATGATGCAAAATACAACACTTTTTCAAAAAAAAAAAACAAACTTGGCTTTCATTCCGATCATGGTTGTTTTTACAAAAAGTGCAGTATAGGTTTTATAGCAAATAAAACTCGTCTGAAGCTATACAATGTGTTAATACTACAAACCAAAAGAAACTAAGCAAAAATACAAAAGATCAGCGCCAATCATCTCACGATCTAGAGGCCCTCTTCGTCATCTTCCTCGGAGGAGCGAACCCTGCAGTACTGTCTCCATCGGCGCCACTATCTGAACCAGAATCAGAGTCTGAACTGGAGCCGTCTCCACTCTCCGCCTCGGAGCCCTCCTCAACATCAGCACTCTTACTCTCAGAACCCGAGTAAGCGTCATCGCCTCCACTCTCAGATGACTCAACACGCTGACTTGCTGCCTCCTCGGCCTCACTTATCTCAGCCTCATCATCACTCAGAATGGGCTTTGAAGGGCCACTCTCATCTCGGGTGCCCCTGGCTCGGCCTCGGCTGCGTGCCGAAGCCTGTCTCCCTCTCCTCCTTGCCGCCGAAGAAGGCATCGTTGGTGCTGGTGCTGGTGCTGCAACTGCCGCCGATGTTGTCGGTAGGGGTGGAACCTGAAAAGGCAATTGTCATTTGTCAGCTACAGTGTGCGTATCAGATGCAAGTATGGTGTGCAGAATGAGTATAGGCAGAAAGCATACAGTGCATGAACAGTTACAAAAAGTGCAAAGCAGAAGGCATACAGTGCATGAACAAATATAGAAATTGCAAAGAAGAAAGTACATGTGTTGAACAGATGTAAAGCAGAAACTACTGAACAGAAAATGCAAAGTGTAAAGAGGGAACCGAGATGTGTACCTCCCAGGCTCTCCAGTAGCCTCCAATCAAGGATCCGCTCCCGCAGGAGGTCGAGCTTATATAGCCGTATAGGGTGGCGAGGCCAGCCTCGCCCCAATCATAAAAACACACTCGGGGAAGGACCACCAGTGCGCTCAGCAAGTACAACCCTACGATGTTCGCCCTGTTCGAAAACAAGGTGGTACCGAAAAGGAACATCAGAAAACCCCGAGCATACTGCTCTATCTCCTCCATTATCTCTGGCTCAATCCCCCGAAATTGCTTCTCGAACCAACTATATCTGACCATAGCTGTCCAGAATAAAGGTGGGTGCGCCCTCAGTAGCTCAATCTAGGCAGCCTCCTACTTCCCCATATTAGGATCGAGAGGAATCGGATCACCCCCTACGTAAGGAGTATCGTCATTTCTTCGGTAGTGGAAAGGTGGAGGGAGTTGGTGGTGTCCCACCATCTCTCCACTAGCACTCCAAGAAATGGACGGCTTGCCATAACTCGTGTCAATCCAGAGCAGAATAGGCCAAAGTCGACCTCGTCAACAATGTCTCATACTCCTATGGAGAGCTCGTCATACCAATCTCTAACCGTCGTGGCCACATAGCCCCTGAATGCACGAGAGTCACCCTGTGGCAGAAGACAGGTGAACCAGTGTAAATACAGTTATTTGGAAAGAAAGTGCAAAACAAATGCGGTGGCAGTGATGAAAGTGCAGGCAGATGAAAGACAATGCAAGAAATACAAGTAAAAGAACATCAGATGTGCAAGTGAATAGAGTTTGTACCTCAACGACAATGGCTGAAAGATGAGAATCTGGCTTCCTGAGTAGGAGATCCTCTGGCGCGTCAGTAGCTAAATCAGTGAAGTGTCTAATGCCTTCAACATGCAGAATATGCGTCTGAGAGTGATACCTCGCCGGATCAAAAGGCCTCACTCCCAGTGGTAATGGCTCCGGCTTCGCCTCAGAATCAAACTCCGCCTTGAACTCCACCTCTAGAGGAGCTCCATCATGTGGTATGTCGTTTGCCATCTGGAATATGGGTGAAGAGTCGATGAAAAATGAAGAAAGTGGAGAAAATGGGGTAAACTTTGAAAACGTCAAACCCTAGGAGAGAGAAAAGGAAAGAAAGAGTCAAAGCCCGGAATAAGGCACCAAACCCAAGAGAAACTCGAGGGGAACAAGCCTCAAGTGATGAAACTCCAAGAAAAAGTGCTGAACTCAAATTTCAATCGGTTCAAAACAGAGTAAACTAAGAGGGTTTAGCGAAGAAAATATGTGTGGGGTGTTGGAAAACGCGTGTAAAGCTTGGATCTAGAGAGAAGAAATGTTTAGAGAGAGAGAGGGTGGAATTTCGGATATGGAGGTGTGTGAAAATGAGGCCCCATGGCCTATACTTAAAGACCCATTGAGGAAAAGATCGAAATGGCCCGATCTGCCATCAGTGGCTGGTCGGCCACCATTGATGGCCGACAAGCCTCATTGGTGGCCGACAATCTTGAAGGGTGGTCGATAGGTGGTCGTCACTCTCATCTGGTGGTTGTCCAGTGCCCAATGCTCCTATTTTGTGTATTGGTATTGTGGTTGTCCCTATTTCCCGAGAGGTGCAAGGGAAAGTCACTGTTGAGTTCAAATTCTCTCTGTGGAAGCTTGAAATTGTGTTTTTGGTGATTGTTGTTCATCACTTGTTGAACGAGATATATGCTTTTTGCATGTTGCAACTCTTCCGAGAGGTGAATCGGAAAGTTGCTGTTGAACTTGTTTTGTTAGAATACAGATGCATTCCCTCATTACGTATGTAGAACTTGCATTTTA
The DNA here is from genome assembly GCA_036172215.1 of Camellia granthamiana. Lineage (NCBI taxonomy): Eukaryota > Viridiplantae > Streptophyta > Magnoliopsida > Ericales > Theaceae > Camellia > Camellia granthamiana. The sequence continues at coordinate 33,544,092 of CM069916.1, forward strand.
CATATGCTATTGCATAGAATGCCTATTTCAATTTTGCATAGAACATGCATTTTATTATTTAGCATGGAACATGCTATTAATCGCGTATGGGGCATGCATTCAATACGATGCATAGAACATGCTTATTGCTTTCGCTCTTAAATCATGCATGAAATATATGCATTTGTCTCTGAATCATGCATAGAATATGCTCTCAAATCGTTTGGTTTGCATAGAACATGCTATTATATCTCAGTTGTTGTCTTGCATAGAATATGCGCTTCTCCATTATTGCATAGAATATGCACTTCTCTATTGTTGCATAGAATATGCTTTCATTCTTGTTTCATGCATAAAAAATACACTGTCGTTACATAACACGCTTTTGTACACAGGCACAATATTTTATGTACGGTTCATTTAGTGGAGCCAGCATAGACAAACGATATTGTATGTACAGTCCATTCAAAGGTGTTCCAGGTAAAATCATTTGTGCCCTTCGAATCATATCCTTTTACTCTTCTTCCTCTCGCATGCAACACGTTAGGGTTGTCTTGGTTAAAAACATTTGTGTGTGTCCTAATGTTCATACCATCCTCCGGTTACCCGTCCTTCGGTTAAAAACATTTGTGTGCATCCTGATGTTCATACCATCCTTTGGTTACCCCCTTTGCTTAAAAACATTTGTGTGCATCCTAATATTTATACCATCCTTTGGTTACCTCCTTCGGTTAAAGACATTTGTGTGCGTCCTGATGTTCATACCATCCTTCGGTTACCCGTCCTTCTGTTAAAAACATTTGTGTGCGTCCTGATATTCATACCATCCTTCGGTTACTCGCCCTCAGGTTAAAAACATTTGAGTACGTCCTGATGTTCATACCATCCTTCGATTGCCCGCCCTTCGGTTAAAAACATTTGTGTATGTCCTGATGTTTATACCATCCTCTGGTTACCCGTCATTCGGTTAAAAACATTTGAGTGCGTCCTGATGTTCATACCATCCTTCAGTTATCATCCTTCGATTAAAAACATTCGGGTGCATCCCGATGTTCACACCATCCTTGTTTTCTTACGCGTGCAATGTGTTAGGATCTTGTTTGACATCTCAGGTACGCCTGATGATTTTGTTGCTCTTCGTCTTTCCTGCACGTCGCGTAGTTAAGCTTGCATAATTTTCTTACATCCTTTCTGCATGAAATGCGGTTCGGTTCGTAATTCCCACGTGTGGCGTGATTACTTACTTTTGTGATTGAGCTGTTGTACTTTGTTTCGGTCTGTTTAACTATGGCATTTTCATTGCATAGCATTTGCATTTAAATGTTATATTACAGCCTCAATACATAATCATAAGTTATATTCCTGCATCATGCATATCACTTGCATCTTGCCCCAGAACTACACTGGTTTGATTCCTTGCAAAGGGATACGTAGGTAGCCTGCGGGCGTAACCGTTTTTGTCTTGCTTGTTTGTTTATCTAAGTTTTCGGCCTTGTCAAAAATGGGTCGTCTCTGGGCTTTGACATTCACTCCCGTCACTTCATGACTTCCAAGTTCTGTCAAAGAGGGACAACTGTAGACATCCAATTTTTTACCGTCCTCAAGACTTGGACATCATCACTTGTGCATTTGATGATTGTGTTTGTTTGTGTTCGTTTTGAGTGCCCGAAATCCTTGGTGGAATGCCCTATCTTTGAGCCTTTAGACCTTGTCCTTTCTGTGCCTTATTTTGGATCAAAACTTAGTGCCTGGAACTTGTGGTGACCTGTCAGCCACCACCATAGGCTGTCGGCCATGGCTTGTGCCTGTCGGCCATTGGTGTGGCCAGTCAGCTACCACTGGTGGCCAACAGCCACCAGTCTCTTTTTCCAGATATTTCAGATATTTGTTGACAACTGTGCCAACTGTTACTACATTGAGCTGCATCTACCTACACGTGTATGGTGGGATGTTTCTAAGCTCAAAGCATGTTTTTCTATATATAGGGGGGTTCCTCCCCCATTTTCAAGGGTTAGAAAATTCAAAACAAAAATCTCTCTCTCTCTCTCGATTTCTCTCTCTCTTTTACAATTTTGTGCCTAAGTGCTTGTTTTCTTTACACTTTTACATACACTACCTTAATCAAATCCTCTTACCTTTGAGTTGTGGTTACTTGGGGTCCTCTTTGAGCTCTTAAATGTGGTTTTAGCTTGGTTTTGTGCTTAGAATTGCTCTTTGCTTCAAGAGGTAGTATACTTGCCTTGTTTACTTTGTTTTCCAAGCTTGTTTTACCATCTTTCTTACTGTTTTGGGGGTGGTTTTGAACTGAGAAAAGTTCTATTTTTGTGGCTTAAAAGTGGTGGTTTGACCCTTTTTTTAGTCAGGGGGTGGTTCACCCTTCTTACTTGTTAGTTTGTAAAGTTTTTGTGCCTTTATTCATCACTTTCAAATCAACTTTTTTGGGCCTTTTAACCACTGAATTTCAGAGGTTTTTCAATGGCAAAAAACTTATTGTGAAGTCCAAAATTGGAGGGGTTAGCCTCCCCTCCTTGTGTTTTGTTTGCATGCCTAGTTAGCTTCACATGTCAACATATTTTTCTAGCTTAACTTAGCTCAAGTCCAACATGTTTTAGCTTCTGAAATAACCTTTTTTAGCTCTGTTTTGGGTTGGTTAGTTTGTTTGAGTCTTGTTTTGGATAGTTATAGTGTTAATTCCTTCACTAGTTTAGTGTTTTAAGGCTTCAACCATCATTAGTGTGAGTTGGTTGCATGTTTTTTTACTACTTTTATCACTCATTCCAGCACTTAATCATCTCTGCAATCCCCCTCAATTCTTCACTTTTCATTTTCTTTGAAAGTGGTTTCAAACCACTTGTTTGCCTAAGTGTGAAATGAAGGTGATACACCTAATGGCTTAATCCCTTAGGGGGTTCATTACCAACAATGTAATGCCTCTTTTATGCCCAAAGCAACTTGGGGTTTGAGCCCTCATTCTATTAGAGGACACTCACCAATGGACAAATGGATTAAAGGATTATTTGGTAATTAAAATGTGTAAAGAAAATAGGCAAGTAAAAGAGGCATGGTAAGCATCTTTTTGTGTTGCATTGTATGTGTTCAAATCAGACGTTAATTTGAACATAAGGCAAATGGGACATTTCATACTCAAAAGTGATGAAATGTTCCATTTTCCTAGGTCTCCATTGCCCTTGATCATGCATGATAGGGTGATGGTCTTTTTGGTCTTGTTGTGCATTTATTGAACTTGCACAATTGGTTTCACAAGCCATCATGCAATGAATTTGCTTGATTGGTGGTTTTGTGAACTAATGCTTGTCCTTCCTTTGATTTCCCCATGAAAAGGAGAGACAAAGTGTGCAAACAACCCTTGAGAAATACACTGTTTTGCTCTATTTTGCAGCAAGGAAGTTCAAACCAACAGTGGCCGACAGCCACCACCAGTGGCCGATTGGCCACCAATGATAGTCGATCGGCCCCCTGTCGGCCATCCATGAAATTTGCACAGTGTATTGGTAAGGTGGAGTAGAGGTGTTCTGGAAGTGGATAGCTTTGTTGGTGTTCATATGTGCAAACAGACGCTCTCAGCAGCAAGGCAGTGGCTTTTCGGGTGAAGAATCGAGCATGCATGCATCCCTCGCTTCCCGAGATTAGCTAATTAGTTTAATTATCAATAGATCAAATATGTGTTGTAATTAATTAGTCGTAGCTAATTAAGAGTTGTAAATAATTAGTTAGTTTAACTAGTTATTCAATTTCGGCTTGTAATAATTAGTTAACTAGAATAGTTAATTAATTCAGTTTGTAATAATTAGTTAGCTTAGTTAGCGTAGCTAGTTGGTTAGTTTTTCATTCGAACCCTCCTTCGCGAGGGCATAATGTTGTAATAAGTGTGCATACGTGTGTATATGTCTTCCAACCCCACATCTTTTTCTCTTTTATTTAATTGCTTTTGATGGTTAGATTAGGGACATATTTCAGATTAGCATATCGTATGCTTGCATCCATTCATTCGTATTACACGCACCGAGGCTTGGCGCATCATTCAAACTGCATTGTCATTTCAATAGCTTATTTGAATATGTGTTTGATCACATGTCGTTCAAATTGCTTCATATGCCATATTAGTAACCGAGCCTATTAATTGCATTACTCGCATGTGTTGCATTAGGCATCTTGTATAGTTAGGATCATGCATCTTTCTAACTAGTTTATGTTTTGGCTTGGAGTACTAGATAAGTTTTTACGTTTTAGCATACTTGCATGAGTGTGAATGTTGCCATGATTAGCATGCTTGCCATGAGGCTATGTGCTTAAATGCTAAACTGCATGAATGCCTCGGGATGAAGGCTTGTTGTTTGAATTGGAACGATTCAATGAATGTATGTTTTAAGCCTACTTTGTTGAGTGACAAATCATGTTTTAAGCCCGCTTTGTTTGGTGGCAAATCTGCACCTTTAAGCATACTTGAGGTGGCAAATTCAAACCATTTTCTCAAACAAACATGAGTTAAATTGTTCCAAATTAAGCAAACTAATCTATACTTGCTTGTGCACATCACGTAATAAAGCTAATTTAATAACCGAAACAAGAACACGTAATGTTTATAAAAAAATCATATCATGATTAGTAGAGGCCGAACTTTGATCGGGTGAGCAGGGGTGCTCAATTCATGACCTTCCCCTCTCGTACCTAAGTTCCCGAGTCGAGGTAACTTTGGTGATGATGGACATGTGGCCTTCGGTACGAGTCAGGGTTTCCTAAATTTCCAAAAAATAAAACATTTAGGTGGCGACTCCGTATCTCGCAAAGCAGTCCAATTTTGGCATTATTTAATTTAAAATCGATTTTTCAAAACGATTTGCCGGATTTGGACTCTTTGGTGTTTATCAGTTTCACATTGCACTTGTGAGATTAGATTCAAAACCATGGGAGTCAGAACTGTAAAGCTGTAGACACCCCAATTTTGATTGCTCGTAAGACTTAGGCACTTTATTCCGAGCACTCGATGACAACGATTACATTAAGTCAGTGGTTTGAATTCTTAATAAAGGAATCCGAGTTCGAGCTCTAAACAATTCCAACCTGCCATACCCACTGTATTTCTACTCCAGAATTTCAGTATTGCACCTTGTACCAACCTGTATTGAACCTGAAAGTAAGAAATAGTGGAAATACACTGAAGTTCGGCCGGACCTCAGTGACATCCGGCCGGACCTCTTGACTTTTCATGCAGTTTCAGCAGTTCTGCCAACTGCCCAATTTTGCTGATATTTTGATCAAACTGCTCGAGGCTTATAAATAGCAAGGTTCAGACTGCTGTAAGAAGGTTGAAAAACAATATAGAATTTGGTTAGAGAGATCAAATAAATATCAAGTGAGTTAGAAATATCAAATGAGTTAGAAATATCAAGAGTTAGAAAAGATCAAAGCTACCATCCATCTTGTTCTTCCATAAGCCTTGAAGCTCTCATATCATCCATACATACCATACAAGAGCTTGAACTTGGAACTTGAGTTGAGAATTGAAAATCATAACTCAAAATTGAGGGTGCTTTGGAATCAAGTTTGGTTTACAACAAGAATATCTTCTCTACAAGAGGTAAAGCTTCCTCACTTTCATTTCAATCTTTGTTCATCTTTTTCTTGTGTTTTCATATTGTTTTGGGACTGTTTTAAGGGCTGAAACTTGTGATTAAAAGCTACCCAAAGGTGGAAGGGTTAACCACCCTTGCTTGAACTTTATTCCTAGCTTAAATCCTTGTATTTCCCACTTGTTTTCTCTAATTGTTATCATCATTTTAGGGCTGATTTGGGACTGTTTTGGGGCTGTTTTTCAACATCTAAAATATGTGATTTGAAGTTATAAAAGTTGGGGGGGTTAGCCACCTTTCCTTACACTTGTTTACTAGCTTTAACCTCTTTATGATTGTGCACCTTTTATAGCTTAATTTAAGCACTATTTTATGCTATTTAGGGGCTGTTTAATTTATTTCAATAATTTTGCTTTGCATATTATGTTTGTTTTATAATAATCGATTAATCAACTTCGCATAATCATCTCTGCAACCTCCCTCCATTCTTTGATTATTTTGATCAAAAAGTTATAAAAAATTAAGGTTGTTATTCAAGTATAAGAAAGAACTTTTTTCCATGCTTAATGGTTTAATCTCTTCGAAGGTTGATTACCAAAGGCATACATCTTTCTTATACTAAAGGCAATCTCTTTTTTTTTTAATTTCTTTTTATCACCAGTGTATTTACTTTTAAGGGACTAATGGACCCTTGGAAATCACCAAGGAAAGCATCATTATCACTAATTATCAAGTTTAGATTTCAAGTCATTATCACTCACTTTGGATTTTTTTTAGTCATTATCACTCTTCTGAGTTTGACTAGTCCTTGCTGCGTATCTTGGGTTTGACTTGAAATCCTTAACTTGTAAATAAGTTTGACTCTTCCTTTGTAATTTCCCCCGAGTAAAATAAGGTTTATTTTCTCAGGTTAAGTTGACACTTGTTTTCCTTTAATGTGTTTCAGACTTAGTGGATGTAAATATCACCGTAGACTTAATGGATTAAAGAAAAAGAAATGTAATATAAAAGAGACTAATAAAATTGAGTTTAAAATGAATCAACCGACATAAAGAACCAATATGATTGATTGAATTCGGTCGGATGTTATACCGAGTTTATTGTGTCAAGGCTTGTTTTACATCAATTCATGATGTTTTTGATGAATCTTGAAGCGTTTTTACGGCCAGACGTTATGCTGGAGTCTATTGTGTCAAGGCTTGTCTTGTATTAATTCATGATATTTTGATGAACTTTGAAGCGGCTCTACTTCCCTTCTTGAATTCACTTCATGATAGGAGGGAGGGGTGGCTGTTATGCATTGCATTTATTGATCTTTGTCCTATCGTGTCCAAAATCATCTTGCAAATCACCTTACAACCATAGATGGTTTGGGAACCGAGTTTGCTCCTCTCTTGAGTATTTTTTATGATAGAGAAGGGTAGAAGAGACAAACATGACTAGGAATACCCTGTCTGCACTGTTTCACCTCAGGCACAAAAAAAACAGATTTCTACAAGAAAACAAGGTATTGGATTTATTTGGGGCTCAACTGAGTCTCATTTTGCTTCGGCACGGCAAGGCTCCAATAAATTGCAAACAATACACTTTTAGTTGAAAGCAATGATAGGGTGAAACAGATCAAATTTTAGTAAGGCAGACAGAGTAATTCCTGAAGAGCATCGCGCAGTCATTGTATATTTGCTGTGATAAATTAGATAGCCCCTTCTAGTTATCATTCATTCGGATTTGTAATAATTATTTATTTGGACACTTGGACATTCGAATCCTCCTTCGTGAGGACAAATATGTAATAAGTTGTATGTCTTCCAACCCCCATTCTTTCTCCCTTTTTATTTATCTGCTTATGATGGTTAGTATAAGGACATCATATTTTCAAATTAGCATTCCCATGACTTGCATCCATTCGTTTTACATGCATAAAAGTTCGGCTCATCATATTATTCAAATGTCAAATTCAAACTCTTTACTTGAATACGTGTGCTATCACATGCCTTGAATTGACTCGCATGCCATGCTAGTAGCCGAGCTTATTAATTACATATCGTATATGTTGCATTAGCCATATCACATAGTTAGGATCATGCATTCTTTCCTAACTAATTCCTCTTTTGGCTTGGAGTACGAGGTAAGTTTTTATGCTTTAGTATATTGCATAAGTGTGATTGTTGCCATATCAAACATATACCTGTTTGAATGCTTGTGGATGAATGCTATTCAGTGACATTGGGATACTTTGATTAATGTATATATGTGAGATCACCTTTTCAAGTGGTACATATTCAAAACACTTTTTTTTCAAAACAAACATGAAATCAAACGTTCCAACTGTTCGTGAAATTAGTCTATACTTGTATGTTAAAGATAAAATAAGAACATATACTATACATAAGAATCACATCATTATTAGAAAAGGCCGATCTTTGATCGGGTGAGTGGGGTGCTCATTATTGATCTTCCCCTCTCATACCTAAGTTCCCGAACCAAGACACTTTAGTAACGACGGACTAATGGCCTTTGGCGTGAGTCACGGGTTTCCTAAATTTTCCAAAATAAATATTTAGGTGGCGACTCTGATATCTGGCAAAGTAGTCCATTTTTGGCATTTGATTCAAAACATCGATTTTTCAAAAGAAATTGCCAAATTTGGGCTCTTTTTGTGTTTCCACTGTTTCACATTGCACTTATGAAATCAGATTCTGAACCACACAAGTAGAATCCGAACTGTACGAACTATTCATTCTTCCGAAAGGGAACGCGAAAAGCCGAGCTACAAGGGCTTTCTTTTCAAACCTTCCAAAAAGGGGCGCGAAAAAGCCGAGCTACACCCTAGAAAAGAAGAGCCTAGTCACTTATGGAGGAGTGGAAAGAGATGGAAGAGATGGAACCCTCCATGAAAATTTGTTTTGAAGATTGAGAATCACCTTTTTCCAAACCCTAGCCTCCTCTTTCTCCTTCAAAATTTTAGAACCCTAATCCAACCTCCCTCTCTTCTATTTATACCTTTTGTCTTTCCAAACAAGTTTAAAACATCGGCACGATTTCCTAGGCATGGCCGCACGTGCAGGAAAGGGTGCCGCACGTGCGGGAAGATTAGGCCTTGTTTGGCTGCGAGGTAAAGGCCGCACAGGCCCGGTCCTGAGATTTTCGGGGCCCAAAGCCGATAATCAATTACTAAATTTTGGGGGCCCTTCACATTTTTTTTTTAAATTCTTCATTATTCAAGTCTTCAACTGATTGTTTTGTTTGTTTGTCACTCGTAAAGAATTTATCAATAGCTCTTCTTTGACACTCAACTAATTTTTCAACTCTTTGCTTCTTTTTCGTTTTTGCGAATCTCGACGGATAATTTCTTTTAAGAGTCGTGATGAGCTGAGATCAAAGTATCTTTTTAGATCAAAATTCAAAAAAAGAACACCACCACTTAACAAAACACAAAACTTTTAAATTATGTGATGTGAACTATTAAACTTAAACAAATTCTTCTTGATGATATAAATACCAATATTATAATAGCAATTAATTGTGCAAAAGACAAGACAAATATTTAATTAATTGAATAGAAAAAAAAATATTTACCTGTACTTGCTGTGTTGAGATCAAAATATTTTTTTAGATCAAAATTCAAAACAAGAGTATCACCACTTAACAAAACACAAAACTTTTAAATTATATGATGTGAACTATTAAACTTAAACAAATTATTCTTGATGATGTAAATACCAATATTATAGTAGCAATTAATTGTGCAAAAGACAAGAAAAATATTTAATTAATTGAATAGAAAAAAAAATATTTACCCGTGCTTGCTGTGCTGAGATCAAAATATTTTTATAGATCAAAATTCAAAACAAGAGCACCACCACTTAACAAAACACAAAACTTTTAAATTATGTGATGTGAACTATTAAACTTAAATAAATTCTTTTTAATGATATAAATACTAATATTATAATAATAATTAATTGCGCAAAAGATAAAATAAATATTTAATTAATTAAATAAGAAAAAAAAATAAAAATTACCTGTGCTTGGTGCTTCGTCCGTGCCGTGTGTGTTGCTGCTTTGTTGAATCATTGCTTTGCTTTGTTAGGTTGGTGGGCTGCTGGTGTGTATAATAATCATAATTGATTGTTAAACCAATATGTATATTCTATACCAAGAAAGGCTTGGGCTGCTGGTGCATGCTATCAAACAAAAAGGGCCTTTCAAATTGTTGGGCTGGGCCTTAACATTTGGCCTTTTAATGGGTTAAAAAAATTAGATTAGTTTGGGCTTTTTTTTAATTTGTTTTGGACTTAAAACCTACCTCACATATTATATTAACTTGAAATAGGAGGGGGGCCCCTATTTTGGGCCTATTTTGAGGGGCCCTAAGCCATGGCTTTGTGGGCCTATGGCCAGGGCCGGGTCTGAGGCCGCATGTGCGGGAATGGGCCTCCGCACGTGCAGGAAGCACTTCTCTCTCCAAAATTTTGCATTTTTGCTCATTTTATGCTCTCACTATGTATAATCTGATTGACATTAAACAGGCATAACATATATAGTTTGACAAGCAAGTAAAGTTAAGAGATCCTAATTAACCGCCTCAGTGTTGCACAATTTGGCCTTAATCAAAGAACCTCTTCTCTGTTTGAGACTCGTATTTGTTTTTTTCATTTTACCCTTTGATTTGGAATTATTTACTATTAGAGACTTATATTTTAATTCTCATCTTGTCCTTTTATTTTGTATTAGTTATCAATATTGGTAGTACTAATTTGAATGAAGATTCTTTTCGTAATTATGTAAAAAAAACTTGGTCAGTTATAAAACATAAATATTTTGATTTTGAATAAATTATAAATACACCTTTGAGATTTTCTTTTCTATTTTGCCTTTCATTTTGTATAATTTACTAATAGTAACCTATAGTTTGATTTTTCCTATTTTACTCTCTTCTTTGGTATTTTACTCTCTTCTTTGGTAATTTGAGTGAAGGGTTTTTCGTAATAATGCAATGATTCTTGGTCATAAATATATTGGTTTTGGATAAATTGCAACATCTCTTTAAGTTTGTTTAAAATATGAAATGATCCTATAATAGTAGAAATTACATCTATTCTTTATTAGAATTATTAATTCAACAAAATAAACAAAAAAAAATTGTAAAAAAATAATGCTTTGAAAAAAATTTGAAAAAATTTATTAAAACAAATGAAAATTCGTCTAAAAATAATTTTTAATAAATCAAAGAAAATAAAATAATTTGTTATAAGATTTACATTTTGGAAATACAAATTTATCGCAATAATAACCCGTGTCTAACATGAGTCTAATTTTATTTTTATTTTTTTAAATGAAACCAAATCAAAGTTTAACGGTGATACCATATGATCATTGGCATGTAAAATCACTATTTGATTATTCCATCCTAATAATAAAAAAAAATAATAATAAATAAAAAAAATCACTCATTTGAACTAAAATTTTATCTCATCTATTTATTCCACAATTGTGCTTTATAATAGAAATTTTAATCATTAATTTTATTCAATTTTGTAAAAAATTAATCTTATTTTTTAAGAAAAGGTTCAAGCGGTGGAATGGAATAAAAGCAGGTTTGCTTTTTGCCATTTGTTGCTAAATTTGCCCTTCTATGACATATAAAAAAGATTATGCTTGCTGATCAAATTTGAAGAAATTTGGAGGATACCATAGATATTTCATGCCATAAGCTATTATTACCTACGGTTATTACTAGTTTTACTCTGGTAGACAATTGCTCCGGTGGCGCATGCCTAGAGAGAACCGAATGCAGCTTGGGTTATTTATTTATTTTTTTTTTAAATCTTGCACCAATCACAAATAGTTGTCTCTTATTATTTAAATTATTTTGGAGAAATAGCAAAGGAAAAATAACAGTTTAGTGATAAAGTTAAAAAATATATTCAGACACAAGAATATAAAATTATTTTTTAATATTAAAAATTTTGTCATGAATATGTAAATATTTTTTCAAAATTACACCGAAATCGAAATCCCCCAACAGTAAATCAGTAGTAATTTTAGGATAAATCACAAATATATCCCATCAGTTTTTTGTTTAAAATATGAATTGTTCATTATAGTTTTGAAAATTATGAATACTTTTCTTGCCATAATTTTTTATTGTTGTCTCATACGCAACAATAAAATTACAAAAATTTCTAATTAAAATTATTAATTGACTTAATGATTTATAAATAAAATGGGTAATTTGTTATGCAATTAAAATTTCAAAGAGGCGGGCCGCAATTTTCAAAATCACAAGAAACAATTTATATTTTAAACAAATCTCAAAAAATATAATTGTAATTTACCCATGTATTTATCTATTTGATATAAATAAGGGTAACCCCTCATCCATTAATTTTTTCCAATTTGAATCTTAATGGCCCTGTTTGGTAGAGCTGTGGGAAAGTGATTATAACTTATAGCCTAACAGCTTATAGCTGTAAACATAAGCTGATTTTTGACTTATAAATTAAGCTTCTCCTCCCCTACTCAAAGAATAAGTTGATTTTTGACTTACAAAAAGTTATAAGATGTATTGTTAAACTGAACCAAACATATCAAAATAGCTTAAATTAAGCTAAAAGCTGAAATAAGCTGGAAATAAGCCCTACCAAATAGGACCAATGACGGTTTCTAAAAAAGTTAACAAAACAAAAAAAGAAAAAAAGATCACTAAACAAAAAAAAAAAAACTCCAAAATGGTTTTTTAAAATTAAACCAAACAAACTGATAATATCATTTTAAGTATTCCATTTGAGATATCATGTGCGAGTCATATGCCATTTTTTCATCTATTTAAGATTCAAGTCCACAAGAGAATGTTTAGATTGATACAAATTAATAGTTTAAAAGAAAAGAAGGCAGCATTTTTTAGTTGAAGGGATAAAATGATATTGAGTAATAGTTCAAAGAAATAAAGTGTAAATTATCTTATTGCTAAAACGCTATTTTTGTATTAAAAATGCCACTATACGATGATAATTTTAAAAAAAGATGGCTAATGCTTGCATGGATAGAAATACCACTGATTATATATTTAGTATCATAATATATGTTAACAAACTTAAAAATTTAATTATTAATATTTCATAAAAAGCAGAAAATAAGTTTTAAGTTAAAATATTAAGATCTACATAATTTATTAAAAAAGGCTTCATTTTTTTTTGGTGAAAAGGAACTGAATATATATTAGTTAGGAGAGTACAAATTTCTAGGATAAGTAATCCCTCTAGCATCAGCATACATTTGGGTTGCAATACAATGAGGAAATTGGTGTAAAATGTGCAAACCAGTTGATGATTGTAAACCAAAATTTGCTAGAGCATCAGCACATCTGTTGGCTTCGTGGAAAGTATGCACAATTGAGTGCACTCCCAGTTAATTCAGCAGGTACCTGCAACCGCATATGAGATTACTGAGTTGATAAGAGTTGTTGTGATCCCCATAAATGAGTTGTAGGGCAAGCAGAGCATCTGTTTCAACTACTATGTTTTTGAAGTCATTCTCTAAACAATAGTTGAGGCCATCTCTTAAGTCCCATAGTTCAGCACAGATACTTGAAGCATTTCCAATATTTCTAGTGAAGCCAGCAATCCATCTTCCATGATGGTCTCTAAGAATTCCTCCACAATTGGCTGGGCCTGGGTTTCCTTTTGCAGCGCCATCGGTGTAGAGCTTAAGTTTACCTGGCTCAGGTGGTTTCCAATTGATGTGGCTAATGGTTATGGATTTTTTCCAAAGACGGAAATTTGTGAAATGTTGCCACTCTAGTGCAAGAGCTGGGATGAGGTGGGGTTTAAAAGGACTGGGGTTGGCAGGTGAGAAACATTAGAGTTTCTAGCATTCCAAATTTCCCAACAAACAAGAGGGAAGACGATGGACTAGTAGGTGTTGTCAAAGGCTTCAACAGATAGACAATTTGTTTTGATCCATTCAGCAAGGTTAAGGTTAAAAGATGAAGCATGAGTGAGGAGGAAATACCTATGGAGTTCCAGTGGTTGTTTGCTACAATGCAATCTTGTAGGACATGGATGGTTGTTTCAGGAGAAGAGTTACAAAGGGGACAGAGATTATCTGCAGAGATACTTCAGTGATGGAGTAGAGATTTCTTGGTGATCCACTGGTGCAAGGCTAGCCAGAAAAAATGACGGATGCGAGGGCCGGCATTAATTTTCCAAACCCGGACCCAGTTGTCTGAGGGAGGGGATGTATGAAACTCCTTGGTGAGGAGGTAGACAGAGTTGCTAGTGAAGACACCGTTAAAGGAGTATTTCCAGCAGAACTGATCTGGTTCATTAGAGAACCAAGGAAGAGAGATGTTGTGGATTGAGTTGAGAAGGTTAGAGGGTAAAGTGAAGGAGATGTTGGAGAAATTCCAACTGTTCTTGACCCAGCAGCCACTAACAGTAAGCTTTTTTTCATCTCTAGCAGAAGGCCCTTCCATGAGGTGTCTAATAGAACCAAAACCAGTCCAATCATGGTACCAAAAGGATGTATTGAGCCCACTTTTAAGCAGAATTTTGGTACCCTCATTGAATAAATGGGTGTTGTTCTTAATGTCTTTCCATGTAAATCATAAAGCATTATAACGCAACGGATAAAATGTTTAGATCATACCTTTTAGCGAAGAACCTCGTGGGTAAATCACGTGCTTCCTGAATCTGGTCAATCATCCCAGCAATTGGGTGATATTACAATAGTGAATATCACCCACACAAATCACAGTGCAAATGGCTTGATCGTTGTTTTTGGGAGAGAGTCAGTATATGGGAAAAACTGAAACATACGTTGTTTCTCTCTTAATCACCCATATCCCATATATCATATATATAATATGTTTTTTTATCATATATTCATATCAGTTAATGGTGATAATATATGTATCCTGAGTGGTTATCCAAATAGGTTTGAATTTGAATTCAAAACCTATTTGGATAAGCTTCAAATTCAAATTCAAATGGTCATGCCACATGGGCGCCCATTTCTAACATTTCCCACTCGCACATGAGTTGGCATGACACTGCCACATCTCTATCTCAATCTCCCCAAAAATGAACAATCTCATACTAGCCAATGCACCGTGCGACTGCTGAGAACACCTGCATATGGGAGCTCTCTACTAGAAACTCAAAATGAGCCAGCATAGAGACGTCAACCCAAAAAAGAACATAAATAGTGTCTCATATACCCCAGACCCATCTAATTACACCGGTCCAAAAAAAAAACATCTCTAATCCCTCAAAAAGAGCATGTTTGACCCTGTCAATTCTTGTAATATATTCACACTCAATCCGCTTCTCATACAGAGCGATGTGAGTTGCCGGCAGTGAATATACAACAGTGGTGTAATACTAGATGATCTTCCCTTTGCCCTCATGCCATTTAGTTTAGGATTGACCGCTTTCCCAGTGATGTCCCTTAAGGCCGAATCATACATGACCGCAGGCAACATACCAAAGTAGCAGAACATCAACCCCTTACCTTATGACATAGTCAAAAGTCACAAAAGGGTACATAAATGAAAGTCATATCAATAATGACACGTAAGACTCACACGGTGAGGAAACAGGGATCCATTCTCTCACCTCATTACTCAGTCGCCAAGCACATGTAGTATGAATACATGTTACGGTGGAGTAACTCTTCCAAAAGAGTGACGTCATACTCGATGCACCGTACAGATATTAGTCTAGTCGCTTTCTAGCGCCTAACCCGAATTCTCTATTTGCTCGCTGTCCAAGAGCCAAATGAGATCTCGCATCTGGCTAATCATAACAGGCACAACATGGAAAGTGGGTACTAGCATCCATGTTTGGTCCTTAACACGACCTCATCTTGGTTGTAACCAAGGCGACATACATAGTGGATTATTTAAGCCTCTCTTGGCTCCAAATAAAAAATAAACCACTAGTCTCATCCTTGCTCGCTCCCAAGCGCCAAGGGCGATTGCTCGTGTGAGTGAGCCAATCTTACCTGCTGACATCATTATCTGCTAATCATTATGACACAAACCATAATAGTGTCAACATCCCATCATCTCAAAATAAGTGATCGATTTTAAAAAAAATTAACCACAGTTTGCGCAATTCTAGATTCCAAACATAAGCCTTATCAGCACCTCTTGCGATAAGTATATACAATGGAATCCACCATGTGTGCCTCACATGAAGTGATTTAAGATCACAATTCTAGATTCCAAACATAAGCCTTATCAGCACCTCTTGCGATAAGTATATACAACGGAATCCACCATGTGCGCCTCACATGAAGTGATTTAAGATCACTACTTCTTGCGCAATAACTTCTCTAAAGATATTTTGGTGACCAATTTGCGTTCATTCTTGATGCGCCCAACTAGCGCAGATGCGCCCAACTAGCGCATTGAATCTTACAATGAGCAAATTAATATACTACTAGTAAAGTATTTTATCCACAATCTAATGAACAAGGTCAATGTCTAAACAATTCAGTTGACCATTTACCAAAGATAACACTTATCATGCCGAATATGCCCATATAGCGTATTTTAGGCTCCCACAACAAAGAAAATATCAAGGAATATAGATCATCTGTTTTTCCGAAAGACAATCCGAGGATTCACTCAATAGCTAAGGCTCTGGCTTTTACCGATAGGTAAGTCAATGGGTTTGCAATTTTGCATCTAGAATCATTCTAGGATATTCCTTATGTAAGTCATCGAAGACAAAATAGGAATTCTCCCAAAACAATCCCTAAGGATCGTACATCCAAGCATAAAAATTATATCACCCATGTCCATCATATCTAAAATAGAGGACTGCCCACCCTAGGTGGCGACAACCCTATAAATTCCTGGCTCATAATGACTAAGTAAGGAAAAACTTTTTTTGGACCATTGATCATGCCTCAGTGGTCTTCATTGATCATCGTTAGCCTATCATGGCTTGACGAAATCTAAGAACCACTATTGGGATAACTGTTTTAGGCTGTAAAAGATTTATTAGAACTAGCAACCTTTTTGCGCTCCTAACTTTTCATCATAAAAGCAGAAAGTAAATCCCTACGGATCTACTTACCCAATTCTCCAACGAGAAGTTAGGTCACAACGTCCATAAATCAATGTTCCGAACTTATGTCAATCATAGCCTAAGTCGAAATAACTTCACTCCCCAGGAGGAAGTCTTCTCATGGTCTACACCTTCCTCAATGGTGCGACTTTTCGGTATCTAGCGAGCTTATGCCTCAACAATGACTATCCAAATTACGCATAACTTTAGAACAGTTTCGCGTCATAATGGAAAGTCAACCAAAAAAATGGTTAATCCTCAAAGACTTTTGTCTTAAACTGCGCAACATTAATCCACTTTCTAAAAACAGGGGACTAGAGCCTTTGGCATTATCCTATGCTCTTTATCATCTTGCGGAGCAATCATGAATGTTTCCCTCTCAATCACCCAGTGATCACGTGGAAACTTTTCACATTCGCTACCACGCAACTAAGAATGTAAAGTATTCTTCTCTAATGAAGTAATCCATTAGTAAGCACATCGCTCCCACTGTCTCTAGGATATTGGAAATTTCTTTCCATTCTCAACTAGGCTACATAGAGCGCTATGCTTAGAATTCTCTATCTTATAGAGTTCCAAAAACTCTATTTACGTCACCTTCACTAAGAAAACTATATGTGACCTAGTTACACAACCACAAAGCTGCTTACCTATATGCACATGACCCGGAGGGTTTGCATGACCTCATACAATAATGCGCCACACGACCCTTTGTGTTTACAAGACAGCATACAATAATGCGCTATAGAAACCTAGGTCTTAACTTCCCAATCTTATGAGAAGTAGAATAAAGATAAGCTACTTAACGGTTACAAATCGCCCATAGATGGCTCTCTGCTAACCCATTACTCAAAATGGAGTGTAAAATCTGATATGGAGGGCACGTAGTTAGGGATATAGGCAACAAACTAGTGCAATTCCCAATTGGGAAACATTTTGCCCCATTATCCACCTAACATTAACAATATTTAATTCCTTATCTCTACTACACCATTGTGTTGTTGAGTACTAGGAATAATCAATTTTCTAAGCATCCATCTCTCTTCACAGAGCTTTCTAAAAAATAACTCAAATAGATACTCGCCACCTTGGTCAAAACTAAAAGCACAAAAGCTCTTATCTAATTGATCTTGACCTCATATGTGCAATGTCTAAAATCATCTCAAAACTTTTAACTTATGGGAGATCAAATAGTCTTGACTCAGATGCGTATCGTAATTTATAAATGTGTCGAGATTGAGGCTTAGCTATCATACCCTTACACATATCTAGTCACAAATATCATAGTGGACTAAATGCGCCAATACAAATGACCTTCTATGGCTTTACTACTTACTTGTGCGCAGCCATTGCGAACAAAGCCATTCACATAAGAGCATGATGTCACAAGCGAGTGGGCCCGAGAGGGCCTATTCAAACCATCTTGTCATCATCTCATTAATGTGATTAAGTATAATAAGCCACCGGTTCATGACCAATGTCATAAACTAATTTCAATCATCTTAATGTGTGAGTTCTCGAAGATAAGTTTAAAAGGTTTAGGACCAACTAGGTAATGACTCAGGACTAATTCATATTCACTAGATCATAAAAGGATGTCATGGAAATATCAAGTGCGCCTAAATCGCAAATTTAACTAGTAAGTGCTAATCCCCTGCACCTTCAAGTCAATTTTATTCTCCATACACTTTAATGCATCTAGTTGAAAGATGACGATACTCCTCTTGCCATCTATGTTTCTCGCTTCATAGTTACTTGCAATTAATTCTACTATCCACAAGAAGGAGAGAATAAGCTATCAACTATGACAGCTCTTGAAGTAACTTAAGCACGAATTAGGCTAAAGGGTCTAATTCAACACAATGCTCTCACAAGCGATGCATCAAATTCTTAGAATCATAACAACCTTGTCGGCCTTGACCTTTTCATTATTATGCTGCAATGTTTGCGCTTAGTGGTAAACGTTATTCAAAAACAAAACGTTAGCCTAGTAAAGGAATAATACAAAGAAGCTCCTCCTCATGTCTCACACTCAAGTGTGGAAACAATAAGTGTCCAGACTTAGACAAGTTGGCAATGCTAATAGATTTTGCAGCCACTAAGCGCTAATCTTTTTACTTAGTGTTAATAGATTTTGCAGCTTCTAAGCGCTAATCTTTTCACTTAGTGTTAATAGATTTTTGCAGCTTCTAAGCGCTAATCTTTTAACTTCACGTGATATTTCAACGCACACTATTATAGTGCATAAAATTTTGCTCCATCCACTCCCAGTAATTGGGTAAAGAGCAAAACACTGCTCATACTGGCTACTCGTCTTACATTTAATGACTAATTTATTTAAGTTCGCATTTCTTGGATGACGTGACTTTTGAATGTTACTTCATCCAATGATGTAACATTATTTACAAGTCAAATTACAAAGTCAATCCGCGCAGCTCAATAGTCAAGATCATATACAGATCTATTGAGGGCTTACTAATTTCATAACCTCAAAACTCGCCAACCAAAACTACGTAGCGTGCCACTAACCATAGCGCACACATTAGTTTTTATTATGCCAAACAAGGCAACAAAACCACGGCGACTTTGAGTCATGTTTCCTTACTTTGGCTCAATTAAGGTTTGACCTAAAGTCTCCAAGACTTTTGCTCATCTAAAGAATGGGATTACATTGTTCACATTTGAACATCTCTACTAAGTCTAGGTCAACCAAAATTAACTTCCATAAGCTAAATCAATTTAGAGAGAAATTCGCATTGGGATTAATTTGATTAGCATAATATAATTTTGCCACAAAAATCTAAATTAAATAGTGACAATATTACACAAGTCGCAAGATCGAAAATCCGCTATGCTCGTAATCATCTCTTGCGCCACATGTGACAATTATCCAAAATTTAATTTAATTTATGCGCAAAATATTGATTTTTCGGGAGTTAATCTACAAAGATTTCTCTCAACCGAATAACCTCCCACTGACTATGGCATGTCTAAAAACCATGATAAAAAGTTATAATTCCATACAATAGCATCATAATGTAGATTCACAACCAACTCATGCTATGTCACAATTAATAATGGAATTTAAACAAATAACAATTAATCATGCTAATCTAATTACAACATATTAGAAACCCAAAAAATACACTGTATACAATATTCAGATTATGCCACAATAAAAAGTACATCATCCTGAAATTTTCTGGGTTTTTCTGGAATTTTAAATAACCAATAAACACGCATCAAATTAGAAATAAATATTCCAGAATCTGGTAAAATGCAAAAACTATACCAGTAAATATTAAACCATTACAGTGGTCTACAATAAAAAAATTCAGCCCCAGAAACTTAATCATGCAACAGCAGATGCATTTTAAATTAGAAATAATGAATTATTATTTCAGGAAAAATATTTTTTATTTTCATAAAATTTTCAAAATTTTACAGAAGATATAAAATTTAATTCTGAGTTTAACGGTACCAGCCATGCTTAAAACAAAGCTATAACGAATAAATTATGGCCATTTAACGCGATTCAGAATTTAAGACAGAACAAACAGAGCCTTAAAGCCAAGCCAGCACGGAAAAACGGCTCGGCTCGGCTCGCCGCCGCTCAACGCAGCGCAACTCGGCGCGGAGCATGGCGCGCGCGTGGCGCGGCTCGGCTCGAAGCGGCACGGTTCAACGCGCGCGTGTGGAAGAGCGCGGACAGCGCGCACATGTAGCACATGGGAAGCGCGTGAGAAGCGCGTGGCATCTCGTGGAGGTGCGTGGAAGCGCGTGGCCCGCCGCTGACGGCGTCATCAGGCGCGTAAGGCTCACGCGCCGCCTTCCAGGGTGTTTTCTGGTTCGATTTTTGTACTGCCGGACTCCATTTTTCAGAATAAAAACATTTATGGCATAAAAAATGACATTTACGAACATGAAATGACGTATTTTATGGGACATCTTCCTCCATAATAAATAGTCGTGTATATAATGTGTACATATATATATATATATGTAAATATACACATGATAAAAGAAAGTATGAAAATACCCATATATGCTCTGATACCAATGTAAATCATAAAGCATTATAATGCAGCGGATAAAATGTTTAGATCATACCTTTTAGCGAAGAACCTCGTGGGTAAATCACGTGCTTCCTGAATCTGGTCAATCATCCCAGCAATGGGGTGATATTACAATAGTGAATATCACCCACACAAATCACAGTACAAATGGCTTGATCGTTGTTTTTGGGAGAGAGTCAGTATATGGGAAAAACTGAAACATACGTTGTTTCTCTCTTAATCACCCATATCCCATATATCAGATATATAATATGTTTTTTTATCATATATCCATATCAGTTAATGGTGATAATAGATGTATCCTGAGTGGTTATCCAAATAGGTTTGAATTTGAATTCAAAACCTATTTGGATAAGGTTCAAATTCAAATTCAAATGGTCATGCCACATGGGCGCCCATTTCTAACATTCCAAGTAGGGGATGCTTTGTTGGCTTTCTTCTCTTTGTTAGGGTATTTGGCATTGAGGACCTTGAAGCAAACACTCTTTGTTTCACAATTTTAGTTTTTGAAACTCAGACAATAATTAAATTAATTTTAAAACTTAGCAAACTACAGTTACAGTGGCAGCAAGATCATTTTGACTTAGAAAAAAAAAAGGCTTTAGAGTGTGGTAGGTTTCACGATCATCAGCCCATTTTATTTCCTAATTGAATATGTTCAAGCTTCTACATTCAGCTAATATCTAATTCTAGCATCAAATGCTAAACAAATTCACAAACAGCCTCAACCCAGAAACCTTTAACTCCAAACCCTCATTCATATCAATTAATAAAGGTGCACCATCAAGACCTTTGCCAGCTAACTACCATCTTGTATAACCAATAAGCGGATTGCTCAAGGACCAGCTATCATCACCTTCAATTTAAGAGATTGAAAGTAAACCAAACAAAATTAAGAGAAACCCAGATGTGAAAGTATCTCAGAAATCCAGAGAATGAAGCAGAAGGTGTTCGCGAAGAGGAGCGCAGGTTCAAAAACGTGGGATCCAAAGGATATAAGAAGGAGGGAGAGAGAGGGAAAGAGAAGGTCAGAGGCTAATTTATCAAACCTCGTCGCAGGCAACCAGATTTCACAGTCGCCTCCTCTCGTCGTCGCAGCCGCCGCCAGCTCGCTGTCAACCTTCGTTCACCATTGCCCTCTGATTTCGCTCAACTTTCGCAGCTCTCTGTTTGACGAGTTAGGGTTCCAGACAATGTGCCTGTTTGGTGCAGCTTAAAAGCTGCTTATTTCAACTTTCAGCTTAATTTAAGCTATTTTGATATGTTTGGTTTAGCTTATAGCTTATAGCTTTTTGGAAGTCAGAAATCAGCTTATTCTTTAAGTGGGGCAGGAGATGCTTAATTTATAAGTCAGAAATCAGCTTATGTTCATAGGTATAAGTTATAAGCTGTTTAGGCATAAGCTATAAGCACTTTCCCACAGCTTTGCCAAACAGGGCCAATGAGAAAGTGGAAAAGAGGGGAAAACAGTGTTGATTGGTATTTCCTTTTGGATATATCGATCCGCTCAAATCAACTGAATCGAATCGATTCATCGCATTTTGGATGGATGCGTGATGACGAGCGGATAGTTGGGATTGATTTTTCCAATCCGCCTAATTTTGGACGGATGGCGAATTTGAAGTTACTTTAGCCGCAACTGAACTGCCAAACCACGTGTACCCCTAGTAATTTGAAAGACTTTGTGTTTTCAATTTGTTTAGATATTCTATTTGAGTTTTCAATTGAAAAAGAGTTTAAATATTCTGTTGAATACATTCTGTGGAAAAAGAATTTTTAACTTCAATATATTTTTTGAATTGAAAAAAATAAATGTATTATTTATCTATATTTTTTTATTTTTAAATCTAACTCTAAAAATAATAAATAAAAAAGATGATATATGCTGATTGATTTTTGTTTTCAAAAACAGATATAGGTGCAATAATACAGAGGCATACAATCTCTATTACTGCTCTGTTCATTGTTTTGGTGGTTTGAATTGTTTTTATATTTTAAAAATTGTAATACTTTATGTGGATGAGGCATGTTGTGATTGTAATATGTGGATGAGGTATGTAGTGATTGTAATATTCTAAAATTTCAAACTTTCTTTCTTTGGATGAGGCATGCAGTGATTGTAATACTTTTTTAAGTCATTGACTGTAATATATATATATTTGAAGAAGTGTACAAATTGAATTATGTTGAAAATTTATAAAATTTTAAACCGCCAAGCCGATTCACATCCATCTGCCAATCCGCCGGATTGGCGAACGGATGCATATTGATTTTCTCCAATCCGTCAATTTGGTGGACAAATGGCGGATTAGAGATTCCGTGGCTGCAACCGACCCGCGCCCACCCCTGGTATGTATCATTCGATACATACAAAGAAATAATAAATAAATAAAAATAATAAAATTAAACATAAAATAAAATTAGGCGGTAAATATTCCTCCCAAAATTTTTTGATCACATTGATCACACTTATTTAGAAGTTGTTATTAAAAAAATTATATATAATCACACTTGTTTAGAAGGTGGGATTAAAAAATATATATATAATCACACTTAATTAAAAAATGACATAAAAAATTAATGTTATCACACTTAATCAAATTAAGTGTGATTAAAAGTGAGATATTTTTTTATCACACTTCTAATAAAAGTAAGATATTTTCATTTATCAAAGTGTGATCTTTAAAACCCCCGAAAATCAACAATGTTGAAATTTGATCTCCACCGCACAAAATGTTGCCCTCGAAGAGTTCTCCAACTTTGATGAAGGAGCTAGGGTCAAAACTCTAATAGATTTGAAGGAATCAAAGGTTTGATCTAATTTGGTATAAGTAAATGTAGAGAGAATGAGAGAAATGGGTTTTAGAGAAAGAGACATACAAAAAGTGAGATACACACATCCCAAAGTGAAGAAAAGAAGAGAAAAACTCAGACTCAGCACCTCCCGCACGTGCTCGTCTTTTCCTACACGTGTGGCCCGCCCTTCATCGCACGTGCGGCCTCCTCCTTCACACGTGCGGCCCACTCCCCGCACATGCGATTGCTCGTGCAATTAAAGTAGTCTTGCACCTGGGCAGCCCCTCCTCACCTTCCGCACGTACGGCCTAAGCCCCTGCACGTGCGATTCTGCCTCCTAGCCATAAATTTCAGCAGCTGAACCCGAGACACCCTGGGTCCAACCTCATACCTTCTGAAACAAGCGAAACTCAACTTAGGAATAAAATAAGAATGAGAATTTGAAGAAGGTTTTAAAAACGATAAACCTAAACGGTCTACAAGGCCTCATGTTAATCCCCGATACTCTAACATGAGTAAGCTCATCACAAACAAAAGAAGAACGAGACAGGTTACATACTCGATCATCACAATGAGCTATAACTAAACACCATAAATTGGTAACTAAATTCAATTTGGATCCATCTAAAAAAAATAAAATAAAAATAAATTTAAATCAATAACAAACTCTTGGCCTATTTGTTGATACTACAATAAATAAAGATTCTAGAGACAAAATTTAGTGATAAATTATCTTAATTGCCAAAAGTGTTTTTAATGTATTTTAACAATGGAATTATACATTTAATAGTGAATTATTATCATTTTGAGACCAAAATTTTTGTAGAAAAAAGTAAACTTTCTGGCACAAATTTATTTTTTTCTCTAAAAATGTATTTATTAACGACATTTTTAAAATTTTGTACCCAACGATCTTTTTTTTTTATTTTTTCTATTTTGAAATTTAAAATCTAATGTTTTTTATAACAAAAATTTTATTTTTCAAGATGAAAGAATGTGATCCCTAAAATCCTTATACATTGTATTGTAGGATGCTCTTTTACCAAAAGTCTAATTTCGAGCTTTATCTCTACAATTATAGTTTCTGTTTCTCTTTCCATTTTCCTTTCTCTTGGCATATAAAAAAATAAAATAAAAATAAAAAATCAAATTTAGGCATAACTTATATTTGGTATGCATCATATATTTATATTATTCATGTAATGTGTGTACCTCTACTATTTTACTTAAGGTTGAGTATCTCTCCAGTTCACAAGGTACTGTCTAAATCTGTGAGTAGGGACAGAACCAGAATTCTGTGGTGTGAAAAGGAAAATATTGGTCTATTTTGTTTGGTGGGTGGTTAGATACGGCAAAATTTAAGGACAGCCAAATTCAACAATAATGAGCTTATTTGATGTAGTTTATTGTCAGCTAAAAACTGATAATCATGAAGTAGAAGCAAAAAGCATCCTTTGCTAGCTTCTAGATAATCAGCTCTTTTTAACTTATTTAATTTATTTCTTTCTCATAAAAGCAAAAAGCACCTAAACAGTCTCATATAGACTTCTAACTTGTGATTTTTGCCTTTTCTATCCATTGATTTTTATTTTATTTTATTTTTTGTTTCTTTGTAGAAGAATGCTTTAAATGTTAGTGATTTGCAGCGTGCATTATAGCGATTCCGATTTTGACCCAACTTTTGACGTATCCCGGACTTGGGCCTATGGTTTCTGAATGTTGTTCATGTTTTTTTCCCTTATTCTTCTTTAAATTTGGTTATTGGATCGTAGTTGTTGTGTTTGGAACGGGCTGGTTGCTTGTTTTTCAAACCTTTATTGCCCAGATTTTTGCTCCTCCGCTCGAGTGGCGGCACTTCTTGCCCAGATCGTAGTTGTTGTCTTTTTCTCTTTTTCTTTACAATATGAAATTAAAGCCATAAAACTCTTAGAAAAGTATTTGCATGTCAAAATATTTGTGAAAATCAAATCAATTTTTGATTGTCAATCTCAAACCATAATTTACTCCTTAACTTGTCCAAATTTAGATTTGATTAATTTTCTATCTATCAAACGTAATTTCAAACCATTTACATCAAAACTCCTTTAATTTGTCAAAATTAGAATCAAACTTTATGAGCTCATGATTTTCAAAACATTGTTCTTGTTTCTTCAAAGCATGAAATCAATTCTTAGAAATCTATGATGCATGTACAATTAGAGTATTAAAACTTGTGGAATTTGTTCATACTTGTAAAAATGAAACTCAAATTCATGCAAGACATTGAAAATCAAATCTAAAAAAATTAATTTCTAAATTTATTTCCATAACCAGGAACCTAGATCAATTTTTTCATCCTTTTGCCAATTCCTTTTTAGTTTCCTGAAATTAAACCCAATTACTTCTTAATTTCAGCTTTTAGGAGACTTATCGACAAGATTCAAGCTTCAATTTCTTACCTAGAATCTTCAATTTGGTGTATCTTGACAATGTCTTCACTTCTCCTAACTTCCTTAGCTTTTCTTCAAGATTTTCAGCAAATGTGTTCTAAAGAATCTCTCTCTCTCTCTCTCTCCAACAAAACAATTAAAACGAATAAGCCCAGCACTCTTACATCCCTTTTCTTGATTTCATTCATTCTTTTTTTTTTTTTAATATTAAAATGTCCACTTCAAATTAAGCCATTTGGTGATGTATATGAATAGAATTAGATTAATTACTAGTTACTCATTAGCTTCATTAATCATCGCTTACTCATTAGGTTCATTAATCATCGCTTAGTTCTAATTAATCATGATCAATGTATAACTTAATTAATTTAATTAGTCTCAATTAAGGTTTAATTTAATCATTCCTAATTTTATTAATCTAAATCGAATTTTTAATTAAACTCTCATAAAACTCTATATATTAAACTAATTCAATTCAATTAAGCTCATCACTTGTAGTTTCTTAAATCATCTCGAGTAGAATTAATTCTTAATTTTCCTCACTGAATTAAAAATTCTTTGCGTCATATTAATGCTATTAAGCTTCTCAATTAATATTTCTAAGATATATAAACATTTCAATTTCAAGTTTGAAATTATTTCTTAACTTAATTTTAATCCATTAACATTTATTCAAATGTTGTTTTTGAAATTGATCTAATTTCGTGAGTCTCATAATTTTTGACAAATATATATTTCCAACCAATTGGATTCATTTCCATTTAATTTCCTTTCATTAAATCACATTCTATTCCTTAAATAATATAAGCTAATCAAATTCAATTAAATATTTTTATTCATGTTAATGATTATTTTGTCTAAGAAATTCATGTGTTTCCAACTCATTAATTATATTTTTTTCCAAGCATCAATTTGATTATTCCATACAATCAAATAGGCTTAATTTTGATTCAAGACACTTAAAGGTGATCAATATTAATTATTGTAATTTGCATTATTCAGGGTGTTATAGGAAGCTTGTTGAAGGGTAACTCAATTTCTCAAATTGTGAATTACTTCTAGTTTTGCCTTTTGTTTTGTTTTAAGTTTGTTGCTTTGGTTGGACAGATTGTATTTGTCCTTGCATTTTTATTTTTTGTTTTGATGGTTTTTCTGTTGTTATGTTTTCTCAAATGGAGGCTTTAATGTTCTAACTTTGTTATTTAATTTTTTGACAGTAATCTTATTTTGTCTACAAGGAAGAACAACAATGTATACAACGTTAGATAATTTCATTCAAAGTCAAGGTGGACATGAGTGTGTTAGTGTAAGGGCTTTTGAAAAACTAGCTGATATTGATAATTTCTATAAGATGCTTATGAACCCCAATATTTGGCCACACCCTAATATTGCTTCTCCAATAGTACCTGAGATGCTTATGAATCCCAATATTTGGCCACACCCTAATATTGCTTCTCCAATAGTACCAGTGTTCAGAGTGCAACATGGTTTGCAACTTTTTGTGGCTGTAGAAAAGGTTGGACAACCTCTAGAAATATTCTTGAGAAAACGAGTGAATAAAATGACATTCTATGATGTCTTAAAATACAACTCTGTAAAAAAAGAAGAGGTTTTTCTCAACCTGAAAAATGGTGTGCAAAAGACCAGTATATCAGGATAAGGATTTCTCAGAGCTATCATAAGGTCTCTAAATCTACTTGTGTTAAAATTTAGCTTATATTTTTTTTCATTAAGTTTTTATTTTATTTTTGTATTAATATTTAGATATATTATTTGGTGTAGGGATGTAATACAAATAAACATTCACATCCAAAATGCACCTTTTATGTGTATTTTAAATTTATAAAGTGTCATGATTTATATTATGACACAAAATGAAGATGATGGTGCTATAGATCCTTTTATAAAAATTACTAAATTTAAAATACTTGGTAAGTTACGAAAATATATATATATAAAATTTCTTTTACATATTTTTATCAGTATGTATATATAAACATTAATACTTTTCTTGCAATAGATCATGCTCCAAATGGTGAGGAGTGACGAGTACTACTGAATTTGATAGAGGATATCAATAATAATGCTCTACTACAAAATTTCAAAGGCTTGAAAATGAATAAATTAACATCTCGCCTTCAGAATCGGGACGTGAAGTAAGTTATTTCTCTCTATATACAAATTCCATTCCATGGCTCATGTTTAGTGGGAAGACTGTTTTCTTTTGCAAATATTTATTAGTGAAAATGCTAATCAAACTACCGAGCGAATTACCGAATACGAAATTGACAGCCAGTTAAGCAAGCGTGGCCCACCATTAAACTAGGCCATTCCCTCTCACGTGATATTAGCACACAATCTCAATTCATGTAACACTAAGGTGTGTTTGGAACCAACCAAGAAAAATAAAAAATAAAAAATAAAAAATCATTATAAAAATCAATTTAGAAAAATTACAAAATTATTTTAAAAAATTAATTTCCAAACATCACCTAAACAAATGTCCAATAATTATTTTGAACTAAAATCAGTGAATTTGTTTTTGGGACAATCTTGGGAAATTTAAAAAGTGTGATCAAAACATGTGATCATACCAAAATGGATGTACACAAAAATAATTAGTATGGATATATTTATATATTTTAAGGAACGGTAAATTTAGAAATGACAATGGAGACCCTATCTAGTAGTTACCTATGGAGATTCAATCCAAAATACATGGGTTTCTCTCATTTTTCTACCCATCAGGTTAGCTTGGTGGAATAATTTAAATCTTCATCGGAGGTGGGTAAGAGATGGGTACCCACCCAATGGCGGAGCCAAGAAATTAAATTAGAAGAGGCACTTATTGATTACAACTTAAATTTTTTTTTTTTCCATAACCAACAGTAAGAAGATAATAATAATTTTGAATTAATATTAAGTATAAAAACTTAAGTAAATTATTATAAAAGTATTTCACATAAAATTGTACAATTAACTTCGAGTAAAATCGAAAAGAAAGTATTGCATGTAACTAGTGTATCATGGATAATGTAAAAAAGTCATATATTTACGTCTTAAAATAAATTATATAATGGTAAGGTAATTCAAATTTTTACAAAAGTAAAAATTTCATATAATAGTGATATCACGTCATTATTGACATATGATATCACCAACCAATAGTGAATCAAAATTTGAAGAGTAAATTTCACATGCAAATATAACTAACACTCTAATACTTTTTACATATATATAGTGAGATAAATTATATTTGCATATCAATAATAATGGATATTACTTTTATATTGAGATTTTTTCAGAAAATTTTCATACATAAAAATATAATTTGTTGTAATCACTTCATTTTCAATAAAACAATCACTATTGTTTTCATAAATTTAAAAAAGCCCTTAACATTTTATTTTAAATATTATTTTTGTTTAAAATTTTATATATATGCATATGTATTAAAAAAAAAGAAGAAGAAAAATCCAGGGGGGGCACGTGACCCCCCTAGGCACCATGTGGCTTCGCCACTGTACCCACCCATTTCTACATATGTTTTGATATCACTTCTACCACAATTATTATATTTTTTTTTCAATTGCACACGCATTACGTGTGCGACCTACTAGTTTGTTAATATTTAAACTGTAACGCCCTCAAAATAATAATACATAATCCCATCATTTAACAGTTCCATATACCAAATAAATAGGTTACATTTCCATACATACATCAGAGTTAATATTACAAAGGTTATTATATGTTGACAACAAAAATAAATGCCCTGCGGGCTTACAACTTTTCAAGTCAACACTTGGTTATAACAAAAGAAGAGTTTTAACTCTTTTACAAGTAAAGCCCTCGGCGTAATCTTACAAGTAAGTACAAAAGTAAGTACAATGACAAAATGAAGCCTTCAGCTCCAAAACCTCCAAGCTATAACCTTGGAGGTGGCATATCACTTGTACCTTAAAAGGATGTCCCATATAGGGTGAGCCAAGGCCCAGTAGAAATATACTAAACCAAATATGAGAATTAACTACAACATTAGCATTCGATTTACACCATTTCTATAATCCATCCACATTTACAACCGTATTTCAATTCATTCCCATTTCTTGATCTCAATCAAATCAACAACATGGTACATTATTTATCTAAACAACTCAAAATGAGACTGTAGCTCGTATTATCAACACTTCTATCATCAACAATTTCAAATGAGACTACAACTCATACTATCAGCACTTCAATCATAACCAATTCAAAATGAGACTGCAACTCATATCATCAACAATTCAATACTTCAATCATCTACGTTATGCAAACGTAATTAAGATTTTGAGACTTTCACCCTGGACACTCCGGCCAACTTAGTCATCAATGGAGTCCATCCCCTATCTCCTCCCAAACAGGTTTGAGAGTATATCCCCTATCTCCTCCCAAACAAGATACATATGCAATATATTTAAACGCGTTATCATATACAATGATCAATCTAGGCACATATTCAATGTGTTAATTCAACCGTCATATTCAATAACATAACCCATTTGATTAGTTTCAGTTTTCCCTAATCAACATACAGTGTCTATAACAATCAAGACTATCCTCTACCAATAGCCCAAAACAATTATTTCTAAACAGATAATAAGTTTATCAAACAGATAAATTATCAACAATTTAATAGATGAGTGATTAATCAATCCAACTACACCATTCAATTTCATAATTTCCCAATTTCATGATTTTCAACTCAATTTCATATTTCTATATTTCCCCAAATTAATTATTTAAACTTTATTAGGGCATTTTCCCCCATTTTCTCGAACATCAACCCTAAGGTTCAATTTCATCAATCCTACAACAATAACCCCATTTTCCAAGGTCTCACATACACATGGGGCTCAACAATTGAAAACCCCTCTTTACATATTTCAAATCAAATCCTAACTTTCCAAGATTTCCATAACTTCACCATTTATACAAAATGACTAAAATTTATGTTCAAACTCATAACAATGAGTAGTTTATCCCTATCTCAAAGTGGAAGCTCAAGAAGATGAAAAGTAAAATTGAAAGATGCTCCAAACCCACAACTTTTTGGATCAAAATGGAGCCCACGCGAAGCTCTACCTTTCTTATGAAAAGACTAGGGTAGAAGACCACTAGAACTAGGTGTATTTGTAGAGAGAGTGTGTGTATAGAGAGAGAGTGTGCCGGATCTAGGGTTTTGAGGGAAAAAGGGATGAAAAGTTGAAGAAGAAACACGTTGCTGCAACTGAAATATTCGAGGCTTGCTCGAGCGAAGAAGTGATCGTTCGAACGACCAGACACAACAAACACCTCGCTCGAGCGCACAATGCAAAGCTTCAGGTCTGCAACACAGAAGCACGCTCGAGCGTAAGAGTCCTCGCTCGAGTGAAGAAGCACAAAACATAGAGCGAGCTTGCTCGAGCGACAAAAGTCTCGCTCGAGCGAAGAATACCAACCTTTAGGTCCAACCCAGACGCAGACGCACGCTCGAGCGCAAGACTTCTCGCTCGAGTCAAGAGACACAAGACACAAAGCTCGCTCGAGCGCAAGACTTCTCGCTCGAGCGGAAGCTGCGTCTTAAAAGAAAACCTGAAGACCCACAATACTCACTCGAGCGACGAAGCAAATACCCCGGCCTCGCTCGAGTGCAAAAAGCCTCGCTTGAGCGAAGAAGCCAAATTTTAGGCAACAACCATTTGTTCCAACTCACAAGCCACCTGTACCAAACTTACCCAACACATCTCAAAACTCAAATACTAAAGATTTAAAGGACGGAAACAAGATATAGACAAAAACAACCATGATGGAACCCAAGTCCGGAACAAAGTAAATGACGGGGAAAATCGGGATCGCTATATAAACCCCTCTAGCAAACCCTTGGGGTTGTCACATGTGCAACACATGACATGGCAAATTTTGTAACCAAGATATAACATTCTTAAGCTTGGGAAGGAGATGATTCATTGATGATGCTTCACGGTGAAGATTCATTGGTATATATGCATTATCTATGTATATATATAGTTTGACAAATGGCCATTGATTAGCTTTGTAAAATATTGTTGTTAATTGATCTTCTTAAAATGAACGGAATATTGATAACTGGCATGGATTTGCTAGGTTTGTGATTAGTTGCTTTGGGGAATTAAGTGTTGGGGATATAATGACTTTATGAGCCAATGAATTTTGTTATTTTGCTTATTATTTTTCTTTATTGTATTTTGTAGAGGTATACTTGGAATTCCATTCTTTAAGGATACGAGCTAGCGGATTAATTTTATTTGCTCACTATCCTCATTTCTTGGAACACATTGGGTTCCTGAATTGGAAGATGCTTTTGGCCCAGATTGGCTAGGGACAATGATGGAATATGAAATCTTATTTCATCTGCTGTCGCAGGATAAACAAGATAGGGAAAGAAGGGGGTTGCATATCCATCGTCCGGTACAGCCTCCCTCAACAGTACATGAAAAAGAAAAGCATATCCGAGAATGCATAAATTTAATGAGACAATTATACAGGCACTTTGACAGGATGAGATATGAAATTGGAGGAGCTGATAAAGTAATGTGTTATCTTTATTCTTTTTTTACAGGTTTAATTTGAAATTAAGTTCATAACATTCACTCTTTCTTCTTCTTATTCCTCCTCTTTTAGGGGTTCGCACTTCATTCGAGATTTCAACTACAATGGCTTTTGGACTATATTTTTCCCAATCATATTCAACACTTGGTGGATGCAATTGAAACTATGCAAATTCCAATCTAATAGAATGGGTGAAGTACAAGGCTTTTGGAGAAGCTAAGAAAATTGGTTTGGATCTTTCCATATAAATCCTAGGCCTTGATTGAATGTTTGTGAGTACTCATGAGTTCATTAGAGACTTAAGAGAGCTTAAGAGTGTTCTTTATGCCATTTCTTGAAGACTTGGCGGTGGATTCATTTACTTGCAATTTTGATTTTCATACTTGAAACTTTCCCTATAACCATTCTTTTTAACCACAAACACAATGTTAGACAACCATTCAATATACCTAGTTGTTCTAATGAAGCCTGCTTTAAAGAGCCTGAGAATTTCCTCATTTACTTTCTGAACCACTTCAGGGCTCATCCGTCTTGGTTTCTGCTTGTGTGGTTTGAAGTTAGGCTTCATAAGGAGCCTATGTTCCACTAACGACCTATCCAATCCTGCCAGTTCATTATAAGATCATGCAAAACAATCCTTATATTTCTTTAGGACTGCCAACAACTGGTTCCTGTCAATAGAACTTAACCAAGCACTGATATAAGTGGGTTGGTGTGCAGAAACTTCCCCTAAATTGACTTCTTCAAAAGGGTCTTGTACTTGAGCACTTACTAATGCTTCTCCTTCGACTTCTTCTGCCTTCGAAACAACTTCTTTACTTTGTTCTGCTCCCACCTTCTTTGGTTCAACATCTTTGCCTTCGTCCTTATAGACAAAATCTATCCATAAGGCTTCTTCTTTCTATATTTCCTGGACTTTTGTTTCGATGTCCAATGCACAGTACTTATCAAGGGTCAAAGGCTTGACCTTTTGTTGCTCCTGATTACAACCAACCACCATGGCTTCCCTCTCTCGTTCCTGAACCTTTTGGACTATTGATTTTATGTCCAATACTGAAAACTTGACTAAAGCCAAGGGTCTGGCTTCTTGGGTCTCAACTTCTTACTTACAACCAAGCATCATTGTCATCTTTGGTGACGAACTCTTCATCAGCACTCTCCTGCACTAAGTGCTTTAGGTGTTCTACTTCCTCATCAGCCGTCACTTCGACTGTTCCATTAGGTTTCCTCAATATACTGACGGGTGTCACTCGTTCAGTATATAACTTAGCCTCTGCAAAGTCAGCACAAGTAATAAAAGGTCGAGGGTCTGCGTTGATCTCCTCTGTCTCTCCATTGTATAGGGCCATCATTATTTTCTGATGTAGAGAGGAAGGTACACATTTGTTGGTGTGGATCCAATCCCTGCCAAGTAAAGCATTATACTTGACATTACTATCTATAACAAAGAATGTTGTCATGCAATCTCTGGTTCCCACACTCAAGTTGATGGACAAGATGCCCTGAGCATTCTGCTTATCCCCAGCACAACCAGCAATGGTTGTGCTGGTTAGGATTAATCTAGGGTTTTTTTTTCTCAATTTCTTTAAAGAGGACTTCGAAAGCAGGTTCACTACTGCCCCATTATCCACTAACAAATATCCCATCAAAATAAGCCTTGATATACATGGGCTTAACGTGCTGCGTCATAGATGTTATAAAATACTCGAAGGGATACGAGAGATTAATACTCACCTCCTCACTTTCATCTTCAGTTTCCATTAGTGTAGCCACTTCAGACTCATCTTGAATCATGCTAACTTGTGAATCTTTACTAAAAACTGGAATAGGGTCATCTTCCTGACCTTCTTGGTTTCCATCTTCAGCCTGGAACTCCTGTGGCAATATATATACCATGTTTACTGACGCTGGAGAAAATGCTTCAAACTGAACTGCTGGCTGCATTTGTTTCTTTTCCAAACTAACTTGTTCAGTTATTTCGGAAGCATCTTCCATGCTACACTCTAGTACCTCAGTACTAGTGACTTCCTTCGAATCAACTCGTTTATGGTCTGCTCCTGTTGGCTTTTCGACCAAAAAGGTCTATTCAGCCATGAAGGCTTCAAACGTCTAATCTTTAGCCATTTCTTTCCTTTGGCCTAGTTCAACTTCTCCTTCTGTCTCACTATCGCTTTCCATCAAGGCTTTTTCAAGACCTGCTAAGCTGAATCTTTCCTTGGCTTTTAGTTTAGTGTGAACCCTACCCAACTGCTCTCTGCTAACACTTCTTTTGTTCTGAGGAGCCAATTTTAGACTTTCTTTTTCCTCTGTCTGGCCTTTTGATTGGGTCAATGAAGAACTCTCTCCACTTTCCTTCAAATCCTTTTGGTACTGGGTGTACCTTTGCTGGATCTTCCTCCTTTGAGACGTAGAGATTACTGGAACCATATCTGGTTCCTTTGTTTTTGGGCGCTTGAGTGATATCCAATTATTTGGAGCCATCAAGGGAGGTTTAATCATTCTACCCTTGTCTCCAAAGACATTTCTCTGTGCAGGTATTTCCTTAGGCTTATTCTGCATGACAAACCAGTCTGCACCCCAGGTACCCATGAATTCACTATTTCAATTGCTGAACTTGCTTTCCCAGTCTTTGAAACCACCTTCGAAGCTAACTGTTGAGGCCAATCACTGGCTCTAGCACCCTGTCTCGAGCCTAATTCAGGCCTTCTTTTAGGGTAATTGCCTTGCATCTTGTTCGAAGTTGACTTTGAAGGCTAATTACTGGCTTTGATTCCCTGACTTGAGCCCAATTCAAGCCTTTTTCTCAGGATAATTACCTTCCATCCTGTAGTAATTGGGTGGTCTAAACTCATGCAAAGCTCTCTTACCCTTGGATTGCATTCTAGTGGCTGGTGGTCCAGCCAAGAACGGCTATTGTTTGGGACTAGTTGGGTATGGCCTCTTGTTGTAGGTATTGGTTGGCTTAGGGTATCTCTGTACATCCTTGTAATATTGTTTCCCATCGATTGAGAGCCCTTTTAGCCATTTATAACTTAACCTACATCTGGGATACATCCGTTGCATGACAGCTGCCTCAAGAGAGTCATCATCTAGTGCTTTCTCACTAGAGTCATCTTTTTGTTTCACAAAGCTCTGTCCATTTGCTATTGAACTTCTAGTATCCTTCTTGAAAGCAATCTAGCTGGCAATATGCATCTGCACATTAACCTCCTCCAATTCCTTCAAGGATAGGTTTTTGAAATCTGTTACGCCAACATTGGATGTAACTTCCCCAATCTTTGGGAACAGGTTGGTGTCAATCCCTATAGCTTTCTCTGCTTTGGCTGGAAACTTTAAACTCCCCTTTCGAATCTGTTCTTGGATCCTGTCCCGAAAAACAATATAATTTTTAGTTGAATGAGACCAAGAGTTATGCCATTTATAGTATATTTTCCCTTAAGTTCTTCTGGGGTAGGGATCTTAACTCCTTTTGGTAACTTTAGGAAATTTTCTGCAAGCAAATGATCAAAAATGTCATCTGCTTTTGTTAAATCAAAAAAATACTTCCTATGAAGGTCTTTTCTTTTTAAACTGCTAGTCTATTGTGGTGTCCTTCTAAATTAACGCCTTACAGGTCATAGGTTCTTTCCTTACGATTTCTGCTGCATCAATTTCATAATTAGGGTCGTTATAATAAGTCTTATATGATGTATTACTTCAATCTTCTTCTTCCTCAAGTAAAGATTCATATCTAGACACCTTATAGGTTAATTCCACTAAGTCTCGAAACTCAATTGAATCGAACTTCTTTCAAAGCCTAAACTCTAAACCATTTTAAGTCAATCTCACAAATTCAGGCTTTGGTAAAATGACCCTACACTTTGTTTCGTGCCCTTTTAAATCTGGTAATAAATTGAGCAGCCTTCTCATCAGGCCTTTGGCTTAACCTTGCCAAATCTGCCATGGAAACTTCAGGCCCTGTTTGAAAGAATTGGACATGAAATGCTTCCTCCATATGCTGCCAAGTTTGGATAGTGCTAGGTGTAAGGTTGATATACCATACAAAGGCTGCCCCAGTTAAAGAATTTGGAAAGAGTCTCAACTTCATATAATCATTATTGGTAAATTCACCACATTGGCCTGCAAACCTGGCAATATATTCTACTGTTGACTGGTTTCCATTTCTATAAAAGAGAGCAAAATCTGGTATTTTAAACCCCCTTGGGTATTCATTCACCCTATCCACCCATTCTGGGTATGGCTTTCTATACACAGAAGTCTAAACCCTCTGAGCCATAGGTCCACACATTTCCCTAACAATATCAGCAATTTGGTCCTTAGAAACCATATTCTGTGCTTGTTGAACTACTAGTGGAGGAACAAACACAGGGTTTGATGGAATCCCATGTGCTTGAGATCCTCTTGGTCCATAGGGAGGTATATTCAAGACTGGTTGTCCCTGTGGTACTGGTTGCTGTTGGGGGGTATGGTTGACCCCTCTGGGCCTGTCCTGCAAAAAGACCTGTGAAAGGTGCTGCGAGAGGAGGAACAGGTGTTGTTTCTCTCCGAGCCGCAGGAAACCCTTCCAATCCCCGGGATGTAAATTCGAACAGAGGGTTAGTGAACCCCTTTGTTCCATGCATGTTTTTTAAAATAGGATTTGGAAACATTCTTATGCAATTTTCTTGTGTTGGCCTAGATCTACCAATTTGTATGGCTTCGCTGTTAGATAATGAGATATTTTGATTCAGCAAAGACCTCGAAGGAGGCTCATACCATGATTGAGGTACAGGTGATGGTCTTTCATAATTTTGATTACTAGACTGACCATTAGTATGCCTATTAATTTGCATAGGTTGCTTATCTCTAGCCAATCTTTGTTGAAGAACATTTGAATTTTCCTCCATATGTCTTGTGATAGTTGGTTTATGGGAATTTATTCGATCTATGAAGGATGTTGCCCATCTTTCTATTGTATACATTAATTGCTATCCCATGGCATCTACCAAGCCTCCCCATGGATTCATTGGCTAGGTAGACGAAACAGTAGATGGTCCAATTCCATGGCCTCGCCCAATATTTTGAACATGTGGTGTATGCTCCGAGGTGCTGGTCTGTTCGACCATAGGTTTCGATGAGATAAGTGCTTCCATAGCATGTGTGATCACATTATCCTCTGGATCAGGTACTTCTACCTCTCCCTCCACACCTTCTTCCAAGTGTTCATTTTCTCTTTGTCTCCTACGTCTAGCCATTTTAGAGTCCCACTGGACATGCCAAAAATGTATGTTAGCTTTTTTGGCTTTCGAAGGTTAATAATGTAAATTTAAGCGTGCTAGCAAAGATCAATTAGTCCTTACAAAATTTATAATTGTCAACCAATTATCAAGCGATTGTATTGTAGTTCTTTAGCCTCAATGAAGAGGACTTTTACTGGTAGCTTGTTTAGGAGAAATTAGTAAATAATAATAAGTAAAGAACAATTTCAGAATTTGAATTTCATTAAGTAAATGAAAACTTACAATAATCTGACCCAACCTCGTAGAGGTTCACAGCAACAAACTATTTGAAACTACTCCTATGAAATGAAGTGTAGTACAGGAATTGAAATGCAGAAATGTAAAGAACTATAAAACTGGAAGGAAAATAAACCAAATAAACTGATTTTTTGATCTGAGTTTGGGGGCCTTCATTCTGGGGCATTCCTTACTATTTATACGTCTCAGTGGTAACCATCGAAGTGGGCTTCCAACCATCAAAATGTCATTCCATGATTGCAGAAACATGCTTTCTCACAGTCAGTCCCACTATGCCACTCTTGCAATTAGGCTTCCCTCCTAATTTTGAATTTAAACTTTATGAGTAACCGTTAGGCCACATCATCTTGTATCTCTCGATTGTTCCAGTGCTATGTAGATCCATTATTATCAATACGAACTACCACGTGTCTGACTTTGATTGACAACTTGTATTAACTCTCTAAATTGCCCTCTTCATACCACTTGTTACATAGTGATTGACTTTTACAAATTATACACCCAACAGAATCAACAAGCAGAGCAAACAATCAAAAGTACCATATAAAGATATCAAACCCAACCAAAAAAAAAAAAAAAACCAACAACACCGGCTGCAGCTCACATCCATCATCACACCTCACCAGACCAACAACAAAACAAGAAGAGAGACGGGTTGATTGACTACAGATGGGAAGAGGGCGGTAAGGAATTGAGGCCCCGTTTGTTTTGGGAGATAGAATGGAGGGGATTGATAGTGAGGGATTAATAGTGAGGGGATTGTTAGTGGGGCCGTTTGTTTTGGGAGATAGAATGGAGGGGATTGATAGTGAGGGGATTAATAGTGAGGGGATTGTTAGTGAGGGGATTAATAGTGAGGGGATTAATAGTGAGGGGATTGATAGTGAGGGGATTAATAATGAGGAATTGTTAAATTATTTTAATATAAAATAATAAAACAAATAAAAAAATATAAAAAATTAAACATTATATTTAAAAAAATATTCCCAATATATAAAAAATAAAAAAATTTCTAATCCCCTCACTATTTTCTAATACCATCTCTACCTCCTCCTTACCAATCCCCCTTCCAAGGGTATTAGTAATACCAAGGGACTAATAGTCCCAAGGCTATCTCTGCAAACAAACAAGGGCTTAGTAATACCTTGGTATTAGTAATACCAAGGGACTAATAGTCCCAAGGTCTTCTCCCAAAACAAACAAGGCTAATACTAATACCTTGGTATTAGCAATCCCAATACCCTCCCTTTCACCCAAAACAAACGGGGCCTGAGGGCAACCGTTAAGGTAGAGGAGAGAGAGAGATGTGTTTTGTCTCTAAAATGAAGACAGCTTCACTGGAAGAGCTAGGGCTAAGTAAACCCCAAAAAAAGAATAGAAAAAAAAATGACGTCGTTTTAACGTCAGCGCCGCATGCAAACACGGCAGACAATATGGACTCGAATAAACATACCCTTTTAGGATTAGGATTCCGACCACAAACAACCGACTATTCACGTACATATACCCTTCTGACGCCAAAATCCCAGTTCTCTTTTCCAACAGAGTCCGTTTCTCTGCATCGTTGACCTCTCTGCGAATCCACAATGAGGAGGAACAGACGAGCAAGGCAAACCCTTTCTCACCCGATCGATGAAAAGTGGACACTGAGACCTTTACACGGTCAAAATCCACAAACAGTCAACGCCACCAATCCACAACCACACCTCCAAAGCCCATCATCATCGATGGCTTCTCACCAAAACCCCGAACCCACAACAAGCGCACCCATCTCCGAATTCATCGCAAAAACATCGAAATCGCCTCCAAATTTTCGAAACTCCAAGTGGGTATCGCGAAATCGGCGTGGCCGCCCGTTTAAACCTCGGTTTGGTAAAGTGGGTCGATCGAGTTCTAGCAGGGAAGAGATTTGCGTGGAAGAAGAAGAAGGAGGAGGAGAAGGAGAAGAGAAGGAGGGTATAGGTGGACATGTATTGACATCAGATATCGATTTGAATGAATTGGGTTCTTCGAGTTCTTGCAAAGAAGATGAAGTATGTGACGAAGTGGAAAACAGAGATGGGCATGCGTCTGGGTCGAAGAATGAGTCGAAAGAAGGGGCAATTGAGGGGTCTGATTCAATTAAGGGCGTTGATGATATTGGAAGCAGGTTGGAAGGGTTGCAGTTGGGTGCAGAAGAACCGGAGTTGGAGGAGCAGCTGCTGAGAATTAATGACCAATTGCAGGAAGATGAGGTAATTTGATAAGCTAATGTCTTTTATTCAGTATCTGATAATGGAATTCATGTTGCCAATTATTAGAATTAGAGTTCAGTTTGCCATTTAGTTAACTTTGTTGTTTTTCAACTCAATCCTTGGGTGTCATTGTTGTACAATAGATGTTTTTGTGTGTGCTCATGCCTGAAGATAAAAAGAATGCTCTGTCAATCCAATGATTGACTTTAACCTGAAAAGTCCCCTGAATCCCCTTGTGAATCTAATAAATAGTAGTTTGTTAGTGAAGATGAAGATGTCAAAAAATAGCTTATGTAGACAATAAGAGTTGCATGTATGAAACTTGGTGGGGTAGAGGATAACATTCATGCAGAAGCCAACTTGTTCGGACGAGAAAACGAATAAGATATGACATTTGACATTTTACAGAGCAGGAGTGTTGTGGAAGTGGAATATGGGGAGTGTTGTTTTAGTAGAACTAGACTTGCAAAATAAATAAGGTTGTGGTGAAACTTGAACTGCAAGAGATACCTTAGAGCAGCTATTCCCATTGTTTTGGATCAGTTTGATAAGGGGAGATTAAGAACATGGGGACTTACATGGAGGTCCTAATAGGTAGACTTATTGTCCAATCAGCTTGTAAGAATTAATGGCGTTTCTCATCAAATACTATTAAAAAATGTCACTAATTGTTAATTTTCAGCGGCAGTTTGCAAATTCTGTTACAAAAAATGTCACTAATTATAAATTTTAGCGACAGTTTAAAAAAAACGTCACAAAAAAAATCACTAATTTTCAATTTTCAGCAACAATTTGAAAATTTTGTCACAGAAAAACGTCACTAATTATAAGTTTAAGCGACAATTTATAAAAATCTTAACAAAAAAAAAAGGGTCACTAATTGTCAATTTTTAGTACCATATGCAAAAAATGGTCACAAAAATTATTTTTAGCGATGATTTTATTAGGATTTATTTTCAATAGGATTTGATGGGAATTAAGTCAAACTATTAGGACTTATGGGTAGTTTGCCCTAAGAAACATTGCCTATACAAGTAGAGGAGGATGGATGTATTGGATAACTTGATATACATTGTTGGACAGCTATAGCATTTGGGACTAGTGGTAATCTAACATGGTATCAAAACTAGGTTGAGGGAGGTCTTGGGTTTAAATGTGTTTGGATTTGCTTCTCCAATTGCTTTATGTTTCACTCTGTGTATGTCTCTTTATATCTTCATGTGCATGACGGGGTTGCACGTGAGGTTGGGTGTTGGATAGTTTAATATAAATTATTGGAGGGTCTATTTCCTAACAATTTAATTAGTACTAGTGGTAACAAGATGAAATGGAAAAAAGATGATATAAAAATAAATTATTGTCGGGTCTTGGGTTTAAGTCTTTTTGTTTGGATCGAAGGCTTGTTCATCATTTTTGGAGCTCAACTCAACTCAACAAAGTTTTACTTCAACCATTTGGGGTTGGCTAGTGAGTCCTATCATGTCATCACACCTTTTTGTTAATGGCAATAAGTTTACATGTGCTATTTTTTCTTTACTTCCCCTCACTATGTGGATTAAGTCTCTCACTTTTTCTATTGATGTTTTTTTCAATCTTAGTTTTTGGACTGCAACTGGTGCTGTTTCTACCATCAAGAAAATGTGTTCATTTCTCACCAAGCTAACTACACATGAACATGTTGGTTCATAGTTGCCCGACATTCTGCCCAATAAAGCATTGTTATTCTTATAGTTATTCTTTGGCTTCACATATCCATCAATCACAAAAGCACTCCTCCATTTACCCATCCACATTTATGATATCATTGTTGTCATGAATTTTAATGATTAGGAGCATTATGAATTTTGTTCTTGAAGCTCACGGCCATATACTTGAAAAATCCAATTATGGAGATAAACTGATAACTAAAAACATTCTATAACATGGAATTTTAAACCTCTTATATTTGAGGTAGATTTCTGACTTCTTTCTTTCTCTTCTCTAATCTCAGCTTGTGTACTGTTTTTATTTTTTGAGTGCAGTTACTTGTCATTGAGTCAATTTATGGAGACAATGTGTTCATCCTTGACAAACAGAGAGGTCTACAATGTTTTCAGGTTTGTAGTAATTTAAAATTCCATATCATGTTTATAAAGTGAATAATTCAATATGTATCTATTTTTGCAGATTCATATACACGTTGAAGCTCCCACTGAACTTACCATCTCCACAAAATTAACTTCACATAGTGAACTTGAGACCAAAACTGACAGTTCAGATGAGTTCTTATACTCTTTCAATGTCCAACACCTTCCACCAATTAAGTTGAAATGTTTATTACCTAAGTCATACCCGAGCCATCTCCCTCCTTATTTTACCATTTCAGTACAGTGGCTGGATTCTGGGAAAATTTCCAATCTTTGCTCCATGCTGGATTCATTTTGGAAAGAACAACCAGGTCAGGAGGTTATATACCATTGGGTGGAATGGCTACACAGTTCTTGTCTTTCTCATTTTGGTTTTGATAAAGAAATAGTTCTTGGTCCTTATGGCTTGAGATATACTGGAGATAAGCGTGCAATTTCAGGAAGCATCTCCCCAGATGTTGATATTCCTTCACTGAAGAGTTACAACGATGAGCAGTGCCATGAGACCTTCTGCAGAAACTTTCATGAATGCTGCATCTGTTTTAGTGAATTTTCAGGTATTTTTTGAACATTTTTCTTGACAGTTTACAAATTTTTAATTGTGGCAAAAAGACATTCTTGGCAGACTATTTAATGTACAAAACTTTAGGATATGTGGGCTGGCATTGATTGATATAAATATTCAGGTGGTATTGGTGACATTGGGCTTGTGGGCCCTGGGATGAAAAGTGTAATTGACCCTAGAATTTAATAAAATAATTCCTTTTGTTTATTTTCATGACGGAAGCATTGAGTGTACTGCTCAATAGACCTTTAAAGAACTGTTAGAATTGAGTTGTTTTAATACTTCTTTCAATTATCACTTTAATTGCCTTTTCTTTTCTTTTTCTTCCTACCAGGTTCAGAGTTTGTTAGATTGCCATGCCAGCATTTCTTTTGCTGTAAATGCATGAAAACTTACTCTGACATGCATGTAACAGAAGGAACAATAAGCAAGCTTCTATGCCCTAATGCAAAATGTGGGGGCATGGTCCCACCCGGTTTGCTGAAACGATTGCTTGGTGATGAGGAGTTTGAACGTTGGGAATCACTAATGCTACAGAAAACGCTCGAGTCTATGTCTGATGTAGCCTATTGCCCAAGATGTGAAACGGCTTGCATAGAGGATGAAGACAATCATGGGCAGTGCTCAAAGTGTTTCTTTAGCTTTTGTACCCTTTGCAGGGAGCGACGCCATGTTGGAATCGCATGTATGACACCAGAAATGAAGCTCCTTATCTTGCAGGTAATTCATTTGTCTCTGGTCTATTCTGAATATACATTTTCTAGTAATTGCCAGGCAGCCATACAGCAGTGAATTAGTCCCAGGCTCATTTTAGCAAAAGCAGTCTAGAAGTGTTATACCTTAGCCACTTTTGCATGAAATGGCCATCGTACTCATTTGTATAGGACCATTGCATGCTGTGATGCAAACAGAAAGGCAGGGAAGCAGAAACCTTTACCCAATAACCTCTTTGTTTGATATTTTATCAAAAAAATAAAAAATAAAAAATTCTTCTTTATTAGATGTGATGAGCTCGATGCCCTTACAGGCCTGTGAAAGGCTTAGCTAGTATGCCCAGTAGCTAGCTGATGGATTGGGCTCATTACTTGTTACTTTTTGATGGAGGCTGTTGGGCATTTCTCTGTATTTAATAACTTCAGTTTGGTCTTCGACACCATAACTGTTTTTTAAGTGCTTACTGCTTACCCACCCACCACCTATCATGGACCTGTGGTTGTTTGCTACTTTGGCAAACCTGGTATTAGAGTAGAGATTCTGCATAATGAAGTTGAGATGGTAGTAGAAAGGATATATACCTTTGTACCCCACAATATTCTTTGAGATATCATATTCTCAGAGATGGTATTAATGTTTCATTCTGCTTTTGTGCATGCTGATGCTTTCATCCTTACTCAAATATGCAGTGGAAGTAGGGTTGCAAAATGAACCGAGCTACTCGAGCTCTACTCGTGTTAGGCTCATTAAAAACTCGTTCGAGATTGGCTCATCATGCAATCAAACTAAGCTTGAACACATTTTAAAGTCATTAAGTTTTCAAGTCAAGCTTAAACAAACTACTACTCTGCTCGATAAGCATATACACCATAATAAGGCAAACTATTCGAGGTCAGCTTTTGTTCGGCTTACTAAAAGCCCATTCGAGATTGGCTCGTTATGTAAACTTGAAGCTCGTTTGGTTTTCAAACCGAGCTTGAGCAACCTATTACTCTGCTCAACTTAGCTTGTTTGCAGCCCTAGGTCGAAAGGACTCTCTATTTGCTTTAATGCCTATAATGCCTATGATATTAATCGTTATTACTTTGGTTACAACTGCTTGCTTTAATATATCATTATGTGCAATTTGAATAGCACTTTGATTGTCACAATAGAGATAGTGGCAGCAGGATGGGGATTTCCATATAAGTAAGAAGCTATCAAAGCCACACAAGCTCTTGAG
Organism: Camellia granthamiana; assembly: GCA_036172215.1. Lineage (NCBI taxonomy): Eukaryota > Viridiplantae > Streptophyta > Magnoliopsida > Ericales > Theaceae > Camellia > Camellia granthamiana. The sequence continues at coordinate 33,589,033 of CM069916.1, forward strand.
TCGTATTCGCAAGAGCATGATACTCAGACTCAGTACTAGAACGAACAACAGGAGTTTGCTTCTTGCTACGCCAGGCAATGAGAGAATCACCCAAGAAAAAGTAGAACCCTGTAGTAGAGCAGCGGTCAGTAGGATCCCCTGCCCAATTTGCATCAGAAAATGCATGTAACTGTAGAGAAGAGTGTGTTGAGTAGTGAAGACCATGGAACATAGTGCCTTTTAGATAGCGCAAAATGCGAACTAGAGCATCATAGTGTAGAGAGCGAGGAGCAGTCATGAACTGTTTGACAATGTGAACAGCATAGGCAATGTCTGGACGAGTAACCGTGAGATAGACAAGACTGCCAACTAGCTGACGATATAAAGTAGCATCAGATAATAGGTAACCATCAAGAGGTGTGCGACAAGTTTGAGGATCAACTGGAGTAGTAGCAGTCTTGCAATCGGTAAGACCAGCACGAGTCAAGAGATCAAAGATATAATTGGCCTGAGTGAGAAAGTAACCAGAAGGATCATGAGAAATTTCCAAGCCGAGGAAGTAGCTAAGCAAACCCAAATCTTTCATCTCAAATTGGTGACTGAGGAATTGTTTGAGACTAGAGCTACCCACTATGTCATCTCCAGTGATGATCATATCATCCATATAAAGAAGAAGAATAATAATACCACGCTCTGTCTGACGTATAAACAAGGCAAAATCATAGGCACTGGAGAAGAAGCCACATGTTAATATGAGCTATAAAATTTTCTTTACTCATGCTCTTTCCATGTAATGACCCTCATCCTCGTCTTAGCCATGTTCATGTGCATCTGCATGATTTTGTTTTATTAAGCTTGCATTTGTAGATTTTGACTTGTTTTGCCTAAAGGAAAGGTCCCTTTCTTGTTTTGTGCTTATGTAATTTGCTTGAGTATTGCTTGTATGCTTTGTTCTTTGCTTGGTGTGTGTAGCCTAGGTCACACCCTTGAACCTCTTACACCTAGGACCATCTTGGAATCACTTTGGTTGACCTCCACCTTCACCCTGGTATATTGGCCGAGATGTCATCATCTAGGCCGAGGTGTGCATCACCTAAGCCGAGATGTGTATCATTTAGGCCGAGATGTTATCGTCTAGGCATCTAACATCCTTGATCCTTACACCTAGTGATCTTGTTCCTGGACTGGTATGACCTAGACCGAGGTGTGGCACATCTAGGCCGAGGTGTGGCATAGGTAGGCCAAGTGTTATCCTTCCTAGCCGAGATCATCGAAACCTTCTTGCCCGAAACCTATGTCTTGATCCGAGGTCATTGCCTTGTCAGAGTGCCCTTGTCACCTTACTTGTTGTACACCCTTTGTCATGTTCTTGTCTTGTCATTCAGTCACTTTTTGAGGAAACCCAACCAGACGTTGCCACGTGTCCCAACAGAGGGTTAAGTCAATAAGCTATTGAGAAAACATATCATTTGCTATATATCTTTGCCCTAGAAGAGAGAGAAGCTCTAGGAAGAGGAAGAAGGAGTTCTTGAGAGAGAAGTAGATTCCCAAGCTTGATCCTTAGAGTTTGAACCGTTTGATCCGTGTTTTGAGGTTAGAATCTTGATCTTCTCTGGTTGTTCTTTGTATATATATGATCACATTGCATGATCTAGTATGATTCATGAGCCATGCATTGATTTAAAGTTGTTTTAGAAAGAAAAAGTGATGTTCATGTGTTCTTGAAGAAAAGCCTTGTTTTGATCCGAAAGTTTATAACAAGTTCCATGTTTTGTGTTTGTTTTCAAGAAGATCTTCAACTACGGGTACCCAGATCCATGTTTTTGAACTCATCTCATGCAATCTCAGATTTTGAATAAGGAGGTTATGATTTTGACATTCATGTTCTTCATGTTCACGTTCTTCATGTTCTTCAAGAGAAAACCCAGAATTTCCAGACTTCACTTCCCTAAGTGTAGTCACCGAGACCCACTCTTGCCTAGATCTCACACCTAGGCCAAGCATCGTATCTCACCTTGGCCTACCTTGCATGATCACCTGCACTTTAGTCTACCTTGCATGCGCACCTAGACCTAGGAGACCATACCTCAGCCAAGAGGTGTGGGACCTCGGCCAAGAGGTGTGGGACCTCAGCCAGGACCTGGTTGGTATCCAGCATGTTTTCCCGAGATAAGAAACAGTGTTTTAACTCCCCAGCACATGTTTTACTTTATCTTGACTTAGTTTTGAAAGAAATGCCGAGATCATCTACACTCATGCAAAGTTTGTTTTAGGAATGCATTGTACAACCATCTTTGAGCATCTCGTCTTGTCTTCTTGAAATGCGTTCAGTGGACCTTGCCATGTATTTGTAGGTCTTAGACTCTTGCCTTAATCCCTGCACCCGAAGAGCTATGTGAGTGGTATTTTTAATAAAGCTATGTTCTAATGTTTTGATAAAGGCTTTGCTTGTTTCGTTTTGGAAAAGTGTTTGTTCAAGTGTGAATGATTATTCCTAGTTTTGTATCAAATATTATCTTGTTTTGATGACATTCTTGGAAAGTCCTTAGTGCTAGGAGACTATAATGCAACTAGTACTCTTGTTTGAGATATCTCCCTTGCCACCGACGGTCTTATACGGATGGGTTTGTCTAATCGATTCCGGATCGATTATTCTCTTGTTTTGTCAGGAATGTCATCCTTTGTATTATATTGATGCTAGTAAGCATCCCTTGAAGTTTTGAAAGACTTGATAGATGAACTTGGTTCATCCCTTGATTTTGTACAAGATATGCTATGTATTGTTTTGATAAAGATCTCGAATATCATTCATTTAAACCTTTATTACTAATATCATTCACTGAGTATCCAAGCTCACCTTCCCCTTTATATATATGTAGGTGACGAGCAAGAAGCGGTGATGCCTAAATATTATTTGCAAGTTGTTTTGGATTCATGTTTTGCTAGCATCTTGAAGATTATGCTTCTTAGCTTTGTATTTCATATCTTTTGTATATGTCGGCTTGAGAAGCCTTTTGATCAAGATGTAACATGCACTTTGTTTTATTTGTATTCAAGTTGTAACCATGTTAAAATGTATGCCATTTCATTTGATATATGCACAGCTCTTATGGACTAATCAGATTTAAATTTATTGCTTCTACACATGTAAGCCCCATATGTATACTCTGATTGTGTGTGAATACTTGTAAGTTGGCCCTTGGTAATCTTGGATTACTGGCCGTCAAGGCACCATTCTACTAGGGGCGGAATAGGGTCGTGACATTCCAACTATTTCCTTTATAATTTAGAATCGTCCTATATAAAGAGACTTAATCCTAATAACTGGTGAAGTAACTTCTACTTTTTTGCTTGCAGGAGCGACAGAATTCATCCCAATTGAAGGATGAACAAAAGCGTCGTGAGCGTGAAATGATCAATGAGATCCTTAGTGTTAAGGAAATACTTCGTGATGCCAAACAATGTCCATCTTGTAAGATGGCAATCTCACGAATTGAAGGTTGCAACAAGATGGTATGCAATAACTGTGGACAGTATTTCTGCTATCGCTGTAATCAGGCAATCGATGGATATGATCACTTCAGGTTTGTGATTCACCCTCATTGGAACATTATTTATAGTTTTAAAATTTAAATTAGAGATGTCTTTTAATATAAAGACACAAACTAAGGGACACATTTTTGGAGACATGTCCCTAATGAATGGATACCTAGAGTCCTATATTACAAGATCACTCTTAACATTTTAACACAATATGCATAGGATACGTTTATACATTTTTCTCATACAATTTACTGCTATTATTTTTTTATATTTTTCTGGGTATTTCAATACAAACTCGATACCCCCGTTTGTCACTGTTCGTACTAGGGATGGCCATTTTAGTCCTATCCGCGAGGGCCTAGTCATACCCGTCCGAATGGGACAGATTTTACCCGAACTGACACTTATTGAGGGAGGGGGGGGGGGGGGGGGGATTATTTTTTGGTCACCTGCAACGGGGGTGAGGTGGGGGCGGGTACTACCTCCCCAATCCAAACCCAACCTGATATAATTAATAATATATATAAATAAATAATATATATGTATATATAATATAATTAGATATAAGAAAGGAATACTAAAGTCTCTGATTCTATTTAAATGTAAATAAATAATAATCCTAAAAGTCTCACTCTATATATATATATGGAAACAAGAGAAATTATTTAGTGTGTTAAGGATTTAAATGATTCTCAATTTTTTTAGTTATTTGAAATGTGGTCGGGTATTCGCGGGGGCGGGGATGGAGTTGAAAAATTCCACTCGTAGCAAGGTGGGGTGGGAGGATGACAAACCCGCCCCAAACCCGTCCCGTAGCCATCCCTAGTTCGTACACGTGTGAGGCACTCTGTGAGATTTCGGGTTGTATCTTGAAGTCGTAATTTGTTCAATAAAACCTACACAAAGGTAGGTGAATATGGCTTTAGGACAGCGACTTGTGGTGCCTCTCATCAATCTCACAGGCTATGTTCTCTCTATATTATTATTATTATTATTCACTGTTTTACTGTTTTTTGATTTCTGATTTCATGATTTCTCTTCTTGATATATTTTTGTGGAAGTAGATTTTATATTTAAGTGTTTTTCATGCATAATTCCCAACAACCCTCTCATATTTTAGATCAGCTATTCTTGCTCATATGGTATCTACATAACTCTGCATTTATCCATTTATTGCAAACCTAATTAGCCTATTCTCACTTAAGGGAAGGGGTGTGCGAACTTTTCCCACAAGAAGCAGTTCAGAATTGGGAGGAGCGGATGAATGCTCGCCAAGTGGTGGGTCAGATTCAAGCTCAACTCTTTGCAGATCGTGGCCATTCATGCCCTGTTTGTGGTCAAATCAATGTAAAGGTGAGCGGATTTAAACTGATCTAAGAAGTATGAACACGGACACAAACACACATACAGAATTTTATTTGCAATGTAGATTAATATTAGATTTCCAAATCAAAATTAACAAAAACTAACATTAAAATTCAATATATATAATTTAACTCTTTAGCATTTATGTTTTATTTATGGATGGCCTATTAATTAATTTAAGCAAAAAGTAATAAACTTCTAACATCTAACATCCATCAAAAGCACTAAAGAAGATGGGAGAAGAAACAAGTTGGCATATCCCCGACGTGTCCCTTGAAAAACAAATTAATTAAATAACGTGGTCTTGCCATGTCCCCATGTTCGACACCGTTGCAACACCTGTTTTGGAGTGTCAGTGCTTCATAGGAGCTGACTAACCTGTCAAATTATGATGGGATTTATTTAGTTATAATTAGCTTCACTTTTTTAGACTATGCATAATTCAGCATGATTTTAATGTTAGTGTTGGTAACCACAATGCTGCTTGGTATTAACTGAAAAGTACCAACATGAATAACATTAATGCATCAAAATTCAAAATTTAAAAATAATGAAAATATCTGGATAATTAAACACATTTTAAATGTGGACCATGGAGACAAACACAATTCTTTATTTCTCTTCCTTCTTATAAACAAAACAATTATTTTTTATTTATCAAAAATAAAATAAAATATTGAGAAATTAAAATAAGATAATTATTCTTTATTTCATTTTTAATCAAAAAGCTGCATTCTCTCTTTATCCTGAGATTGAATAATTGGGATCTCTCCCAGATTGCGGAACTAGTGGAGTAGAATTACCGACTTCAACATGACTTTTGAAGGAACATGAATTTGAATTGGTACACCTTTTGCACATGATATATCCTAGACATGTATCCATGACACGTAATATAGGATGACCACATGTTGGCCAACGATGTATCTAAATGACTCTCGCAGTTTCAATGCTCTCTTTTCAAGTTAAGCCCCATAGTTAATTAAATATGTTTTATAGTGTTGCCAGAAAATGACTAAAGAGCTTTTCGCTGCACCCCTTATGTAACAGGTTGGCAATAACAATCACATCTTCTGCTGGGCATGCCAAAACCATTACTGCTACTTGTGTCGAGAGATAGTGAGGCGCGGCTCTCACCATTTCGGAACCAAGGGTTGCAAGCAGCACACAGTCGGATAGTTTCACATTACCCACCCAAGGTTACTTGTCTAAGAAGGCATAAACCAAAACACGTGATTGTAACCGTGGAGCAGATGCAGCCTAGTCCCACAGAGATCATGTATGACTTGAACTCCCCTTATTGCAGTATTATTTAGTATTGTAAGATGGCGAATGACACCATCCTGGCTCAGTGTGTACTACATCCTATTTATATGTTCCAGGCGATTGCACATTTTGCATTCTGAGTGTTTTTGAGTATATTTTTTTGCCTTTAATTTTTATCGGGAAAATGTAATATTCATTGTTGAGTTGAGTTGGATTGTGTTTGGAAGTCGGAAGGAATACAAGAATAAACCATATTTGACTTGAATTGTGTCATTGGAGAATCAAATTGATTTGAGCTAAGGTGGCTTTGTATGTAAATTATTATTATTATTATTATTTTAAAATGTCTCTCATATGATCATTTTTGTGTTAATGTTTATTTTCACAGGGCCAAACAACTCTTCATGAACTCAGATGTTGTTCACAGCTTCATGGTTTAATGTGATATGTTTTTGTTGGGAGTATATGTTTTCAGAAAAGCACATGTAAATTCTTGGGTAGGTTAAATAATGGTTATGAATGTGATGAACTATAAGAATAAAACTGTTAATCTCACACTTTTATCTTCTTTAAAGTATCCCTTATATAAATTTTTTTATCATTCGAATTCGGGCATCACCCTTCACAATAATTTCAATATGACCATCTAACACACCAGTTCAACAATACATCAATCGGTATTCAAAATTTTGTATTAAAATTTTATTAGCATAACATTATTATTTTAATAAGAATTTTGTTAACGGATGTTCTTAGAGCATATATTAAGAAAAAAAAAAATTTTAAATTGTACGTTACATATGAAAAGTGTGTAATAAAATACATAATATTTTTAAGTCATCGTAATATATGCATTAAATATACACGTTAACCAGATTTTTTTATTAAACATATGTTTAATTGCAAAACTAAATTTGAACCCCACCAATTAGGTTGGTTCAATTGGTTAGAATTCTTACATTTTACTATAAGATTTAGACTTTCCTTTTTCACAACTGTTAGACATGGACAACAATATACCAAAAAAATTTAAATTAAATTAAATTAAAAATAAATAATAAAATAATAATTGGGCTGGGCATATGGGGTTAAGGTGGGCTTAACCCATCTCGCAGCCTTAAATGTAGGTTCTCAGACAAAAGTCACATAAAAAAAAAAAAAAAAAATGGTTAATTATACTAATAGTCCCTATAGTTTGAGACTTGTGTCACTTTACTTCCTGACTTTTCAATTGTGACACATTTGATCCTGAATTTTGAATCTTGTTCCAAATAAGGACAATTGAAAATATTATTAGATTTTTCAAGGATAAAATCGTCAATTTGATAAAATATAAACTAATTTGACAAAAATAAATGTCAAAAAAATATTTTTAATTTTTTTAAAATTATTTTTATCCACCAATGATAAAATTATGTAAAATTAATAAAAATTACATGATTAATTTTTTAAAATTAATTTTACATGATCATCATCCAAACACATAATAAAAATTAATTTGGTTAAATAAATAAATAAATGTCTAAAAGATTTATCAATTTTACATAATTTTATTTTTAGTAGGTAGAAATAATTTTTAAAAATTCAAAAATATTTGTTTGACACTTATTTTTGTCAAATTAGTTTATATTTTATCAAATTGACAATTTTACCCTTAAAAAATCTAATTATATATTCAATTGTCCTTATTTGAAACAAGATTCAAAATTCAAGGTCAAATGTGTCACAATTAAAAAGTTAGAGATTAAAGTGACACAAATCTCAAATTATGGGAACTATTTATGTAATTAGCCAAAAAAAAAAAAAAAAAAACACCACCACACCACACTACTGGTGAAGAGGGCTGTGTTTATGTACGGTGGTGTTCTCAGCTTCCAGAGACACAAAATCTGACACAAACTACTCAACAGCCGTAGCTCAAACACTGCCTCAGAACCCCTCTCTCTCTCTCTCTCTCTCTCTCTCGCTCCCCCCTCAGGTGGGATAGTCTTCAAAATTGCTTCAAAATTGCTTCTTTGGCTCTATCTTCTGAAACTGAGTTATACCCACCCACCACATCATTTTTCACATTCCATGGTTAGTTTGTACTCGTTCTTGTAGAATTCGCTTTATCGTTAGTCATATTGTATTGGGTTTATCTCTTTATCTCATCAATTACTCGCATGGTCTCGCCTAGACTGCAATGGTGGAACAACACTTTTTGTTTTTCCGACCCCAGAGAATTGGGATAAGTCTGAAAACTCGAATTGTTTTGATTCATGGGTATGTGCCTTTTTTCGAAAAGAAGATCATTTATTTAATTTCCACAACTTTATTGGAATTGGATTTGTTTCAGAATCAAGTTTGGTTCAGAGAAAAATGGTTTTGTAAAATGTATAACTGTGCTTCTCTTGCTTTGTTGTCAGATGACACAGTGTTTGATTCTAACCCAAGTGTTGAGATTTGTATAGCTAATCAAATTGTTGTTCCAAGAACAAGTGCGAAAATTTGGAAAAAGCGTAAGCTTTATCTGGTTATTGTTAGAGTTTTGAAGTCTTTGAATTGGATGGTTGCAAGAAAAATTAGGTTCTCGAAGATATACGGATTATCTCATTCGAGTGAGGCATTTAGAATCATTATACTTGTGTTTGCCTCAGCGGGAATGGATAGAGAAGTACATGCTTTGCTTAGGGATATTGTTTGCCACTGTTAAAAAACCAATCTTGATTTGTTTGAATTGTTCCTTGCATTACTGGATTCGCTTAATCATGCTTTGAGATCAATTGTTGTATTTGATGTACTTGTAATGGTTTTTGCAGCAAATTCGATGCTTGAAAATGCAGTTGATGTGTTTCTGCAGGCTAAGAAAATTGGGTTAAACCCTTTTTTTTTTTTCATGCAATTTCTTGCTTAAATGTTTGGCAGAAGCAAATAGAGTGGAATATCTTTTAAGTTTATTTGAAGAAATAAAGAAGTCTGGACCATTACCTAATGTACGCACCTATACCATTATGATGAACTTTTACTGCAAAGGACATCATGCAGTAGATATTAGACAAGCCACTGGAATTCTGGAAGAATTGGAGGAGAGTGGGGAAAGCCCAACTGTTGTAACATACAGCACGTAGATTCATGGGCTTTGTAGAGTTGGATGTGTTGAATTTGCTTTCAACCTCATTCGAAAATTGAGGCAAAAAAATTGGCCTGCCAATAGTTACTGTTATAATGCAATTATTGATGGATTTTGCAAAAGAGGCAAAGAGGATGAAGCTTTGAGGGTTATGGAAGAAATGAAGAGTTGTGGAATTTCACCAGATGTGTATAGTTATAGCATTCTAATTTTGGGTTCTGCAAAGATGGAAATGTTGAGAAAGGTCTTAGTTTGATGGAAGAAATGGAATCCAGTAACTTAAAACTGTCGCTTGTTAGCTATACCTCGCTCTTAAAAGGTTTCTATAAGAGTGGACTGATGGAAACATCACTGGACACGTTGTATAAACTTATAGCTTCTCATTATAAATGCGACCAGACTGCTTATGACAAATTAATCAACGGTTTCTCTATGCAGGGTGATTTGGATACTGCACAGAAACTTTTCGAGGAGATGGCCAGCAATAATTTGGTTCCTAATGCTTCTAATTTTGAGAATATGATTTATGGGTTTTGCAAGATAGGCTCTTTGGATAAAGCATTGGAACTTTTCAATATCATGCTGGAAGGAGGTGTGGTACCCAATGTAGTCACTTGCAATTGTATTGTTCATGGCTATTGCAGGGAAGGTCGTGTGTACGAAGCTTTGCAACTTACAAACGAAATGAGAGACCAAGGCATTCTTCCTAACAGGTGTACCTATAATGCAGTTATTAGCAGGCTGTGCAAAGAAAGAAAACGGGAAAAAGCATGGGAGCTTATCCCGGTAATGCTTAAGAGTAATCTTTTGCCTGAAGCTGTAATTTACAGTACCATTATAGATGGTTTTGGTAAACAGTTAAATTCAAAAAAGGCCTTCATGTTGTATTCAAGAATGTTAAGAGTTGTGGTTACTCCTGATCTAATTACATATACAATTCTCATCAACATATTATGCAATGAAGGTAGAATATATCAAGCCTGTAATTTATTTGAGGAAACGATTCAGAATGGCCTGAATCCTGATAAGATTTCTTACACATCAATTATAGCTGCATTTTGTAAAATTGGGGATATGAAGAAGTCTTGGGGATTGTTCAGTGAAATGTTGCAGACAGGCCACTTGCCTAGTGTTGTTACTTATACTTGTCTAATCGATGGATTTTGCAAGGCGAATCGGATGGACATTGCTCACTTGTTGGTTGATGAAATGAGAAGAAAGAAAGTCTCTCCTGATGTTTTCACTTACAATGTTCTCATTGCTGGGTATCGTAGACTTGGAAATCTTGAATGAGGAAGGAGGGTATTTTTCCAATGATTATACTTTTAACATTCCAGAATTGGATGCTTCCTCAGTTAAGGAAAGTTAGGAAGCAGAGAAAATGGTTCGACGAAGACCAGATGGTATATGCTCAAACATCTTCTGTTAATTACATCTAATATCTCCATTTGTATATGCTATGATAATTTTTTGAAGTTCTTGCTTTTCCGAGCATATTTTATCTCTTGAGGTTTTCTCTTTTCTTGATGTGTGAGAATGCAACACTTTCATTTGCATAACAACAATATGCTAATATATATACTTTTGTTTTCAAAATTGATAGAAGTATGTGATACTGTCTCAACGGGACTTGAATTGACACACATTAATTCGGCACCTGCTATATAATTATCAGCTCTTCTTTGAAGATGATTTTGTTATGGTATTTGTTTGGTGGCCATGAAACAAAAATATTTTTCCTTTTGGCTGCTTAAGAGATCTCTCAATATGGTTTTCTGATTTTTTTATGAAGTTCCCGATTACATGATGTGCGGACTCAATTCCGCAATATAGAGTGAGTGCGTTTCGTGGACGAACAGCCGTGCTCCTGGAGATGAGGGCTTACACAATAACGAACGGTGAGGCTGCCCGAATGCGGTTTGGTCGGAAACCCCTCCGATGGTAAAGGCTAGAGAGAGAATGAGGAAAACGAGTGTATAGAGAGAGAGAGTCATGGAAATGGGATACTTGATAAAGGAAAGGAGGTTACCTTTTATAGGGAAGGCTTGACTGCTCATCAAGTTCCTCTCTCTGCCACCTGACACTCAGTCGTTATGCTAGGTCACTCCTCATTGGAGAAAGGCAATGAGTCTGCCATGTGCTTAAGTGAACCGTTCCGTGATTCGCAGGGGTCATGTGCTCTTCACTCACATGGCATTGAGTGATCTATTAGAGCTCAACTCAACTTAACTCACTTCAGAGTGAGTAGGAGTCTTGGAGTCGTGGTCATGGACTTACCCACTTCGGAGTGGGGATCGGGACTAGGGCTAGGCCCATGACTTTGACTACATCAGAGTGGGGAAGGATGCTATGGCCAACCCTCTAGCTAGGCCCACTTTGGAGTGGGCAAGGGTGCTCGGGCTGAACACCTAGCTCGGTCCACATTCCTTTCTCCTTGTTAAGCTAGGCCTTTGCACAAATGGGCTTGAGTAATTGTGCCCCCTTCACATGCTATGCTTTCATGAGAAGTATGTAATAAACTTATACTATGAGGTACGATATTTCACAAATAATTTATTAATTTTATAGATATTTATTAAAGACTAGAAAATTCTCTATCATCTCATTGTGTTTCTGCTTGCTGAGGTTATTAGGTACAATTTTTTTTTTTAATGGGAAGAATTACCCAGATTCAACTTATCAAAAAGATTACCCAGATTCATTTCTTCATTGGTACTTAAAGAATTTCCGTGTCATTGCAACTTGCACCAGATAAAGTTGTCTTGCAAAGTAATTTCCACTTTTTATTCAGTACCATCCCAATTTTATTGCTTCTTGCTAAATTTTTAGGTACAAATGCTATTTTGAATGGAAAGAGATATCTAAATTCATGCAAGACAGCTTCCGTTATGTCTATTTGTGAACTCTTCTATGATCACATATGGTCTTGCTCTACTTGTGTGGGATAATTAAGTGTTTACATGTATACATGTCAAGCTGAAACACAAAACTATTTTCTTTTTTCTTTTTTCTTTTTTCTTTTTTATCTGCAGTTGTGGAGATCTTTTTTCCATGGAATGGAGAGGTAATGGACCTTGTGTAGCTGACCTGTACAGACTGTAGACCTATCTTCAGTTTGCAAATGCAATCTGGCAAGGAATGGTGATTGAGCTTATATGTCTGTTAATTTTGCTGTCCAAAGTAAATGAAGAAAATGAATTGGTGCCCTTCATTACTTGCTTACAAATGACAATTTATTTGACAAACATAGACAATGCACTGCTAGTGCATGTGCTTTCTTTTTCTAACTTCTAAGAAAACTAGTTGTAGAATCTTTCACAAGTTATACCATTTTGTCTACTTGGGCCACAAAAGAAGGCCTATTAAATGCATTGCCAACCAAACAAAATCCATATACTAGAGGCCTGGCTTGTAAAATATGAGATCTATGCAGAAAATACGTTTGAAACTAAACTAGACATGTACTTCACTTGATTCGAAGCTTGATTATGTGAGGTTTGCCCCATATTATCTAGCATTTGCCAAATCAAGGCTTGGTTACCATTTATACATCTTTCAAGGGTGCTCCATCTGATCTCCTTTAGGGTGTGTTGGATTCTAATTTACACCCAGTGTGCTGTATGAGGTGAGGAACCAGCATATGGTGTGTTTCCCTCTACCTTATAGCTAAAGAATACAGATGTGGTCAACTCCTTAAAACATCATCTGAATGGCTTGTAGGAGTACTTAAATCTGAATGACGTCAGATGAGGAAATAATTTCATTTCTACTCAGTATTGCATGTGGAAGGAGGATACAGGATTAATTGATTACCTAATCATCCATTTGTATGTCCTGTTTATAAGCTAAGTTGGGCTATGGTGAAACCACTGAATGGGGTGGTATAGATCAATGGGTTACCTTTGCTGGGTGGTGTGGAAAGAGTGGATTAGAACTTTCTAAGATGATGATTGAAAAAGCTTTCCCCTTATAGCTATAGAACAATATTGAAAATTCCATTTATATGTGATCTCTAGATTGGTTTTGACACTATTTTTTTCTTAGGAACAATAACATTCAAGTTCCTTGGTTTTTCTAGTTTAGAGAGGGAAATGTAGCCTTCTTTTACAACTTGATGTCTAGTGGTGTGCCTATATGTCATTATTTATCAAAGAAAAAGTGAAAGGAACCTTTATGTTTTGTCAAATAATTCTCATGTTCTTCGTTCCTATTCTTGATACATTCTTAGTTCCAGTTAATGAATTTTTTTTCTTTTTTCTTTTTCTTTTTTTTTGTGTGCATGTGTGGTTAAATTAGAGGCATATATCTCTTTTTCTCCTTCATATTACTGCTATTCTACTGACAGCATTTTTTTTTAAGTGCAGAGAGTTTAGAAAAGTTGCTGGAAGCTACAGAATGCATTGAGGTGGAAACAAAACAACAGCATAGCATCAAAACTAATCAATGGCTTGTCGGTTGACTTGGTTCCAAACCATCATCAACCATAGCCTACAAACTCCATGTATGTGAAGAAATCATTTACAACCCGTGTTCTGCAGTTCTTCTAGTATCTTGAAGCTTCTGATGAAATTATATCTCAATTTTGCATGGGTGTAATTCATGCAGTCAAAAGTATGGAGAAGTCCGGGATTGTCTGGATGAGTTTTTACTACATTTTCAAAATCAGTGTTATCCCTCAGTATGTCCGTATGCTCATTATCATACTTTGCCATAAATTTCTCTCTCCTTGAACGGTTTAATTTTATGAAGATTTCTATTGGTTGAATTGTTGCAGCCTCGGGGCTTGATTTGGATGGATCGACTTGGGAAGGATTTGTATATCAAATTGTTGAGCAGCTTCATTTTCCTTTTATCTTTGTTATCTGGCTCTGAGTGTATTATTCAGTGGCCCGTCACTTCATGAACCCCAGCAGGCTGCAGTCTCAGTATTGTCTATTTTCTTGATAAAAAGGGGACGAAGTTAGAAGAGAATCTGTATTTGGTTTTGTTAGACTTATTTATTTTGATGATTTATTTAATTATGTTTTAATTTATTTAAAAGAGAAAAATAGAATCTAAAATTTATTTTGATGATTTATTTGAAAGAGAAAAATAGAATCAAAATTTATTTGTCCCATTATTTCTCACCTAAACCTTTATCTTAAATATTGTTAGAATGTATTTAATATTTGATTAAATCAAGAGTTCAAACAGTCCAAAACAAAGGTTCAAACAGCCCAGTACAGTAACAGGTCAAAAGGTTCAAGTGGAAGATATTCAAATTTGTAATGATAGAGTGGAAGATATTCAAATTAGTAATGATAGAGTACAACGGCTATAAATTCAAATGAATACAACAGTTATAAACGGCTGTAAGTTTCATTATACATATCAAAACCTCTAATGTAAACAAGTTACAAAAAATCAGAAAATATTCTTTGATCTATAATCAGTCACATTTATTCTCTGAAAAATTCTCTGAGGAGTGTTCTTCAATTTTTGTTTACATCCTCTTTCAGAAATTATACACTGAGACGTATAGCTTTAAACTCATCTTTCCTGTGTAAGGTTTACAGAAAAATCAGAACTTCATTTTTATATCTATCTTCGAGAGATAATTCTTGTAACTTTCTGTGAAAGCAAAAACACCTTCTTTTCAACATTGTAAGAGTGTAGTACACTGAGTGTTCTTGACTTAGAATGTCTGTATAAAATCCGTGGAGGATTGCTCTATTTGTAAGAGGTTGCTAGCACCCCCATGAAGCTAGAGCATAGTGGCAAATCTCAAGTGAAACTTGAAGAGTGGACGTAGGCCGAGTTGAAATCGAACCACTATAAATTTGTTTGCCTCTCTCTTTCTTATCTCTTTATTTTATTTAAATTGCTATAACTATATTTCATATTTTCACTGTGCTAAAATCATTAACTGACATAATTGTTAGAACACTTGTTTTAATTATTTTTATTTCATTAACTATATCTATTTATTGTGCTAGTTATAATTTTTATTAGGGTATTATTAATTTTTAATTATAAAAGCCTAATTCACCCCCTCTTAGATTGTCTTTTGGATAACAATTGGTATCAGAGCCTAGACTCTTGTTTTAGATTTAACCATCTAGGAGTTTTGATCTATAGCAATCTTAGCTGAAAGACAAGCCACAAATAGGCCACCATTGTTTGACGGAAACAACTATAGTCATTGGAAGGCTAAGATGACCCTATACTTACAAGCCACTGATTATGCCATGTGGATTATTGTCACCAAAGATCCAAAAATTCCTAAAAAATTAGTAGACAATATTAGTGTATCTAAAACTAAAGATGAATGTGATAAGAGATATCATAAATTATTGCAAGCCAATGCTAAAGCCAAACTCACCCTTGTTTTTTGATTAGACTCTAAGGAATATAATAAAATTTCAAGTTGTGATTCAGCAAAAGAAATTTGGGACAAACTTAAGGTAACGTATGAAGATACAAACCAAGTGAAGAAATCTCATATTGATATACTTGTTCATAGTTATGAATTGTTTAAAATGAACTCTGAGGAATCTATTTCAAGTATGTTTACTAGATTTACTGAAATTGTAAATTTTTTGAAATCTCTTGGCAAAACTTATACTAACAGTGAGTGGGTAAGAAAAATTCTTAGGCGTTTACCAAAGAATTGGGAAGCAAAGGTCACGGCCATTATAGAAGCCAAAAATTTCTCCACACTTAGATTAGATGAGCTTATGGGTTTCCTTATAACTCATGAGATCACCATGAAATGACATAAGGATGTTGAAAATAAAAAGAAAAGTGTAATTGCATTTAAAGCCTCATCAAATGAAGAAGAACATGAAAACTCCAGTGAGGATGAAAGTTATGCCATGTTTAGTAGAAATCTCAAAAAGTACTTCAAGAAAAACAATTATGGAAGAAGAAAACCTTTCAAGGAAGAGCCTATAATTTGCTATGAGTGCAAAAATCATGGACATATGAAGATGGATTGTCCAAAATTGAAGAATCATGGAAAAGACTACAAAAGAAACAAAAAGGCCATGGTAGCAGCTTGGGGAGAAAGTGAAGATGAAAGCTCAAATGATGAAATTGAAAATAAAGTAGCCAACTTATGTCTCATGACTCTTGAAGATGAAGACTCTACTCAAGACGAGGTAACTACTCTTTATGAAGAACTTGAAAGTGCATTCCATGAACTACAAGATGAATTTAGAAAAGTTTGTGCTAAAAATAATGTGTTGAAGAAATCTGTTGCATCTTTATCTATTAATGTAGAAGAATTAAATAAAGAAAAAATTGTTTTGAAAAATGATTTTGACACCATCTCTAATGAGAAAACTACTTTACAAAACAATGTTGATGATTTAACAAAAACACTTGAAAATTTTGTAAAAGGTAGAGATAATCTTAACATGCTTCTTGAAAATCAAAGATGTGTTTTCAATAAGGCGGGCATTAGATATGACCTCATTAAAAAAAAAGAATCTCAATACAATTTTTGAAAAGGCACCTCTCATGACTCACCCTCATATTACTTGTCATTATTGTAGAAAGAAAGACCATTATATATCTTCTTGTCCATTCAAAAATAATATAAACATGGGAATTAAAAAGATTTTGATTGTTAAAGGATCTAACAAAACTAATCAAGAAGGACCCAAGAAACTATGGGTACCAAAAACCAACACTTGATTGTCATCTTGTAAGTTTGTTTTAAGTCCAAAGCTAAAGAAAGGAAGTGGTACATTGATAGTGGATGTTCTAGACACATGATCAGAGATAAATCATTCTTTACTAAACTATCATCGAAAGATGGAGGATTTGTTACTTTTGGAGACAACAAGAAAAGAAAAATCATCGGTATTGGTAGCATCGATATTTCTCCTAACCCTTCTATTGAAAATGTTTTACTTGTTGATAGACTTAAGCATAACCTACTTAGTATTAGTCAATTATGTGATAAAGGTAATCGAGTTATTTTTGATAAATCACATTGCACAATTGAAAGTATAAATGATCATAAAGCTTTATTTGTTGGTAATTGCCATAATAATGTTTATGTTTTCCATCTTAATGATCTCTATGCTAGTGATGTTAAATGTTTATATGTTAATAATGAAAATAGTTGGTTATGGCATAGAAGACTTGGTCATGCTCATATAGATTTAATTGCTAAACTTTTGAGAAAGGATTTGGTCATTGGACTTCCAAAAATTAAATTTGAAAAAGATCTTTGCAGTGCTTGTCAACAAGGAAAACAAACTAAAACATCATTTAAATCAACCTTTACAACTATTGCATATGGATTTATTTGGTCCCTCAAGGGCATCTAGTCTAGGTGGTAAACGTTATTGTCTTGTTATTATTGATGATTATTCAAGATTTATATGGGTTATGTTTTAGCACACAAAGATGAAACCTTTTCTTCTTTCACAAAACTCTGTCGTAGAATTCAAAATGAAAAAGGCTTTCTTATTACTAATATTCGAACCGACCATGGTGGAGAATTTGAAAATGAGAAATTTGAATTGTTTTATGATGAACATGATATTGGACATAATTTTTCAGCACCTAGAACCCCTCAATAAAATGGTGTAGTAGAACGGAAGAATAGAACTTTAGAAAAGATAAGTAGAACAATACTTTACGAAAATAATCTTCCTAAATATTTTTGGGCCAAAGCCGTTCATATCGCATGTTATATTTTAAATCGTGCATTAATTAGATCTATGCTCAAAAAGACTCCTTATGAACTTTGGCATGATAGATAGCCCAACATTAGTCACTTGCATGTTTTTTGTTGTAAATGTTTTGTGTATAATAATAGTAAGGATAACTTAGGTAAATTTGATTCAAAATCTGATGAAGCAATTTTTCTTGACTATTCCTTAACTAGCAAAGCTTATCGTGTTTTTAATAAAAGAACTCTTGTTGTGGAAGAATCTATACATGTGGCATTTGATGAAACTAACATATCTGCTCAAAAGCAAATTGTTAATGATAATATAGATTTGGAACCAAATGTGAAAGATTCAAGTATCTACAAAGAAGAGAACCAATCATGTAAGTTGAACAAAGAGATTGAACAACCTATTCTTCCACCTCAAGGAGAATGAGGAAACAATGATGATTTGCCAAGAGAATTGAAGTTTGTTCATAATCACCCTAAGGATTTAATCCTAGGTGACCCTACAAAAGGTATTGAAACTCGCTCTTCACTTAGAAATATTTGTAGTAACTTGGCTTTTCTCTCATTGATTGAGCCTAAAAACTTTCAAGAAGCCGAATTCAATGAACATTGGATGATAGCTATGCATGAAGAGCTTAACCAATTTGAGATAAACAAAGTGTGGGAACTTGTGCTAAAACCTAAAGATTATACCATTATCGATACCAAATGGATCTTTCGAAACAAACTTGATGAATTCGGCACAATTATAAGAAATAAGGCTAGACTTGTTGCACAAAGATACAATCAAGAATAAGGTATTGATTTCAATGAAACATTTGCTCCGGTTACTAGATTAGAAGCCATTTGCATGTTACTTGCATTTGCATGTTTTAGAGATTTCAAACTTTATCAAATGGATGTAAAAAGTGCATTTCTTAATGGTTTTATAAATGAGGAAATTTATGTTAAACAACCCCCAAGTTTTGAAGATCATGTTTTTCCAAATCATATTTTTAAACTATCAAAAACTTTATATGGTTTGAAACAAGTACCTCGTGCATGGTATGAACGATTAAGTAAATTTTTAATTGAAAATAATTTTTCTAGAGGAACGATTGACACAACACTTTTTGTTAAAACTAAAAATGATGATTTACTTATTATACAAATATATGTAGATGACATTATATTTGGTGCTACTAATGAAATCTTGTGTAAGGAATTTGCTAAGTGTATACAATGTGAGTTTGAGATAAGCATGATGGGAAAGCTAAATTATTTCCTTAGGATTCAAATCAAACAATGTAAGGAAGGAATTTTTATTAACCAAGCTAAGTACACAAAAGAACTACTCAAAAAGTTTGGTATATATGACTCAAAAATAACTAGAACACCTATGAACACATCCATTAAGCTAGACAAGGATGAAATAGGTAAGTCCATTGATCAAACAAAATATCGAGGTATGATCGGCTCACTTCTTTATTTAACTGCAAGTAGACCCGATATTATATTTAATGTTTGTATGTGTGCTAGATATCAATCAAATCCTAAAGAATCACATCTCAGTGCTGTTAAAAGAATTTTTAGATATCTTGTTGGCACTCAAAATTTAGGACAGCTTTATCCTAGAGATGTTGCATTTGATTTAATTAGTTACTCAGATGCCGATTTTGCCGGATGCAAACTTGATAGAAAAAACACCAGTAGCACTTGTCACTTTCTTGGTAACTCATTAGTATCTTAGTTTAGCAAAAAGTAAAATTCTGTTGCTTTATCAACAGCCGAAACTGAATATATAGCTTCCAAAAGTTGTTGTGCCCAAATACTTTGGATAAAACAACAATTTGAGGATTTTGATTTGTATTATGATCATATCCCTATTAAATGTGATAATACTAGTGTCATCAATTTAAGCAAAAATCCAGTTCAACACTCACGAACAAAACATATTGAAATTCGACATCATTTTTTAAGAGATTTTCAAAAAAGGGATATTGTACTTGAATTTGTAAACACCGACAAGCAATTGACGGATATTTTCACAAAACCCCTAAGCGAGAATCGCTTCAATTTTATTCATGGCGAGCTTGGAATGTCGATTTCTACTTAAAAAGTTTTATTATGACTGTGAAACTTGAATTTTTGTTAAAATAATATATGTGTATTGCTACATTGATATGGAAACATTTATATCAGTTGAATGCTCTCAAGTCCTTCATACATTCATTCTCCACTATTATTTTCCTCCTCCTCTAGATTCTGACCCATGATTTCCTTTTGATAATGTCACAGGGAGAGAAATTATATGATGTTATATATTATGGTATTATTTTGTTCTGATGTTATGTATTATGGTATTATTTTCAAACTAATCTGATGTTATGTATTTGTAGTTTGATATCTTAATATCTTAATCTTATATCATGTTGTTGATTAAAACTTATTTATTACACATGTGCTAACTTATGTATTTAGAAATGAATTCAGGGAGCATGACTTGAGGGGGAGCCTTTCTTACTCCTAAATCAAATCAAAATATCATTGTGTGTCATCATTAAAAATGGGAAGATTGTTAGACTTATTTATTTTGATGATTTATTTAATTATGTTTTAATTTATTTAAAAGAGAAAAATAGAATCTAAAATTTATTTTGATGATTTATTTAATTATATTTTAATTTATTTAAAAAAGAAAATATATAATCAAAATTTATTTTGATGATTTATTTGAAAAACAAAAATAGAATCAAAATTTATTTTGTTTCATTATTTATCCCCTAAACCTTTATCCTAAATGTTGTTAGAATGTATTTAATATTTAATTAAATCAGGAGTTCAAACAGCCCAGCACAGCAGCAGGCCAAAAGGTTCAAGTGGAAGCTATTCAAATCTGTAATGATAGAGTGGAAGATATTCTAATTAGTAATGATGGAGTACAACAGCTATAAACAGTTATAAATTCAAATGATTACAACGATTATAAACGGCTATAAATTCAAATGAATATAACGGCTATAAGTTTCATTATGGGGTTGTTTGGGGTGTCCTAAATAAGTGTACTTTTTGTCTTTTTGGGCTAAAAAGTTGAGAAAAAAATATGGATATTTTGATTAACTTTTTGACTTTTTTGGGAAAAATATGTATTAAAAAATTATATAAAGAAGTGTGTAGAACAAGATTAGAAAGGTGTGTTGTACAGCCGTACAATCTTAGGGGTTGAATTGATGGTAAGAAATTTTTAGCTACTTTTCGGGTATTGCACTGAATGGTTTTGTTCGGCCCGTGGGGGCCATCACGGGTCCCATTTTGATAATCTGAACTATTAAATGTGTAAAACTTGTCGAGTATTATATGCCTATAAAAAATCACGTTGATCGGATATCGATAGCTATCTGATCAGATTTATTTTTTTTAATCGTTAATTATAACACCATCTATTTTTTTATACAAAACTGATTTGATCATGTAGTTATCGATATCCGATCAATGTGATTTTTTACAAACATATAGTACTCGACGAGTTCTATACATTGAACGGTTCAGATTATCAAAACGGGACCCGTGATGGGCCCCTATGGCCGAACAACAGTGTGTGAAAGTGCACCCAAACTGTGCTACTTTTCTTAACAAACGCTGCACAGCCATACAATATACATGATTGCTGAGTTGTATGGATGTGTGGAAAATTAATTTTTTAAATATTTTTTTTGTAAATAGTGATAACTTTTTAACTTTTTAAATAACTTTTTAACTTTTTGACTTTTTGGGGAGATGCCAAACTTGGCCTATATATACCAAAACCTCTAATGTAAATAAGTTACAAAAAATCAGAAAATATTCTTTGATCTATAATCACTCACATCTATTCTCTAAAAAATTCTCTGAGGAGTATTCTTCAATTTTTGTTTACATCCTCTTTCAGAAATTATACACTAAGACGTATAGTTTTAAGCTCATCTTTCCTATGTGAGGTTTACAGAAAAATTATAACTTCATTTTTATATCTATCTTTAAAAGATAATTCTTATAACTTTCTGTGAAAGTAAAAACACTTTCTTTTCAACTTTGTAAGAGTGTAGTACACTCAGTGTTCTTGACTTAAAAAGTCTGTGTAAAATCTGTGGAGGATTGCTCCATTTGTAAAGAGGTTGTTAGCACCCCCGTGAAGCTAGAGCATAGTAGAAAATCTCAAGTGAAGCTTGAGGAGTGGAAGTAGACCGAATTGAAGCCGAACCACTATAAATTTGTTTGTTTCTCTCTCCCTTATCTTTTTATTTTATTTAAATTGTTGTAACTATATTTCACATTTTCACTGTATTAAAATCATTAACTAATATAGTTGTTAGAACACTTATTTTAATTATTTTTATTTCAGTAACTATATCTATCTATTGTACTAGTCATAATTTTTATTAAGATATTATTAATTTTTAATTATAAAAATCTAATTCACCCCCTCTTAGATCGTCTTTTGGACAAAAGGTTTTGTAAGCATCTTCCTATTTGCTGTGAAAGTTTTACTTAAATAGAAGTTACATATGTCCCTTTCCTCAGTACATCATTGCACGGGTTACCTTTAGTTTTAGCATAATTCATTCTTCTATATTTCTTGGTTCAAAATATTCGATGCTTGTATTCTGTCAACTGCAGAGTGTGACAGTGTCTGTAACGCCTTGATGCTTGAAGTTGTTAAGACTTCAGAGGTGTCAGCAACAACTAGGGCCTCTATGGCGTTCAGCTGCCTTCTCGGATGTGCACATTGGTTCAGGAATGGTATGGCCTCTGTGGTGGTCTGAAGCTATATCGTATCTGCTTTGTTGCCAATGCTGTAGAAAAAGTAAGGGAAACTTGCAATCTTATGAAAAGCTGCTCCAACCCTCCCATACCTGATCAGATTTGAAGTTTTCATTTTGCTTCGCCGGTGGTTTCCTGGTTATATAACAAATAACCGTAAGGATGATAATTGGTAGGTACATTGAGTTGTTCCATGTATCATTATTTGGATATTGTCGAATGATTTGTGTGATAAACTCTCTTGGCTTTGCTTTACACCGGGTTTAGAGGGCTTTTTGCTTTGCACCGGGTTTGGGGTTCATAGTACAATTCCCATTCAAGTTCTACTTCTGAATAGGTTAGTGGATCTTGTATTACTGAAGTCAAAACGACAGAGAGCAGTTTGGACATCTCAACCATCAAATGCAAGGATGACTTTTAAGTGGTCCTTCATTTTTTTTTCCTGGGTAAATAAATGTCCCGTGATTTCTAGTTATTCTGTACCAAATTGTCTCGTGTTTGATTGGATGAGTAAAAAAATCAATTTTTTTATTAAACTAGTTTATATATATAGCCAAGATTATTTATTTATTTATTTACTTTTTTAATCTTCTAGTCTTGTAGGACCTTTTAAAAAAAAAAAATCGCTTAAAAACAAAAAGAAATAAATAAATTATTGCTTGAGGCAGTGAAGATGCCAGTTAGATTCTATTTTTAGGTCCAAGCAGAAAGAGAATAGGTATTTTGAAGAATGGTATTGTGCTACCATCAGAAAATTGGTTTGAGTTTTCTGAATTAAGTTTTTTAAAAATTGAATTTTTTATTTTTTGTGTTTTTTTATTTTTAGTGAATATTTTTAAAATTTTAAGTATTTTTTGTACTTTTTAAATACACCTTACTTAGATTTATCTAAAAAGTAAAAAAATTGTGAAAAAATATTTTAAAAAATTAATAAATACATAAAAATACAAAAAATTATACTGAATTCTCATTTATTTATTTTTTTGTATTTTTGGTATTTAATGAATTTTTAAAAAAAAAATTTCACAAATTTTTTACTTTTTAGATATATTGATGTTAGGTACATCTAAAAATTTAAAAAAAAAAAAATTACTTAAAATATTAAAAAAATTCAGTAAAAACAAAAAAATACAGAAAATAAGAAAGTAGAATTTTCTGAAAACTATTTTTAGAAAAATGAAACCAAACAAGCTGAATAATGCCTTTTTGGCATGAGAATTCATGCCATCAAGTCATCATATATCAAGGACTTGTAATCAAATGGCCTTCATTGCCTTACATGATCCGCTATTAAGCCAAAAGTCTGCATAGCGACAACATCAACGCAATATAAATAAATTATGGCCAGCCACTGTTTGGGCAACCTAGCTAACAAAATTGGAGTCATAGAAACAGCTAAAATAAAACAAAATAATAAAGATAAAAAAATGAACATAAAACATATAGACAATATAAAAACAATAAAGATACTTTTTTAAGCATTGATATCATAAGAGGGTTTATAAACAAAATGGTGCTCCCCAGAAAACAATGTGGTGACTACCAATCACCTGTTTTTCCCTTTCTTTTTCCCTTCCCTTTCTTCTAATTACACCCTATAGTAAGGAGCACACAATTTCAAATCAGTCCAAGGCAGCCTATGAGTCATTTGCAGTGGCTTCATCTTCCTCTGGCTTGACAAAGAACTCGATATAAGCAATACGACTAGGTTGCTGATAGCCAGCAGAATCAATGTGCGGATGTGGAATAGATGGTCTGGCAACAGAAACCAGGTGCTGAACTTTTAACATCCCACCTCTCCCAATAGTCAATTTGCTCCCTCTATTATCCTTGATGACGCTACCAGGAATGTTTGAAGTTGTTGCACGGAGAAACTTGTACTTGTACCTGTCCATATCAATGTAAACAATTGGCAAACGAATATTAGAATAAACGGGGTGATTTTCTATGTAATGACTCAAAATGTATCAACAGGTACCTGTAGGAGACTCGATGATCACAATGAAATGCAATCAATAAATCTGTATTTACATAATACATGAAGTCTATCTGCAAGGAAGACAATGGTCAAAACCTCAGGGGGAAAAAAGGATAATCCTGGAAACAAAAATTTGCTTATTTCCGAAGTTGAACAACACCTGCAAGTCGCCATGGCCTTCACCTCTAAAGGTAACGGATGGGGGAACTGGTTGTAAAATTATCTGGATACTTGATCCAGGCCATTCAAGATCATCAATAGCTTCCTTCAAAGCTGCAGACTAGGGATTAAACACCAAGATTTTAGCATTATGTTCAACTTAAATATAGTAGATTCTCTAAATACAATCGTGGTAGAATCAAATACTGAATTGCCTAATCATCCATTCCAATCGTTGCTTGCAGAAGGAAATAGTTGATAAATGCATAAAAATGTCAACCGTAATATGAATTTAATAACTAGTTGAAACCCCCGGATTTTTCCTTGTACTTTCCAAGAAATCAAAGAAGCCTAAATTGTTAGGATTTTGACAACTAAAATAATGTTGTCTGCAGGATCTTCACAGTGGAGAATGTGGGCTTGAAATAAAATTTTCTCTTTTGCTAAAGATCCATCACCATGCTCCACAAGATGGAATAAAGACATGATCACAGCTATGTTGATGATCTGATATTGTCATCAGATACAAGGTAATAGTAATAGGAAAGTCTTTTACTGACTTGTTGGATATGTCTGGTTTGTAAAAAGGTCTGGCTGCTGCCACGAGGCAAAGCGGAAAGAGACAATAAAGCCCTGATTATAAAATAACATTAGTTGACGAAGTAGGAAGATACTGCAACATGAAATTCCTTTCATTTCTATAAGATGGAACTCATTTTCAAAGAGAATACTTTCATACATTCCCAACATACATGATTCCTTCCTTTTTACATATTGCTTAAAAGCATATCTCGATGGACAAACCTTAGGTTGAAGATATAAGAAATAACCAAGGGAAAAAAATGGCATGACTCATCGTAGCAGTCACACAAGTCAGCATACTCATTGTTTGTATGATGCAAGAACCTTGTAGACTTCTCAAAACTGAGGAAAAGATACATTATTGAAGTTCGTAGTTATGATGAATTTCTCTACATCCTCAACATATACTCATAACAAAGACTTACAAGTTACATCCCAACCATGAGGGTTGGCCACAAAAATCCAATTTTGCCATTCTCTATTCAGGATGTAGTAAAATTGCAGATAATTATGTATAAAAAGCAAATTCTTATCTCATACATCCAGTACCACGGAACCAGCCTGGGTATAACTTATGAGTGCTGCTAAAAACTGAATAGTACCTTAACAGTAAAACTGAGTGGGGTGCTTCCAGCAGGTTCAAAGTTGTAGTCCCATGAAACCATATCTGGAATCCTTGTTCTGATCTCAGCATAAATGCAAGCGCCCAATGAATCAACAGATCTAAAAAGAAGAAGCAGCATTAGAGAAGGATTAAAGTAATGTATACAGAAAGAATCATATACTCATTTGCATCATAAACACGTGGTCATTTGTAGCCATTAGTGTACTTCAGGTTTTAATTCAAATATTTGGAGCAACTTTGAATTCTCAGCCTAGGCCAAAAAATAAAAACCCTTTTATTTATTGGAAAAAACTTAGGTATATGTGTTACATGGTGCAGGTTGGCCAATGACCAATAAGAATGTATCACGTCTTCAAGTCAAGCCAACATTTGTGAGGCCCAGCATTAAAGTTGTCACTCAGGAGTGAGCAAGATGGCCGAGCAACTTGCTTTAATTGGTAACCTTCATCTAAAGAACTGTATCTAAATTGTTTGCATCTTCATACTCGATTCAATACAAGTGCTTTAACATGAGAAAACAGAAAACAAGAGCGAAGACACATATAAGCACTTCAGAGATAATACTGAATCCACTAATTCTTGCTTCCATCAGTCCCTCACAAATCAAAATCTACAGTCTAATACATTGTAGTGAATTCAAAATACAGCTTTATAGATGTAGCCAGAGTGTTTAGTATTTATAAATTTTCCACAAGCCAGCCTAAATGTGAAGGATGGAGTACACAACAGCCCTGCCCATGATTCAAACTGAGAATAAGAATCCAAAAATTTAAAAAGTCTTACAACTAACAGGACCTACACAACTATTAAAAGGGCAATCAAACCATTTACCTGATAATGAAGGTAAAATAAATAGTGATTAGCCTCAAGATCTTCTTAGATAATGTTTTAATAAGGTTGTGCCCAGTGCACTCTTCAAAGCTATTAAAATGAAGTAGAACTTATGAATTTAGCTCTGCCTGCAAACCACCCCAAACTCAAATGGACTACACAATGTCCGCACACATCATTTAAACAGTCGAGACATTGTCATAGCAAAATAGGACCTAAATAACCATTAAAAGCACCAAAGAAGACAATGGAGATCAAATCTGCAATGATTATCCCAAATTCATTCCATATGCAGAAATGTCTAAAAAAGAACTGACAAGACAAATCAAGAGAAGAAAGCAAATGAGAACATACTTGAGAAGAAGCTGCATGTCAGGCCCAGGGTATTGGATTTCGATTGTGTTTGAATGCCCAGGAACAGAAAATGCATTGATGCAGTCAACAAAGAGGCCCAAACTCACTCCAAAACGAGGCCGTCCTTGTGCAGTATATTCATAACGAATGAAAAGCTGCCAACAGAAGCCATTTTTTTTTTAAATCTTTAGAATGTAATGCTTCCTATCCTTCGTAATTTTGTTGCCAATAAACAACCATTTGAATCTTTGACACTCGGTTGATTGGAGTTTCTCTTCTTCTTTTTTTTTTTTTTCTTTCTTTCAGGGCACTCAACAATGAAAACTTTTAGGAGCTAATCAATTGATCTCTTTCAAATTTTCCTGCATTTTCTCAGCAACCAAACAAGTGATTTGAGTAAAAAAAATATCATAAAAATTCCCTCCACTCCTTTACTCAAACTTATACCAAATTGAGTTTTACTCAAATCAATGAATACCCATTTCCTCACTCAAATTTCTATCCAATCTAAACTTGACACTTTGGACAATTTTACCCAAACTTTACACTAATCTCCTTTACTCCAACCCATAGCTTCCACTAAAACTTACACTAGGCAATTTTACTCAAATTTGAGTATATGCATTGGAGTGCTTCATATAAAATAATTTTTTTTACTCAAACCTAAACTCAATTTGAGTAAAAAGTACAAGTAAGGATTGGAGATGATCTTAAATGAGTACCTCACGTTGCAGATAAACTTTGGCCTGAAGACATCTGGATTCCTCAACAATCAAGACTATGCCATGCTCGGACAATTCCACAACCGCGTCCTACACGAACAAATTGAAATCAAAGAAACCCTATCTCTCTTGTTCAAAGACTGTAAATTTAAAACCCTAGGACTCTGTTCGTATGTTTGGTTCTCGAGAAAAAGAAAGGGGAAAAGAAAAGGAACCTGGTGGCGTTTCCAGCGGACGGAGGTGAGAGCATCGACCATGCCTTGGACATTGTCGAGCTGACACACCAGATCGGGTGCCTCTGGCTCCACCGCCGACGAGCTCATCCTGCTCCTCCTCCTCTTTTTTCCCGCCAACAATGAAATACCAACTCCTTTTGTATATATATAGGGATTTTTTTGTGAAACCCCCCTTCTTCTTCTTCTTCTTTTTTCTTTATTGTTTTTTTTTTTTTTGGGCCTTTTTTTTAAGATGAAGGATAGCTCAATGAATTCTCCTCCAAAAACACATGAATAAAAAAAGTCCAGCTTAATAAAGACATTTTATAATTTGTTTTTTTTTTTGTAACCATATTGCCCTCATATATATATATATATATATATTATATTTAAACAATCTCAGCTCATGCATACACCGATCTTGAAGACGATCTGCAAAGTGAAGATGATCTCTGAAATCCATGAAGACGATCTCAAAGTCTGAAGATCTCACCGCCGACGATCTCACCCTTGGTCAACAATACACGATCTTGCCATCCAAGATCAACACTCTCAATTAAATGAGAGATTACGTTGCAAAGCTGTATAAATCTGTTGTTATTTTTGATTTGCTTTTGTTGATTTGCTGAGTTCAATCAGGTGTGTGCTCTATTTTTGTTTGACATGATGAAAGTAAAATTTTACTCTAGTTTGTGCTCTGTTTTTGTTTGACAGAATGAGAGTAAAATTTTGCTCTGATATGTGCTCTGTTTTTGTTTGATAAAATGAGAGTAAAATTTTACTCTGGTGTTTTCTATTATGTTTTCTTAACGTGAAAGTAAAATTTTACTGTTTTGTTGAATGTTTGTCTATACAGTTTCTGATTTGTTTTCTAGTAAAATTTATTCTAAATCTTCAGAGTACAATTTACTCTGAATCTTCAAGTAAAATTTTAATTTATTTCAGAGTAAAATTTTATTGTATTTCATAGTAAAATTTACTCTAAATTGAAAGTAACATTTTACTGTATTGTTGAATGTTTATCTATGCAATTTCTGATTTGTTTTCTAGTAAATTTTACTGTATTTCAGAGAAAAATTTACTCTAAATCTTAAAGTAAAATTTTACTATGTTGTTGAATGTTTGTCTATGTATAAGAGAACAAACTTTATTTTTCATTAACCAGAGTAAAATTTTAGGGGTACTTACCAATTAGTCCTATTAACTAGACTTATTTACCTACAGGTCCTAACTAATAAATTTAACATTATAAAAATAAGAGAGCAATAAACTTATCACTAAAAATTTATTCATAAAAACAAAGAGACTGATAAATTTATCACTATAAATTTATTCATAAAAATAAAAGACTGATAAATTTATCTTTATCACTTAATAAATTTATCAATCGGACTTAATGGGTAATAAGTCTCCAAAGTAAGACCTATTGGGTAATAAGTCTCCAAAGTAGGACCTATTGGTAGTTTACCCAAAATTTTACTGTTGTGAAAACAGAATACATACTAGATAAATGAATTATAGTCGAATTTTACTTTAGATCTATGAACAAACAAATAAAAAACTCTCAATTTTTTATTGTAATATATCAATTTATCATTTTTTTGGACATATATGAGGCCATTTTATCTCAAATCTGAAATTATTAATCTCAAACATGAGTTTATAGGCATCAAATCTGAGATGGTGATGGATTTCAATGGACGATTTCAAGATTTCGATTTTGTGAGATGGATCGAAAATGAAGATCAAAAAGGTTTAGGGCTTACAAAGAGAGAGGATACCAGTAATGTAGAGATAGATAAAAGAAGATAAATGGTTCAGCGAGGGTTTTGGATTATATGGAAGGGCATTTTACCCTTTTCATCGTATTTTTTTATTTGAGGGACTTTTGAAACTATTATTTTATTTGGTGGGCTTCACGCAACAAAGCCCCCATAGAAGGGGCTTTTCACCAAAAATCCCATATATATACTAGCATAATTACCGTGTTATGAGGTATAAATAAATAATCAAAAGTTAATTTTTAAAATTAAATAATAATTTAAAAATTTTATCTACAATATTTAGTAAAAATAATTTAAAATTAATTGAATTTTATTCATTTTTATCACAATTATATATAAAAGAATTTTTTTTTATTCTTATATCATTAATTGTGTGTTTTAAATTCTTAATAATAAATATATGTCATAATTTAAGTGGTAAAAATTAAAAAATAAATCACAAAAATTATATTTATAATAAAATATAAATACATTTCGTCTTATGAGTTTCGTAAATTTAATTTATCAAATGATAGTAGTAAATTACATTTGTCAATATAGTAATTTTTTCACGTTTTGTGAAGTTTAAAAATTATAATTTGTCTTATGTTATAATATTTACGTAAAAATGAATTAAAATTCACTTGTAATATTAAATTTTGGCTTAACATTAGATTTACGCAAACTTGTTTTTCACTTAATCATTAAAAATTGTCTTGTTCTGTATGAATCATTTGACCTATCTATTTATTACATTAATAAATAAATATTTATAAATATTTTTTTATAATAAAAATAAGAAATATAGACTTATTTTATGCATATTTATTAAAAAGTTTGAAATATAGTTTTTTTTTAAAAAAAAAACTATACATTTATGTTTAAAACAATTAAATGAATAGTTATATATGTTTATGTATAAAACAATTATTTAAGATAAAGTCACCTTAAATTGTAGCTCATATTTTAGTCTTAATAAATTTCAATTATATCATAATTTATCAATTCGTTACTGATATGAGCTAATTTAGGGATTCTAATATTGGATTAAACACTAAAAAGTAGTAAAGAAAATTCAGTTCAAATTGATTTTTTTTGCCAATAATTCTTGATTTAAGCGTAGTCCTTAAAGAATCGTTTAGTTCATGTCCAATCCTTGAGTTAGTAGACCTACCTATTTATTTAATTTTTAATTGGTAAATATATATTTAAAAAAAATTATAACAAATATAGGAAATATGCACATATTTGTTTGGTATATTTATTAACAATTTCAAAATTAATTAAGAAATTATGTACTTATTCTTAAAAAGATAAATTACATTGGTAATCCCTATATTTTAACTGTTGTGTTATTTTTGTCCTTACAATTTTAATTTGCTCAATTTTGATCCTAAATTTATAATTTGTCTCAATTTAGTCCAATTGTTATAATTGCTATTTTTATTTTTATTTTATTGAAAATACACACATGAGTAGCATTTGTTATACTTTTATAGACAAAATTATAAACTTGTTCAACTCAATAAGTTAATCTCAACCAACTCAATAACTATTTTCTTTCAAAAATCCTAACCGGCATTATCAATTGGACCAACTTAATACAAAATCTAAAATTAGGGGTAAAAATCAAACTAATTGAAATTACAAAAACCAAATTGACACAAGAGACAAAATGTAGAGACTATCGATATAATTTACCCTTCTTAAAATATGTCTAATATTGATTGTATCAATATTAAAATATATTTATATCTGAAAAACTATTTAAGACCAGATCAGGTTATAACCTAAATAAAAAATTAATGGCTTATTAAAAATATTTAATAATTATGAATTAAAATTTGATCAATTTTTCATTTAAATTTTTTCATAGAATTAGGTTGTTTGATAATTTTAATTTATAGTTCCAATTTTTTCTTATATTTTTTTAAAAATATTTTAAAATTAAATATAATTATAACTTCTTTTGAAATTTCCTTTTCAATCTGAAATTAGTTATAACTTGAATTTGGTTAAAATTTATTTTTGACTTCTCATATACAAAAATTAACAATAAACATAAATTAATTTTTTGAACATTGTAAAAAGGTAAATAAAGAAATATATTATCACTAATAATAACAAAACATATTTTTATTTATTATGTGATGTCTCACCACTCATTTATAATAGACATTAATAATAAAATTCATTACGATAATACAACAATAATATATCAAATGATAAGTAACATGTGATCACAATAATTTTTTACAGTTATACAAAAGTACCCAAAATTATATATATAAAACAATATATGATCCATATTCAATTTTTATATAGTAAAATTCATACTTAATCTGAACCACACATTAATTTTCTAAATTAATTCATCACTCAAACTATCTACTATTCTTTTAATATTCACCTGTAATGATCCAAAATTTTCTTTTAAAATAGTTAGTGCATAATTTAATTGAGCAATATTCGGATTTGACAACTATGTAAAATTCTGTGTAAAAATAGTTCATTTTATATATATATAGTTCCCATTCTCAGAAAATTTTGAATTTTTAATATATATATATTTTTTTGTGTGTTGTTCCCATATGAGTCTAGCACGTTGGATAAAAAAAAAGCAGAAGTTAATTGATGAGTATTAATTTTATGAAAATTCGCGGACTAATTGGTGTTCAGTTTAATATATAGCAGAATTTAAATTTTAGTTTTTGGTGTTTAGACCATGACTTGAGAGAAATTTGCTGGGTCTACTTTGATATATAATTGGATGATATTTGATTTATGAGTGAGAATTTAATTCAAAATCCATAATTTAGATTTAATTTAATTTGAGTTTGTTTAATGACTCATGTTTAACTGTTCGGTTCTTTTTAATTATGTGATTGGTACTAGTAACCACCTCAGGAGTTGTTATTATTTATTATATAGGATTATAATAAATTATTTATAGTTGATTTTATGGTGTGTACCATATGGTGAAAAATTATATATTTTTATAGTGAATAAAATGGGTGTATATTTCATAATAAGCAAAAGATTATATTTTGTGATGTACAAAAATGTTATATTTTGTGGTGAAAAAAATTATATCATTTTATAATTTATATTATAAAATTTTGAAGTACTATTACAAAAATTATATCATATTATTTTGAGAGAAACCAATTATTGAGAAGGCAAACCCACAAGGGGGCTGCCCCTTTCCTCTTTCATTGTGGCTTCTTTCTTTTCTTTTCTTTTTCTTTTCTTTTCTCTTGTTGGTTTGGCAGAGAGCTCAATTCTCTCTCTTTCTCTCTCTCTCTCTCTTTGTTCTCCATTGTTGCTCAATTTTTAAGTTTCAAATGAGAGTCCTTAGAGTGAGATTTTGTAAAAATTTTGTAAATGAAAGTCGGAGAGCTCGTCGTGATCTTTGCAATGATGATCTCAGATTCATGATCGGGCTAAGTTTGCCTTTCGGATTTACTCCTCTTCATTATTTGAGGTAGTGACTTTCTTCATATTATTACATTAAAGCTATATTAGGGATATTTTAAGAAAATATATCAGTATAGGAGGCATTATTGTGAGAATATTATGTAAATTATGGAAATATATCAATTAGGTTATTTGTGAATATTCGATTGATTGTAGATTGATTGTATAGGGTTATTTCCTATTATAGATTAGGTTTCAAATTGCTATAAATATTGGTTGTAATCTTTGTATTACAGACATTTTGAATATACAAAAAGGCTTTCAGAAAACTTGCATGGTGTCAAAGCCATGTCTGAAATCCTAGGTCTGGCCTTGATCATTCGAAGCTTGAAATCTTCTCTGGGTTTTTCTGAAGTCGCGAAGCTGTTTTTTGGTCTTCTTCGAAGTCGCGATAGTTCTCTGTGCCTGGTTTGAAGTCGCGATTCAAGGCTCTCTCGTCTCTCTCTCTGTGGTTCGTGGGTCGTCTGGACTGTTCGTAGGTCGTTTGGGTTGTTCGATCGACAGTCTTCTCTCCTCCTTAGTTCGTTCGATCAACAGTCCTCTCTTCTCCTTGGTTCGTCTACTACTACTCTTTTTATGTGTGTGTGTGTTCCAAAGTATTCTTTGACCCTATATCAGCACTGTTATTTGGTTATTTAAAAAAAAAAACACTTATTTACAATTTGACCCATCAGTTTTCTGGTTATTAGACTTAAACTTTTGGTTTGGCTATTTTGCTCTATTTTGGATTATTACACTTGAACCCCTCAATTTTTTGGTTACTATTATGATGTCTTTGGTTTCGAATAAGTGTGCCTTCTGCCATCAGAGGGGCCATTGGAAGTATCACTGTCCTAAGAAGGAATGCCTGTCTAGCTCGTCTTCTCAGTAGCCTCGGACCTAGTTTTTCCCTTTTTCTCTGAATAATTTTCAAGCTTCTATCGGTTCTACTACATCTGCTCTAGCTCGTGATCCTAACTTGGTTTCTTTGCGTGCTCGGATTAATCAGCTTCATCATACACTGTCTACCTCTCAACCATCCACGTCTGCCTCCATTGTTTCATCTCTTCATTTAAGTTTGCTTGGATCTTCTTCGGGTATTTCTTCGTCTGTCTGGATTTTTGACTCTAGTGTCTCTCATCATATGACTCACCATCTCTCCTTACTTCAAAATTGTACTCCTCATCCATTTTCTATTACTGTCAATGTTGTTAATGGGTCTGATATGTCTGTTATATCTATTGGGTATGTCCTACCGTTTGCTATGTCTACTGTCTCTATTCCATATGTCCTTTATGTTCCTCAGTTATCTATCAATTTGTTATCTATCAGTCATCTTGATGCCTCTGGTTTTGATATTATATTTTCTTCTTCTTTCTGTTCTGTGCAGGATCGGATGTCTAAGCAGCAAATTGGGACCAGCCGTAGAGTTGGAGACCTGTATGTGGTAAAGAGCTTGCATCTGTTGAAAGCAACCTCTCTGGCTACCTTTTCCTCTTTTTAGTTAGATTCTCTATCTAGTCCTTTCTACTTGTGGCATTTTAGATTAGGGCATTTGTTTGTTGATCGCTTACAGTCTTTAACTCAGTCTGGTATATTAGGTAAAGTTTCTCCTAGTGAACTTACTGAATGCCGAGGGTGTAAACTTGCCACAATGATAGCCTTACCTTTTCATAAAAGTACTTCTATATTTGACACACCATTTTCTTTAGTTCATATTGATTTTTGGGGCCCATCTCCTGTTCTCACCAAAAGGGGTTCTGCATACTATGTGTCATTTGTTGATGATTGCACCTGTTACACTTGGGTTTATCTTATGACTCATAAGTCTGACTTTTACTAGATATACTGTACTTTTCAGTCTATGGTCACTACACAATTTGGGTCTACTATTAAATTATTGCAGTCTGACTTGGGCGAAGAATACTTTAAAACTGAATTCTGTGAATATTTGGCCAAATTGGGTACCATTCACCACACTTCTTATACTGATACACCTGCCCAAAATGGTCACGCTGAGCGTAAACACTGTCATCTCCTTGAGACAGCTAGGTCTTTCATTCCTTCTGCCTCCATTCCAGCTTCATTTTGGGGTGAATTAGTTTTTACTGCTGCTTTATTTCTCAACAGTATGCCTACCTCCCTTCTTTCTGGTCAATCTCCTTATGAGGCTCTATTTTCTCAACTTCCTAATTACTCCATCCTTCGTGTGTTTGGGTCTGCTTGTTTTGTCCTTTTACCCGTAAAGGTAAGACCAAACTTAGTATCCGATCTGTTCTATGTGTCTTTTTGGGTTATAGTCTCACTTAGAAAGATTATTGCTGTTATGACCCTATTTCCCGTCACATTTATGTCTCCTGCTATGTTGCCTTTCTTGCACGTCTACCTTATTTTCACCTTCCTCCTCTCAGCGTCCCAGTTTCCAAAGAGGATTTGGTTTATATTGATCCATTTCCTTCTGAGGTCCCATCTGATGAGTATATCTCCACAATTCCTCCTAAGCTTGTTCCATCTCCTTCTACTTCACCTCTGACAGCTTCTCCTCATTCGGTTTTTTCTCTTCCTCCGTTGTTAGTTTATTCTTGTTGCCAAGCTGCTCCTCCTCCACCGGTTGTCTCTGCCCCTGCTGTTAATCCTTCTACATCTGACGACTCTGATCCTGCTACACATCGATATCCTACTCGAGAACGTCATCCTCCAAACAGGTTGGGTTGGTCTAATACATGTTTTTCTACTTCCTATCGTACTTTTTTATCTGCTATTCACTCTTTTTCAAAACTTCAATCTTATAAGGAGGCCTGTTAGGATCTTCATTGGGTTCAAGCTATGAAGGATGAGTTGTCTGCTTTACAGAAAACTACTTGAAATGTCACGCCCCAAACCCGCCCCGAAAAGTTTGGTGACGAGACCGGCCGGTAATCCTAGATTACCACAGGCCTTACTTTACAAGACATAAATAAACGGGGCTCGCGGAAGCGAAATAAGAAACTAAATAGTCCAAGAGCTGTGCATCTATATGAACAGATATTTACATGCCAAAAATATTGTTAATTACCCACATCATATACATAACATGTAACAAAAATCTATATATACAACACAAGACTCAGATACAACATGGGAAAGCTCGCAAAACGGCCTTCCAGGCCTGACCTCGGCTTGAGGCTCTCAAAACTCTGGTGGCTATAGAATGGCGGCTCGACTTGAACTCTGCCTAGGCTTGACTCCCAGCGGGCACACCTATAAATACATATACATACAATTAATGAGCTAAGGCTCAGCAAGTAACATTAAAGTAAAAGGAAATTCAACATTTCATTCAACCATAGATCCGTAAACATACATCCATCATACTCAATGATCAGTCAACAGTATTCATATGGGAATATACCAATCGACATATGCCATAACCTTTTAATAACCTTTCCATAACCTTTTCATAACATTCTCATAACCGTTTCATACACGTAGCCACCCGTTCAGAGACCGTCGGTGGTAAAACATAACCTTTTCCTGCACATAGCCACCCGTTCATAGACCGTCGATGGTAACATAACCTTTTCATACGCATAGCCACCCGTTCATAGACCGTCGGTG
This sequence comes from Camellia granthamiana, assembly GCA_036172215.1. Taxonomy (NCBI): domain Eukaryota; kingdom Viridiplantae; phylum Streptophyta; class Magnoliopsida; order Ericales; family Theaceae; genus Camellia; species Camellia granthamiana. The sequence goes on from CM069916.1 coordinate 33,626,030, forward strand.
GTAACATAACCTTTCATAACGTCGACTAACGACTAGAGTAACCGGTGCGTACACCGATTAAACACATTTTCATAACGTCGAATTAACGACTAGTTTAACCGGTCCGTACACCGATTAAACACATTTTCATAACGTCGAATTAACGACTAGTTTAATCGGTCCGTACACCGATTAAACACATTTTCATAACGTCGAATTAACGACTAGTTTAACCAGTCCGTACACCGATTAAACACATTTTCATAACGTCGAATTAACGACTAGTCATGGACCCGCATTTTCATGCCGTCCCCCATGACTTGGGACTAGTCATGGACCATGCATTTTCATGCCGTCCCCCATGACTTGGGACTATCCGTAAATGCCATACTAGATTTACAAATAAAACATTCGTTCACAGAATCAAATTACATTTCAACTTAATGTACCTTCTCATAGCCTTTGCATCACATTTTCATAACATTCTAATAGAGTACATTCGTTTACAGAAACAAATATCATATTAGAAACCATATCATAATAATCACTCATTCACAGTTAAATTCACATTTTAAAACATATCATGTCAACTCATAACACTTTTGGAATATAATTCATAATGACGTATTTTTACAGTAATGTTACTTACAGCGGGTTTCCAAATCCGATGGCACGGTCTTCACAGATTGACCTGCAAGCATCAATATGTAACACATTTCTTAACATTCCTTATCAACAATACATCATATGAGTCATGCCTTTCCATACTTCTTTATATTCTTTCATTTCCATGTCATGCTCAATCTAATCTTCTTTACTTTAATTCATGTTTATAAGATGTTTAAGTGATGCCATTAACATGTTAAAATCAAGTAATTCATGCTGTACCACTTTCATAATTTTTCCTGAAAATGGCCTTCCCGCTCGAGCGCCACTTTGGCCGCTCGAGCGGACTGAACAAAATGCCCAAACTGCTGGAAGGGTGTTTTCTGCGCTCGAGCGGGATCACCTCCGCTCGAGCGGACCCTGCGAATCCGAAATTCTGGAATTTTCCAAGCTTCAATCCCTCCTTTTTGCAAAACCATTCCAACATTCATGAAATCCAAGTCTTAAAACACTAGATTAACAACATAATTTCAACATCAAATCTCCAGATCAAAACCCAAATGAACCATAAACAAGATCAAAACCCATGAACATGCTCACAAAAGCTTCTTTTCATACATCTATGGAGTTTTTCCCCCAAACATGCAAAATACCATGAATTATTCCATTTTAAACCATAACCTTGAGATCAACATGCTAAATATTAAGGATCAACAAGCAATTTCATGAAATCTTACCTTGATTCCTTGATTGGAGAAACTAAGCTTGATTTTTTCCCCTTTTTCTCTTCTCCCCTTCTTCTTCCTTGGCCTCTCTCTCTCTCTCCACGACTTCTCTCTCTCTCTTTCTCTAGATTTTTCTCTTTTCTTGGTTGAGTCAAAAATGGGTCAATAAACCCTATCTTAAACACATATATATCACATAAACCAATTTGAACCAAAAACGGGTGCCAAACAAGACTTAGCGATTCAGATAATTTTCAGTTTTCAATTTATCGATTCAGATGGTTCTAAAAATTCCCGATATCACATAGACATTTTTAATTTTATTTTCTGAATCCATTTCGGTCATCGGTTTCAACCCCGAAGTCATAATTCCAACAGATATTTTTCTATTTCAAACAGATCATTCTCAATTAAATCACATAACCACATATTTAATTACAGATAATGACGTCATACAGTTCCGGGTCATTACATGAAAGTTGGTTCATTTGCCTGCTAGTAGGAATCTGGTTGGTTGCAAATGGGTCTACAAAGTCAAGACTCATTTTGATGGTTCTCTTGAGTGCTACGAAGCTCGTCTGGTTGCTAAAGGTTTCTTACAAGAGTATGGTATTGATTATGAGGAGACCTTTGCTCCTATTGCCAAGATGACTACTGTCCATACTTTGATCTTTGTCGTTGCTATTCGTTCCTAGCCTCTTTATCAGATGGATGTTAAGAATGCTTTTCTTAATGGCCATCTCACTGAGGAGGTTTACATGCGTCCTTCCCTTGGCCTTCATCATTCCTCTGAACAGGTTTGTCGCCTTCGGCGTGCTCTGTATGGTCTGAAGCAGTCTCCCCATGCTTGGTATGATCGTTTTCAAACTACTATTACTGAACTTGGGTTTCATCCTTGTGCCTAAGACTCTACTTTATTTCTTCTCCACGCCTCTACTGGATTTGTTGCATAATTACCGTATGTGGATGATATGATCATCACGGGTTCTGACTCTTCTGCTATATCTGAGGTCAAGTAGCATCTTTTCCGCACCTTTGAAATGAAGGATCTGGGCCTATTGCGGTATTTTTTTGGTATTGAGGTAGCTTCTTCTCCCAAGGGTTATTTTCTCTCTCAAGCCAAGTATGCTAATGAGATCATTCATCGTGTCGGTCTTACTGATATTAAAATTTCGGATACCCCTATTGAGCTTAATGTAAAGCTCACCACTATTGATGGTGTTCTTCTGGATGATCCTACTTTATATCGAGAGCTCGTGGGTTGCTTAGTCTATCTGATGGTTACTCGCTCTGATCTTGCATATGTTGTTCATGTGGTTAGTCAGTTCGTTTCGACTTTTCATTCTACATATTGGGCTGCTTTGGTTCGGATTCTTTACTATCTCCGGGGTACTATATTTCAGGGTTTGCTGTTGTCTTCTACTTCCTCTTTGGACTTGGTCACTTATGTTGATTCTGATTGGGCTAGTGATGTCACTGATCGCAAGTCCACTTCTGGCTTCTGCATGTTTCTTGGTGATTCCTCGATTTCGTGGAAGAGCAAGAAACAGACTGTTATTGCGCGTTCCACTGTTGAAGCTGAGTACCGTGCTATGGCTCATGCCACTGCTGAGATTGTTTGGTTTCGTTGTCTCTTGACTGATTTAGGTGTCCCTCAATCTTCTCCGACCACTTTTTACTGTGACAACCGCAGTGCTATTCAGATTGCCCATAACACTGTCTTTCATGAGCAGACGAAGCACATTGAGATTAATTGTCATTTTGTACGTCAGCATTTGCAGTCTGGTTCCATTTCGCGTTCTTTCGTCTCTTCGGCTTTACAACTTACTAATTTCTTTACAAAGACTAATAGCACTGCTCGATTTCAGTTTCTTTTTGGCAAATTCTCAGTGTTTTCTGTTAAAACACCTTGAATTTGAACGGGGGTGTGAGAATATTATGTAAATTATAAAAATATATCAATTAGGTTATTTGTGAATATTCGATTGATTGTAGATTGATTGTATAGGGTTATTTCCTATTGTAGATTAGATTTCGAATTGCTATAAATATTGGTTGTAATCTTTGTATTACGTACATTTTGAATATACAAAAAAACTTTCAAAAAACTTACAATTATATATATATATTTCTTAGATTTTTGTTTGGTAATTTTTGGAAGAAAAATTATGTTGAAATATTAAAAATATTGGTATTTTGAGATTGATTTCGGAAAATCACCTTGTGTTGATAATGTTTTGCTAAAAATCCGAAATTAAATTTTAATAGCTGCATGGGTTGTATCTATATCATATTATGATTAGAAAATTTATTTTGAGAAATATAAAGTTGAAATATTTTTCATCTTTGATTTTGAAATTTACTTTTGAGAAAAATAAATTGATATTGATAAATATTGTATAAATTGTTAAGTTGGAATTATAGAGTTGTTTTGGGATTAAAAACTCTAAAGTATTATATTCATGATATTTTATGGAAGGTGATATGTTGATGATTAAGTTATGTCTATTTTTGTGAAAATGAAAATCTGTAATGTAGACTTTTGAACTCACAACCTTGAAAATGTTACTTTTTGGCATATTTCATAATTTTTGATGTAAATATCATGTTGATTAGGTAATTTTAGAAAAAGTTGTGAAATCGTTATTAATAGAGAATTTGGGAAGAAAATTAACTTTTTAAGTAGCTTGGCATGAAATATGGTTATGTTGAAATATGATTATGTTTGAGAGATGAGGCATGTGAAGTTATGTTCGGTATTATTAATTTGAAATTTTTTGAAATAATGAACTTACTAATTTAATAGATTAAATTAGTTTGGTTAATATTTTATATCCTTTATGATTAAAAGTGTGTTATTGAGATTATACCATAACTTTTAATATAGTAGGATATGGGATTTGGTGAAAATCATATTGGTTATCTTGGTTGAGGTGGAACAAAATTGATTGAAAGTTTTGTGTGAGTCAAAACAATTGGGAAATTAATTAATAGTTTTAGTAATTGGTGTATGTTAATATGTTGTTTTTGAACATCAAATTCATATATGAGATATTTAAATTATAAATTGAGGGTTTGGTTAAATTGGGAGTTGATCACCTATAATCTTGCTATTTAATGCATTTTCTATATATAAAACTACATGTGGATATTTGAAAGTGAGGAAGTCCAAATTTGTGAAAAATCCTAAATGTTAATGTTTTGGGAGTTGTTGGATTATTGAGAAAAGATTTTGATTGGTTTTAAAATTGAGAATTTGATTGGAAAACATTTATGAAACTTTTGGAATGTCGAGTATTGGTTACTCATTTGAAATGTTGAGTTTAATGGAAAGTTATATAAGTCTTGAAAAATTGTCTCTAATAATTGTAAAATATGGATTGTTTTTAAATGTTGGGAATCATGGGAGATTCCAAGTTATGGACATATATTGGATTGTATATCCATGTTGTTATCTTTTAATTAATACATTAGAGATGACTATTTTGGCTATTGGTGAAAATTTACCATGTTGCGTTTAATGAGGGATTTCTTGGAAAGATGAAAAATGTTGAAACTTTGGAAGTTTGATACATAGTATGTTATAGATTTGTCTTGAGATGACTAAATTGGAAATGTTGATTAACATGTGGAGACTATAAGAATGTGGATATTGTTTTATTATCTCTTGGAATTGTATTATGATATTACATTAATAGAGATATGGAATTTGATCACAATGGAGTATTGTGTGGTGGAATTGAAATTGAAACTATTCTAATGCATTGTTACATACTGCATTGCCATTCCATTTCATTGTTATCATGGATTTCGAATTGCAATTGAAAACTATTGTTTTGAGAAAAGAATTGTTTTTGTGAAACAAGATTATTTTGATTTGTTTTGGGTATATACGTTGGTAAGTCCGGATAGAGGGTGTAGTTTGATATCGGTTAAGTTGGCCTGAGTGTCCGTGGTGAAAGATCGAAAACATGAGCGGAGGAGGTACCACGTGCCTTCCAATGTGTAACAACCCCGACCCATGATTAACGTTAATCCATGCTTAAGTGTGCCTAACAAGTAATTAAAAAGAAATCTTGAGTTAATTACTTGTGCAATGCATTGTTTATGTTTATATCTGTTAAACGTAGAAAGATTTGTTCATATTTCCGTTTTGGTTTGTGAATCGAATTCCTTACCGACATCCGATTCAAAAATTAACTTGATATATATGTTATTCGGGATTTATAGAAATTTGTAGTAGATTTAATTGAAATTCGATTCGGAACGATTTAAATAGATTAAATTGATGTCCATATGATTAGCCTTAATTAGCTATCATTAGGCAAGCCTATATAAGGCATCATTTTGCCTCCACTCATCCTTTTTTCTTTCATTCAACACACTCTTGAGCCTATACACACACACAAATGTAAAAGAGAGAGAACAATGAGGAGATTGAGCTCACCCAAGAGACTTGCTAAGAAGAGATAAAATTGAACCTAGAGATTCAAGAATTAAGTCTCTAGCCCTTAATTTTGGGAAGTCTAGGTAAGGATTCAACCTTTATATTGTCTAAATAAGATGTATAGGACTTGAACTCTAAGGAATTAGGAAGGTTGATACAAGATTTGAGTTAAACTTGAAGAATTGTAACTCAAATTATGCATGCATGCATGTTTCATAGCATTTTGAAGTGTTTTCAAAGATTTTCCCTCATGCATGGTTTGAAGAATTCATAACATTTCTCACCATTGGACCTCCTTTGATCTTTTTTTGGGAGGTTGAAGTTTATAACAACTCATGCATGTTATGTTTCAAAGCTTTGAGTTTGAATTTTGTACCATTCACATGTTCCTGAACCTTGATTTTGCGAAATGATCCTAAATTCACTAAGTTTTCCAAGTTTACATAAGTTGTCTTAAGTTTTCCACCCGAAAGAACATGAATTTCATCATTGGATTCGAGTATGAAGCTTGGGAGTGCAATTTGGAAATTCTAGATTTTGCACTTCCGCTCGAGCAGAATACCTCGCGCTCAAGTGGCCACCTTTGTTTTTGCATCTTTGCTCGAACAACCAGAAGTCCACTCAAGCGTGAGATGTATGCTTCCAGAAGTTTCATATTTTGTAGACCGCTCGAGTGGTAAAAGTTGCGCTCGAGCGGGGAGTTGAGTCTCACGCTCGAGCGACCGTCGAGCGTCCGTTGAGCGTAAAAATCACATAACCAGTACTTTTTTGAAGTTTGCAGATCGCTCGAGCGTGAAAAGTTGAGCTCGAACGGCCCCTCACATCTTTGCAAGTCCGCTCAAGTGGGGACTCTATTTTCAAAAATTTCACCAAGTGTTTTCCAACGCATTTTGGTATCTTCATTGCATCCATAGCATTCCTAGGTCATGTTTAAGACACCATAATGAGGATAAAGAAGTAAAAACACACCAAGACTAAGAAGAACTAAGTTAATGTTTCCAGGTGTGTAATTCTGTATGTATTCATTTTATACCTGTGTAGGTCACGCGCCTCAAGAGATTTGAATTGCCTACTCTATTCGACTATTGGAGCCATCTATTATTTGTAAGTAATAACTCTGTAAAGTTATGTTTAACCTTAATTATTTTATGATGATATGAAATGATCAATTTTCTAAAATACTATGTTTTGAATAAATGAATGATTATCTAAGTTTCTGAAATGTATTCATGGCATCCTTAGCATCATGTGATATACGTCCCTTTTATGGGTCATCGAAATATCTTTATGGTCGTCCCATCATGGGTTATCGGAATGCCTTTATGGCCGTCCCTTTATGAGTCATTGGAAACGTCTCTATGCACATGAGTCATCAGAATGCCTTCAAGGCCGTCCCTTTATGGGTCATCGGATTTGTTAGCGCTAATGGATGTACCACGTATGATCATATGCAAAATCTGAATATGAAAATAAATATGAACATGTATATGAATATGCTTCTGATTTGAAATCTGAATATGCATAAGACTCTGTTTCTGATAAGAATCTGTCTCTGATATAAACTCTGATTTTTGACTCTGTGATGGACATCATTTATTAAAACCCTTTACTTGGTTATTATTCACTGAGCTCTCGCTCACTATTTATATTATGTTTGTGGGTGATCAGGCGCGTGACCAGGCTCAAAGTTGATGGCCTGGAATTCCGTTTTGTCAACCACCCTTTGCGCCTCCCAATGAGGTTCCTGATCATGTCAAGTCCCGTGGCCATATTTGTTTTGTATTTCAAAATTTGGTCGTTTTGTTTTGACTATGGACAAGTCCTACTTGTATGTATAGTGTATGAAGTGACGTGTAATTACTATACCTTTGACGTTACTCGTCAGTTTATAAAAGTTTAAAATTATCTGTCCCATGTATGTCTTCACAACTCAATGGACTATGTATGTTTATATATTTGCTTCCGCAACTCCTAATTACATGAAATTCTGTTAAGAGGCCTTTAGTAATCCAATGATTACTGGCCAGTTACAACGCTAAACTTATGGGGGCAAATTTGGGCCGTGACACGATGGAAGACCAGTAAAGTGGGGATTTGGTAGTGCTTCATATGCTTACTTGCAGACACCAGCCTAGGGATTACCTGAGTCGTATTTACCACATTGGAATTATATTGAAATTGTTAGATTAATGTTTTTTCAAATTGGCATTGTGCACAAGATTTTCAAAAGATGAGAAAAATATTTTGAGCATGACATGACATATGCATTCATCTCATAAAACTGTATAAAATGTATTTGATACTTTGTTAGATGTCATTATAAATTGTTTAATTATTTGATTCAATTGACAATGGGATAATTGAATAAATTGAAAAGAAAGTCATGTTGCTATTGAAGCATGTTTATTTTTTTAAGTTAACTAGTTGTGGTTAATTAAATAAATTGGATTTAAGAGATTATGTTATAGAATCATATGGTTTTGACATGATATGATTTCACATATATGTATGAGTATATTTGATCCGCTTATCTTCTAATATTATAATATGAGATTGTTTTGGTAAGCTAATGGTTGCTCACTCCCTACCCATACCTGTACATGTGTACAGGGAATGTTTTTAGATTTGAGGATCAAACAACTTGGCATGTGTAGACGTCCTCGAACGTCCCGGGAGAAATCCCGTTTTGTTCATTGGGCTCACTACAGTTTGGACTCAAATGTCACGGTTCTTAATCTGATCTCGCAAAGTGCAATGCAAGACTGATAAATCACCAAAGAGTCCAAATCCGGCAAATCGTTTTGGAAAACTAATTTTTTAGAAAGAAGTGCCAAACATGGATTGATTTTCCAAATACAGAGTCGCCACCTAAATATTTTATTTTGGGGGAATTTAGGAAACCCTGACTCGTGCCTAAGGCCACGTGTCCGTCATCACTAAAGTTGCCTCGGCTCGAGAACTTGGGTACAATTGGGGAAGGTCATTTCATGAGCACCCCCGCTCGCCCGATCAAAGATCGGCCACTACTAAGCATGATATCTTGTTTTTGAAAACACATGTGCTCTTATTCCGGTTTAATAGCCTAGAATTACTATGTGATGCGCACAGCATACAAGTATAGACTAGATTGCCTAAGTTGGAATAAAGCATCGCATATCCGTTTGTTTTGAAAATGGATTGAAGTTTGCTACTCGCAAGTAGGCTAAAACATGGGTTTCGACGAATTATTCCAACTCAAGCAACCTAACATTCACCTACAGGCATTCAGGCAGTTATATCACATAAGCACATAGCCTCATGGTAAGCATACTATCATGGCAGTCACTCACACACATGCAAGGATGCTAAAGCATAAACACTTACCGAGTACTCCGAGCCAAAGAAAGAAGCTAATTAGAAATCATGCATAAATCCTAACTATGCTAAGAATGCCTAATACAACATATGCAAAAATGCAACTACAATAGGCCCGGCTATTCTAAGATGGCATATGAGATGCAACAATCGATACATGTATTCAACTTGGAATTGAAATACAATGCAGTTAGCATGATGCGCCGAGCCCGGTGCATGCAATACAGATGAATGAATGCAAACATGCGAACATATAGATGCTAATTGAAACATGCCCTAAAACTAACCATCATAAACTGGTACATAAAGTGGAGAAAGACGTGGGGTTGGAAGACATGCATCACACACACGCACACTTATTACAACATTGCCCTCCTCGGAGGGTCCGAATGAATAGTACAGAATAAACTAGCTAATCTAAGCTAATTAAACTAATTATTACACAACATTAATTAATTAACGAATTAACTAAGTAAGTAAGGAAACTAGCATGCAAATTAAACAAAATGGACTGCCTCAGCTCTGTTCTGAATGATAGGGATGCATGCATGCTCAAGTCGCCTTGTCGGGAAATCCATCGCGATGCCCCGATTTGCCTCTGTTTGCAACTGGTCCCAGAACACTGTACAAAGCTCCAGAAGGCTGCTGACCAGTTTTTGCGGCTAGTTTTCGGTTTGTTATAACAGAGAGCGAGAAAGGGGCATGGCAAAGTATTTTCAACATATGTGTGCATGACCATTCTCCCCATCATTGCACAAGCTCCAGGGAGTGTAGTCCTCGATCCTCGTGCCACCAATCACACATCTCGATGCATGATGGCCGAGAAGTCGGATTGCACGACTCGATGTAAAATGAATGCACATATAAACACAACAAGGCCTAAACTCCATCATGGGTAATCCGGAGTGTCGGGGACCGTAAATCGAGGCACATTTCGTCACTTGGAGTACGAAACGTCCCTCGTTTCCCGTGTTTGGACTAAACCCTATTCCAAACACAATGCAATATACATGGCATACACAATATGACTAGCATGCAATCCTAAACGCAATGCAACCTAATCATGCTAGCATGTGAGGGATGATATGCAAACATGCAACTAGCATACATAATGCTATGAACTAAGAATGGCATACTCAATGCACATGAACTATATGACATACGCAATGCACATACGAAGATGGACATGCACGAAGACATGAACAAAGCATACACAATGCGACGATCAAGCATGCGACAACATGGATATGGCATACATAATGCAAAATGGACTTAAACTAAAATGAATGGGCCTCAGCCACACTCAAATTAGTGGCCATACATGATGAAAATGAAGCAACAACACACATGCAAACATGTACGAATGCAAGGGACCAAACCTAAGGCACAAAGTGCAACTCCACCAAAGCATGGTAAGCATGAAATATGGCGTACAATCATATATTTTCAAGCTCTGAAATGACATGCAAGATGGTCCCGAATCATGCCAACACCTCACACAATGCATGCTAAATGGCCCAAATACCGAAACTAGTGAAGTGGATTACACTATAGGCATGCAAAGCCATACTCAAATGGCCAAACCAGCCCCAAACAGTCCCTATGCAGGCCAAAACAGTAGCAAATATGGACTAAAATGATGGCTCGCAAAGCATGGAAATGAAGCTCATGCAATGGTCCAAAAATGAGGTATTCATGCATAACTCTCAAACACATTCAAAGAGTGCAAAACATGGGAATATGGCATGCATATAAGCTCTGAAATATGATTCACAATGATGCCAAAACATGGAAACACCTCAAAATACGCATGCAATAGGCTTCAAAACTCAAAGCTAGGCAAGGGTATTGAACTACAACCATGCATAGCAAACATCATTCGACCATGAGGCCCAAAAACAGAGCTAAGGCAGTCCAAAACATGCACAAAATCAGTTTAAGGCATGGCCAAAAAGTGCTAGAATCAAAGGCCAAAGTAGCATGCAATGTAAGCTAGTAAAGAGGATTTGCATTACAAGCATGTGAGGCAATCAAGAGGCCACTAAACTAGCAAAAGTCAGAGGTATTCCATGCCAAATAAAGCCCAAAAACCCACTGAAACATGGTTAATGCATGCAAGAATGAGATGCTCCTTTGATATGCTATGAAGAGGGTTATTCTACACATGCAAGATGGACATCCAATATGGCAAAAAAAGCTCTGGACAGAGCCTATGCAGGTCCTAAAACTCATCAAAAATGGCCTGAAACATGGCTTGGAAGCATGCAAATAAGGGCTCCTTTGTAAGGCCAAAAATACTAGAAAACAAAACAATGAGAGAGAGGGTCACCCCTCTCTGATTTTGGCACTCAAAATAGCATTCTAGCCACTGAAAATATATTGGATTTCATTGGCTAAAAATCCAAACAAAGGCCAACACAAATGCTCTAGGGCATGGCTCAAAATAAGGCAAAATGAAGCATGCAAGGGGGTAGATGACCCCCAACAGAAAAATGATCTTAAACAAACATGTTAAGGACCTCAAAATAAGACTTTTTTCAGTTTACACCGAAGCTCAAAAATGCTTGCAAGTATGGCTAAAAGATGGAGCAAAATAAAACTCAAAAGAGGGAATAGGGTGTTACCCTTGTAGCTCAGCAACTCCAGCAGCTTATGGACCAAAAATGCAGCTCCTTAGGACCTCTCAAGACCCTCCAAGAAGCTTAGGTTGGTGTTGGAGGTGTTAGGTTAAGAGGTAGTGTGCAAAGGGGCAAGAACTTAGCACTTTTGAACAAAATATAAAGACAAGGGGGAGATGTATGTATGTATGCTTCAGCCAAAATTAGAACCCTCTACAAGGAAGGGAATGCCTTCCTTTATAGACAAGGGAGGCTAAAGCTTCTCCAAGAAGCTTAAAACCTAGGGCCAATAACTTCCATACACGTGTATGGAGGATGCAGTCTGTGCCTTCCAGCTGGCACAGTGGGAACCAACTTACTAAGACAGAAAAGGTGAGAGCTGGCCGACCAATTCAGGTGGTCGGCCGACCACTTGCCCTGGTCGTCCGACTAGGTTCAAAAGGTTCAGGTGGTCAGCAGCCTCCCAGGGTGGTCTCTAAACTGAGTGCAAGCTAGTGGTGTGGTGGGAGACCAGCAAATGTGGCTCAAAAACCAAGGAGACCAGCTTTCTGACAAGAAAACCGGCTGGCGGGAGAAAAGGTGGTCTCCAAGAGAAAATGTGGTCTCCCACCCTTGTACCAGCTCCCAAACAATGAAAATAGGGTCCAAGCCAAAAATGAACCAAGACGAATGCAAAACGAGGGTTCGGGGGCCAAAACGCGCAGCCGGGTGCCCCGAAAACTGACTGTTAAGCACCGAAAGTGGCGTGCGACCACGAAGGTGGTCTCCCAGGCCACAGTGTCCCTCTAGAGAGAGGAAACAAGGTGTGTGCCAAAAACCGGAGCGAATGGAGAAAGTTAAGCGGTCCCGAACCGAGGCGCACGGCCGATGGCTCCGAAAATCGGAAACTGGTCTCCAAACGGGAACAGTGGTCTACGACCACGAAAAGTAGCCTACGGCCACTGAGAGATGGTGTACGAGACCTCTCCCTCCCTTCGGGAAGAGAAAACAGAACCTGGTTCGCAAACCGAGGCAAAGCACAAAAGAGTCCCGAAGTTCCGAGGCAAGGCTCTCAGCCAAGACTCTGTAACCTCAGAACGAGCACAACATGCGCAATCACCGAACGCTCAATCGATGACGTCTGAGTCTTAAGGTCGGTCAAAAATGGGGTGTCTACAGCATGGTTATAAAGTGGTGCTGAGCCGTAGTGTTTTTAATTGTTTCTTTTGTTGAGTTCTATGCTTTGTAAAGGGCAACGCTCTCTTATTTATTGTAACTCTCAAGACATTTTTTTTATTTGTATGCTATGTCATTGTTGTATAACGAAAGAGAACATGTATATTTAATTATTCATCATTTCATTAAAGGATAAATTGTCATTTGTAAATGGGCTTAATTAATGAATATTGATAATGTTATCCGAGCAATAAAATATAGGGCGTGTCATCACCTTTTCAAAATCCACTCAAACAATACTCTGGCCGAGCTCATCATCACTCTTGTTGTTGCCATACTAACCACATTGACTAACCATTATGCAATTCCGGTCTAGTCTTTTATCTTTGTAAATATAAAAAGATAATGTTGAGGAAATAAAAAGGTACCATTAGAGTTTTAAAGAGTTAAAAATGAAAAATAAAAAATGTGTGATTTTAGGTTTTCTTATTCCATATATGGGTGTTAATTTATTTTTTTTAAATTCATAAATTATGGAATAGTGTTCATTATTTAAAATTTTATTTATTGTTGGGCAAGTCAATTAAATGTTTTTAATTTTTTACAAATAAAAAATTTGAAAATTTTGTTTAAGAAATTTAAAAAATTGCCAAATTATAAAGAATAATATAAGACGTCTTATTCTATATATATATATAACTCATAACTATATTATGAATTCACATATATCAAAAGAAATAATAACAATAATCTAAAAAATACACAAACATCTATATAATAAAGCAGGAGGGTTTTTGAAATGTGTCAAAATATCTTAGAGATACATTTCGTTTGAATGGCTCAGATCAATTCTAATAAATATCAATGGTTGAGATTATTCCCGCCCAAACATTAGCCTTCCCTCCTACCCATGTCTTTTCCCAATTTCCTTCTTATCTCTCTCTCCCTTTCTGTTCTTCTTTTTTCATACCCTACATCTTGGGTCGCTCCTCTCGAACTCGGCTCGCACCCTCCCGACGCTGCTCTCCAGTTCTCCAGCCCTCGATTTCTGCATCTCGACCTCAGTTTGCAAGGTTCTCCAACCTCGATTTTTGTCTCTTCCCTTCTCTCTATGTTTTTGTTCCTGTTTTTTAATTGTTTCGGTGGTATCAATGTTCTGATAATCGATCTGTTTTTGTGGCATCAAGGTTCTCATAATCGATCTTTTTTTTTTTTAATTGTTTCAGTGGTTTCAAGGTTCTGATAATCGAACTCGCACTCGTAACTCTCCCTCTCGCTGTTCTTGAACCTGGCTCACAAGGTACTGTGAACTGGTTTGTATCTGTATTTGTAAATAGAAAGTATTTTTTTATAAAACTTAGAATCTGTTGGGTTCTTTCATTTTTGGGTGTTTGGGTTGTTTTCATGCATCCCTTCTTTCCAAGTCAGTTTTTTTTGGGTTTTTGTTTCGCTCATCTCAGGGTTCATGTATATATGTATAGATCTGTGTTTCACTTATCTGGGTGTTTGGATTGTTGATTGTTTAATTGATAGGAAGCTTCCAATTGACTTTCTTGCCTAATTTCCAGGAAAATACCAATAACCAGGTTAGTTTTTTTGTTTAATTTTTAAATGGAAAAGTATTTGTAAATGGAAAAGCATTCAAACTTAGAATCTGTTGGGTGTTTGTCCCATTGGGTTGTTTTTTTTTTTTATATTTATTTTGTATTCAAAGTTTGATTTTTTAAATGGAAAAGTATTTGTAATGGAAAAGTATTTGATTGCTAATGAAACTTACAATCTGTTGGGGTCAGATTGTAATGAAACTTAATATATGTATATATAGATATATGTATTTTAGTTTTAAATGGGTTTTATTCTGTAATGTGTCCATTCCTATTTTTTTAAGGATCTGTTGGGTTCAGATTGTAATGGAAACTTAGTATATGTATATGTATATGTATTTTAATATCAAATGGGTTTGGTTTCAATCTTTTTCCCCTGTCAGTGTTGTTGCCTCTCCCTTTCTTTCTCTCTCAGGTTGTGACTGTTATAAACAAACAAGTTATTTTAGAGTTTTGTTTACGGGTCATTTAGGTTTTTTTTTTTTTAAAAAAAAAAAAAATCAATATAATACATTTTAGTTCACTAAAAACTCCAACAGCTTTTGAGTTTGTGAATTTTTTTTCAGATAACAGGGTTTGGTCAAAACCTCCCACTTGAGGGCATTGTAAAAGTTATATCTGATAACATTGTATTTTCCAGTGATGCAGTGTTGATGTGATAAAATTGTCACTTGGCTGGTTTTGTTTTTTATTAAATAGAATGATCATTGTAATTTTTTTCCCAGTTAAATTTTTGGGCATTGTAAAAATTAACTCAACTAACTTGTTGGGGGCTGAAGAAAGGTAATTTTATAGATAATGTAATTTTTTTTCTTTTTATTATAGATTTAGTATATAATAACTTTAATTTATGTTTTTTGTTTAGTGTTTACAATTTTTTTTTTACTTGCTCTTATATTTTGATTTGCAATATTGGTGAACATTATAGATCTTATATGTTTGTTTCTTAATTTGCATTAAGATTAGGGGGAATTTTTGTTTTATTTGAGTTTCGTAGAGCGTGTAATACAAGTAAAATTATTACAATTTCTTTAAGAAGAAAAATATTTTAATATATTTTTATAACTGCATTTTAATCTTAATATTATTTACACCGTACCTTTAGGCACGGGCATACGCTAGTCCACCAAAAAAAATAATAATTCAAATCAACTCCCAAAACAAAGATAGTTAATAGATATGTATTTATTATTAATTTAGTTGGGAAAAAAAATACATTGAAAAAAAAAAGTCATACAGGAAAAAAAAATACTCACACGAAAATATAAATTTACAAAAAAAAAAAAAAATACAAACAAACAAACTTAAAATATGTTTGGACTATTGACAAAGAGAGAGAATAACCGTTGCATTATTACATTTGGAAAAGAGTTGGCCGGGCTAAAAAAAAGATCAAATATTGAATATTTTAAAGAGAGAATTGTATTGAATTTTTAATTTGATTGGGTTTTTAAAATTTTTTATTTATATTATTTTCAGAAAATGTGAGAGTGGGATGAAGGTGGCTTACCATATTATTTTGAATTTTAAAATTCAAAATCATAGATAATTAGTGTATTTATTTATTTTTATTCGAATTGTTTCAATCAATATTATTTTTATAAAGAGTGAAGGTGACTTATCATATTGTTTTAAATTTTTAAAATTCAAAATTGTAGATAATTAGAACCTTTTTTTTTTTTTTAACTTTTAGATTTTTTACTTAAGGAACTAACCAATAGATTTTTTTTTTATTGATAGGCAAGTCAATTAAATGTTTTTAATTTTTTACAAATAAAAAATTTGAAAATTTTGTTTAAAAAATTTAAAAAGTGGCCAAATCATAAAAAATAATATAAGACGCATTATTCTATTAAAAAAAACTCGTAACTATATTATCAATTCACATATATCAAAAGAAATAATAACAACAATATAAAAAATACACAAACATCCACCAAAAAAAAAAAAAAAAATCAAATCAACTCCCAAAACAAAGATAGTTAACAGATATATATTTATTATCAATTTAGTTGAGAAAAAAATACATTGAAAAAAAAAAGTCATATAGAGAAAAAAAAATACTCAAGCAAAAATATAAATTTACAAAAAAAAAAAAAAAACAATCACAAACAAACAAACTTGAAATAAGTTTGGACTATTGACAAAGAGATAGAATAACCATTGCATCATTACATTTGGGGAGAAGTTGGCCGAGTTGGAAAAAAAGATCAAATATTGAGTATTTTAAAAACAGAATTGTATTGAATTTTTAATTGGAAAAATTACCCATAAATCCCATTTTGATAAATGTTACTCGAGTTAGTCCTGAATGTTTTTTCTTAAACCATTTAGTCCTTTTTATGATTTTCTTTCTTTTTAAACATCAACAAACATCAACTACGTCATCAACATCATCGAACATTATCAATATCACCAACATCAAACATTATCTAACATCACCAACATCAAACATTATTCTATTCAACATCAAACATTAGAAAAACCGTTAGTCAATTTAAGAGAATTTGAACATTTCACATAACAATTAAAAAACAGAAAACCCTAATCAAGATTGAAATATAGGATTAAAATTTGAACCTTAAAACTGAAAACTCAAATCAAGATTGGAATTTAGGGTTTAAATAAAAAACGAAGATGGGTTTTGAAATCCCAACAGACTTGATCCGCCAAGTCCAGATCTCGCTCCGCATCGGCGCCAGACTCTCCTCCTACGATCCCCACCCCCACCCCCCTCCTCTCCCTCCCCTTCGAGAATCGGTTTCTGGGTTCGACCCATCACCGCCGAATCTCCGGTGCGAGCATTGCAAGTGCAGACTCGTCAGAGGGTTACATGATGTGTTGTTGAGCTGTTCTATCCTCAATCTTGTCTGTGTTTTTTGTGGTGTCATGGAGTTGCGTGGTCCTTTAATTACAAGCTTTTTGTTTTTGTTTCTCGGTGGGTTTCAATTTTTAGTTGGAACTGTAGGGGGAATTCAATTTGGAGAATTGGGTTTGGGTCGTTTTCTTGAAAGTGTTTTTGTGTTTTTTGGATTTGTTTTGTGTTTAGGTTTGTGGGTTGGAATCAAATAGAGAAAGAAGGGACAGGGGTGGTGGTGAAAGGGGTTGGAATCAATTGTCAGCTTTAAATGGCTGGTTGACGTTTGATAAGTGCAGGTCGATGATCACCGAAATTTGGGATTTATTTGGTGATTTGGGTTGAATGTTGGAGCTGCCTTCGTATGAAGAGACAATAACAGTAGGAGAACATCAGATGTTCTGTTTTTGATGATCATCGGTGATAATCTGACAATCAAATTTTTTGTTTTGGTGTTCGATGTTTTAGCATTTGTGTTTGTGGGTGTTTGAAACATCATAAAAAAGGTCTGTAATCTGATGTTTGTTTGATGATTATAATGTCTGATGTCGATGATAATTGGATGAACACCCACAAACATCGGATGAGCACCATTAAACATTAAGGTTATTTTAATCGTTATTTTGATGTTTAATCGTTATTAAAAAAAATTGTTTAATTATTATGTTGATATTATTTTGATGATGATGTTGTGATGTTTAGTTTTAATTTTTTTTAAAATAAATTTGATGTTTTAATGTTTGATGAATAATGTTTGATGTTTGATGAATAATTCTAATGTTTAATAGTTGTGTTTGATGTTTGATGAATAACGTTTGATGTATGATGAATAATCCTAATGTTTAATGGTTGATGTTTGATGAATAATCCTGACGTTTGATAATGTTTGATGTTGGATGAATAATTCTAACGTTCATAATGTTTTCACCAAAATTATACGAATAATCCTGACGTTGGTAATGTTTGATGTTTGATAAATATTTCTGACGTTACTAACGTTTGATGTTTGATCAGTAATGTTTGACATAAAAATGCCTATAGTAAGCTTTTAGAGAAATAGGACCTATTAGTCCAACAAAAAACATTCGGGACTAAATAGGTTAACATTTCTAAATTTGGGATTTATTGGTGTTTTCCCCTTTTTAATTTGATTGAGTTTTTAAAATTTTAGATTTATATTATTTTCCGAAAATGTGAGAGTGGGATAATGGTGGCTTACCATATTATTTTGAATTTTGAAATTCAAAATCATAGATAATTAGTGTCTTTATTTTTTTTATTTGAATTGTTTTGATCAACATTATTTTTGGAAAGAGTGATGGTGACTTATTTTATTGTTTTCAATTTTTAAAATTCAAAATTGTAGATAATTAGAGCCCTTTTTTTTTTTTTTTTGACTTAAGGAACTAACCAATAATTTTTTTTATTTCTTTAAAAATTAAAAAATTAACAAAATTAGTTTGAAATTTTAATTTGATTGGGTTTTTAAAATTTTAGATTTATATTATTCTCAAAAAAGGTGAGAGTGGGATAAAAGTGGCTTACTATATTATTTTGAATTTTGAAATTTAAAATCATAGATAATTAGTGTTTTTATTTTTTTTATTTGAATTGTTTTGATCAACATTATTTTTGGAAAGAATGATGATGACTTATTATATTATTTTCAATTTTTA
Source organism: Camellia granthamiana (assembly GCA_036172215.1). Taxonomy (NCBI): domain Eukaryota; kingdom Viridiplantae; phylum Streptophyta; class Magnoliopsida; order Ericales; family Theaceae; genus Camellia; species Camellia granthamiana. The sequence continues at coordinate 33,645,051 of CM069916.1, forward strand.
AAATTCAAAATTGTAGATAATTAGAATTTTTTTTTATTTTTTTATTTTTGACTTAAGGAACTAACTAATATATATTTTTTTTATTTCTTTAAAAATTAACAAAATTAGTTTGGGAGTTTGGAGCTTCTACAATCATTGTTCTTAAAAAACCCTTTTCCTTATATATATATATAATAATAATATACATAGATAGATATAGATATAGATATAGATATCGATATTGATAAAAAAATGCACCTTTAATTTTGTTTGTCTAAATTTTTAATGATTAATTACACAATTTTTAATCCCAAAAAATGTGTTACGTTTCACATCAGTCTCTATTTTTTTATTATTTTAATTTCTAAAATATGCGATATGTTATATTTGAATAATTTTTAGTATCAATGTGTGTGTTTGGTATGAGTTTTTTGAATTAATTTTTTTGAAAATTGAATTTTTTATTTTTCGTGTTTTTTATTAATTTTTAGTTAATATTTTTAAAATTTTAAGCATTTTCTTACTCTTTTAGATGCACCTTACTTAGATGAATTTAAAAAGTAAAAAAATTATGAAAAAATATTTTAAAAAATTAATAAATACATAAAAATATGAAAAATATACTGAATTCTCTTTTTTTTTTTGTATTTTTGGTATTTAGTGTATTTTTAAAAGATTTTTTTTCACAAAAATTATATTTTTATATATATTTATGTTAGATGTGTCTAAAAATTTTAAAAATTGCTTAAATATTAAAAAAATTCAGTAAAAACAAAAAAATTACGGAAAATAAGAAAGTAAATTTTTTTGAAAAGTATTTTTTGGAAAACCAAAAATAAGCAAAGTGAATACTATTTAAAATCAATAATCGATAAGAGATATTTTCAAAATTTTACATAAAGAAAATGCAAGAAATTAAAAAAATTAGAGACAAAATGCATATTTTGAAGACAGTTAAAGGGGATGGCATGGGTTAAGGCATTTGACTCGGCTTTTTATTTTTTTAATTTTTGGAATAAGCTTGTGTATTTCTGTCTCGATTGGCGTTTGCTAGGTCATTTCATCTTTCGTAAACTTCTTTCAATCAAAATAAAATAAATGTATTATATTTTTAAATCGTGCATGTATTTGCTTATTTTGATTTTGTTCAAATTTCTTATAAAAATTCAAAAATATCCTTCCTCCCATTATAAATTTTGATGACGTTTAAAATGTAACATATTACATATTTTGAAAACTAAAATAAAATAATTAAAATATTAGAACTAAAGTGTAATATAGCAAATAGTTTGGGAACCATTACCTTTTGAGTCAAATTAATTAATATAATTTAAAATAAATCATTTAAATCACTACACATATATAACATAAAAATAAAGATTTCAAATAATTTTGATTTAATTTAATTTTGTCAATGGGTTGCTTTGAGAAGTAGGTTAAAATTTAATTTTTTGACCTTTTTTATAAAAAAAAATTGTGTAAAAAAGTAAAAAAAAAGAATGTGACTTAAAAAAGTTAAAAGTCAAAAAGTTTTTAATCTTTTACCAAAAGAGGCCAAATGTCATTCAAAATTATATTTTAGTATTTAACACAAGAATGAAAAAATCATTACTAATTTAAAATTTTAAGAAAAGTGAGATTATTCATTTGAAATTATATTAAATTAATTCAAATTAAGAATCTTAAAAATAAAATCATGGTTTAGTGACCACAAATAGTGATGTTTTAGATTATTCATTTGAAATTATATTAAATTAATTCAAATTAAGAATCTTAAAAATAAAATCAATAAAATAAAATTTAAAGAAGTAAAGAGTAACACAAACTAGATCTTAAAGAGTTCTGTATTTTATTCCTTCGTTTTAGGTGAAAATTATTGTTGTATGGGTCCCTCTTGCGTCAATCATCATATCATATCATATATTATTAAAAGTAATATTTTCTTCATGTATAAGTGGTCCGTTATAAGGATTTATTTATATTTTCTTAATTACATATATAGTTTTATACAAATTCAAATTTAATTTAAATTATATTAACTTTACATATTTTATATGAATTCTATTTAACAAATATTTTTTTCATATATTTTTCATGATAAATTGAGATCATCCACAAACCCAATACTAATTTTGCATTTCATGTTTTTTTTTTTCTTAATTCTTTCAAGAGTATTAGGATTTTTTTTAATGCTAAATTGTCTTCTCTTTTTTTTTCTTCTTTCATTCTTATTTTTCCGTACATTATTCTATATTTTTAATACCAATTATATATTATTTTAAATTATGAATTTGTCGTTTAAATTCCATAGTGATTCTATATATAAAATTATTTTTTATTTTCTACATTATTTTATATAATCACAGCTCACAGGGGGAAAATCTGTACAATAATGATACTCTCGAGGAATTTTTAAAGTTTGGATTTACTACTTGAATTACTTTTTCAATTGTTGAACAGTAAGTTCTTTTTTATTTTGACATCATATTATAGATGATTGATCATTTAATTATATAGTTGATATTATAATTTAATTAAGAATGTTTATTTTATAATCTTATAATTTTATATATATATATCATATAAAATCATTATATGATAGTCCAACTATAACATATTTATATTTAATTTGTTTAATAAATTTTATATAATTTCTATTTCTACATATTTTTATTTTCTAAATGAATATAAAAGAAAATTAAATAGTTAGAATTACTTTTAATTTTATGTTACTAAGTCTTCGTTTGGGAAGAGCTAAAATAACTTGACTTTTTGATTTTTTTGACTATTTTAGCTTAACTTTTTTAGCTTCGTTTGGTTTTTGTTTTTGGCCTTTTCTTTATTTTTGTGAGAGAAAAAGTGTAATGATTATAGTTTAGATGTGACATTTTGCCTTATTGGCTTATGTAGTCAATTTTGTCTTTTTTAACCAAAAAGCCAAAACCAAACATAGCTTAATTATTTTTCTAATTTAACTATTATTTTTAATATCAAATTGAGTATTTTTATTTTACTATTTTATAATTTAATATATATCGTACAAGATTATTATATGATAATTACACTTTTATAATACGATAGAATTAAAATTATCGAAATACACAAATAATTTAACTAAAATTAATATATATAAGTACTGAAGTAACAATTTTATAAAATGATAACGGCAATATTATCAAAATAAATAATTAAAATCATATTTTAATTTTAAATTAAAATTAAAATTATTATTTTATAACATGCATTGTACCTCAAATATTTTTTGAAAAAAAAATAACGCGTGCACTGCACTGGTTAACAGCTAGTATTATTAAAAGTAGTATTTTTTTTCATACTTATGTGACACATTATAAAGGCTTATTTTTTTCTAGAGAGCTACGCCAGTATATATTTTCTTAATTACATATAGAGTTTTACACAAATCCAAACCTAATTTAAATAATAAGAACTTTACCTATTTTATATGAATTCTATTTGACAAATATTTATTTTCCATATATTTTTCATGGTAAATTTTAATTCTTTCAAAGGTATAGGATTTTTTTAATGTTAAATTGCCTTTTTTTTTTTCCATGCATTATTCTATACCCAATACCAATTCTATATTATAGATTTATCGTTTAAATTTTATAGTGATTCTATATATGAAATTATACTTCATTTTGTATATTATTTTATATAATCACAACTTCTTTTATGTTTTGACATTAAATTACAGATGATTAATCACTTCACACACTGAGATGTATCTATCGTTGCGATGCTTTCATTATTTTTTCTTTTTGAATTTAAATATTATGTGATTCTTTCTTAGTTAATCATTGTTGAATTTTCTTTTATGCAGTTGATATTTTAATTTAATTAAGAATTATATATATATATATATCATATAAAATCATTATATGATAATCCAACTACAACATATTTATATTTAAAATTTTAAATAAATTTTATATAATTTCTATGTATACATATTTTTATTTTCCTAATGAACATAAAAGAAAATTAAATAGTTATAATTACTTTTAATTTTATATTACTAATTCTTCTTCTAATTTAATTATAATTTTTAATATCAAAATGAATATTTATTTTACTATTTTATAATTTAATATATATATGTATAATACAAAATTATTATACGATAATTACACTTTTATAATACGATAGAACTAAAATTAATATATATAAGTATTCAAGTAATAATTTTATAAAACGATAGTGCCAATATTATTAAAATAAATAATTAAAATCACATTTTAATTTTAAATTCAAATTTAAATTATTCTTTCATAACACGTATTATATCATAAAATATTTTTTTTTTTTTTTAAATAACACGTACATTATACGGTCCATTGCAAGTTATAGTATTAAAATCCAGCTTGTTGACTAAAAATGCAGACCCAAAAAAAAAAAAAGAAAAAAAAAAAGGGCGCCTCTGCTGCCTCCTTTTTCTTGAAAACTAGTGGGTAAATTACACAAACAATTCTCTAATATTTTTGAAATAATACTATTACCCCTTTACTCTTTAAAATATCACTAACTTTGGTTATTTATATAATTTTGTAACATATCATTTTATGAACAAAACACAGGTTCCTATTGGTTCAAATTTGTGGATCTTCTATCCAAAAAAGTGTAATAACCCCGCTTAAAATTATGAATTATATTATTTTGAATCAATAAGAATATATATTTTGTTCACATATGTAACCAAAATCAAAGAGAAGGATAAGAACAAAACGAAATTTCAACTTTATCTTTATAGCCTTTTTGCGTCTTATTTCTTTCGGGTAATTTTATTTCCACACGCTAATTATTCTCAGTATACACATTTAATAAACATTTTCTCAGTACGCACATTATAAAAATATAAATACTCAGTACATATCTCTATATTCTAATATTACCCTCCTTTTCAATTTTAAAACCCTAAGGCTATGTTTGGTTTTAATTTTTTATTCAATTTTTTGAAATTTTTATGAGAAAAATATAAATTAATTTGACAAAAATAAATATCAAAAAAATATTTTTAAATTTTTAAATTTTTTTACCCCTAAAAAGATAAAACAATATTGAAATAAGAAGTTTTTTAATTTATTTTTTAAAACGTTTTCTAAAACTATACCAAACAGAGTCTGATTTTATGATATTTTAGAAATAGGGTTTGAGTAGAAGAAAATGAGGATATTATAATATTTTTATTTTAAGATAAAATTATATTAATAAAAATTTACACTAAATATGTGAAAATAAAACAACCCATTTCTTTCCCCACAAAAAGACCTATCTACCATTTGTAAATGATGTCACTCTTTCTATCTTTACCCCTGCTCTCCGACAAAGGAAAACTTTTAGGCGGCAAACCAAACGTTTTCTCTGCCAAATGACCTGGGACCTCAATCCAAGCCTCAAAAACTTCAGCATGGATGGATAGATGCCATACGGCCCCAAGCAGTGACGGAGGACGAGGGGGTCACGTGTACCTCTTAGATTTTTTATTTTTTTATTTTTTATTTTTACATATGTATATAAATAAAATTTAAGTAAAAATAATATTTAGAATAAAATATTAAGGGTATTTTTAAATTTATGAAAATAATAGTCATTGTTTGATTGAAAATGAAGTGATTACAACAAATTATATTTTTATGTATGAAAATTTTGTGAAAAAATCTCAATATAAATGTAATATCCATCATTATTGATAAGCAAATATAATTAATTTCACTATATATAAAAAAAAATTATTAGAGTGTTAGTTATATTTGCATGTGGAGTTCACCCTTCATATATTGTTTTACTATTAGTTGGTGAAATCATATGTCAATAATGACGTGATATCACTATTATATGAAATTTTTACTCAAATTTTGTAAAAATTGATTTATCTTATCATTATATAATTTATTTTACGACTTAAATATATGAATTTTTTACATTGTCCATAATACACTAATTACACGCAATACTTTCTTTTCGATTTTACTCGAAGTTAATTGTAAAATTTTATATGAAATACTTTTATAACAATTTATTTAATTTTTTGTACTTAATATTAATTCAAAAATTATTATTATCTTCTTATTGTTGGTTATGAAAAAAAAAAAAGAAAAAAAAAAAGAGAGTTGTAATTAATAAGTGCCCCTCCTGATTTAATTTCTTGGCTCCGCCACTGGCCGCAAGCAATTAGTTAAAAAAGTGTTAAAATTTAGTGATTAGTGTTAGGAAAAATATTTGATCTTTCACAAGGAAATCAATCACTAGAAATAAAAATTAACGTGAAAAAATTAAATCAATAACAACACAAATTTTTTTATGTGATTCTCTTAATGTGAGGTACGTTCACGAGATTGAAATCTGATTCCACTATCAGCTAAGAGTTTCCAAATGATTACAAACGAGACATGAATGATCTCACAAACTACTCTTAGACGAATTTCAAATAATCACAAATAATCAAGAGAAAATATTTCACCAAATAGATGAACAAAAATTTTCGAAACAAAGTTGAAGAATCCACAAATTTGAATAAAAAATAACTTTCATTAACACTGCAGAGTACAATCGAAAATAATCCTTCGAGGTTGAACTCCACCGAATTGAACTCAACCAAAAGCACTCACAGAGCAACTTTGAATTCACCAAATTGAATTATTCATCAAGCATTATCTCACTGAGGAAAAAAAAAAAAAAAATCAATGTTGTAGCCGTTGCAGCATCATACCAACTAAACAATACAAAAATAATATTGTTGGTTCTTGGTTTTTTATCAAAACTTTAGCTGCCACCAAACAGATTTTTAAATACTCATTAGGCTTCCAAAAGTCAGATATAATATATTCAAAATATATTATAAGCAACACCAAACCAAATTAAATTTTTTTAATAAACCAATTGGATTCCATACTCCGCTAAGAAGGTATATCCAACAATTCTCTCCTTACCGACTTAGGTGGAGACATCAATCATACCTACCAAAATTCAACACTTTAAATGTTTATCCCTCGACAGAGTCTTAGTCAACATATCGGAAATATTATCATCTGTGTGAACATTTTCGAGTTGTAACAATTTCGAATTTAACACATCACGAATTCAATGGTATCTTATATTAATGTGTTTCGATCTCGAATAAAAAGTAGAATTTTTACTCAAATGAATAACACTTTGACTATCACAATAAAGCATATACGTTTCTTACTTCAAACCCAACTCTAATTTTTTTTAACCATTACTCTTCCTTACAAGCTTCTGTAATGGTGAGAAATTCAGCTTCGGTAGTTGAGGGAGCAACACATTTTTTCAATTTAGATTGCTATACCACAGTTCTCCCTGCAAAAGTCATCAAATACTCCGAAGTAGATTTCCTAGAGTCAACATCACCCGCGCATGTAGAATCTGTGAACCTATCAAGCATCGGTTTACCATTCCCAAAACACAAACATACTTTCAAAGTTCCTCGAAGATACCTTAGAATCCATTTTACCGCTACCTAATGTTCTTTATCCGGATTAGAGAGAAACTGACTCACCACACCAACGGCGTGAGCAATATCCGACCTTGTACAAACCATGGCGTACATCAAAGATCCAACTGTTGAAGCATAAAGAGTTTTCAGTATCTCTTCCTTGTCTTTCTCACTTGTAGGACATTGATTTAAACTAAACTTGAAGTGACCCACAAGTAGACAATCAATCGGCTTTACTTTATCCATGTTGAACCTCTCAAGAACTTTTTCAATGTAACTTTCTTAAGACAACCAAATCAACTCCCTCCTTTTTGCAATCACGAACAATTTTCATACCAAGAATTTACTTTTTCGGTCCCAAATCTTTCATAGCAAATGACTTACTCAGCTCTAACTTCAACTTGTTAATCATGGTAGAATCTTGACCCACAATTAACATGTCATCAACATAAAGTAAAAGAATAATAAATTTGTCATTTGGAAAAATTTTCATAAACACAGGGCTTGTTTGGTTTGTGTTTCAGAAACATGTTTTGGAAAAAAAAAGTACGAAAACATGTTTGGTTTGGTGTTTTGGGAAATTTGTTTTGGAAAATTGTTTTGAGAGAGAGTTTTGGAAAAAGTGATTGATTTGATGTGTGTGTGAGAGAGATTTGTTTGGAAAAGTTGTTTGGTTTGTGTGTTTTGAGAAATTTTTTTGGAAAAATTTGTTTGGTAGAAAAAATTTCTGAAATTTGTTTGTAGAGAAAATTTCTGAAATTTTTTTCACAAACATCAACCAAACAAGCCCTCCGAAGTGTTTTTGGAAAAACCATTATTTATCATGAAAGAGTCAAATTTTTTGTACTATTGCTGCGGTGTTTACTTGAGGCTATACAAACTTTTCTTCAATTTGTAAATAAATTTCTATTTTTCTTTTTTCACAAAACTTTCTGGTTGCTCCATGTAAATTTCTTCTTCAAAGTCACTATGAAGAAATGCAGTTTTCACATCAAGTTACTCAACTTCAAGGTTCATACTTGCGGCCATGCCAAGTATAACCCGAATAGAAGACATCTTGACAACTTGCGAGAAAATCTCATCAAAGTCAACACCTTTCTTTTGCCCATAACTTTTCACAACAAGGCGTGCCTTGTATCTTAGATTCTTGCCATCATTCTTCAATTTGAAGACCCACTTATTTATCAAAATTTTCCTCCCCTTAGGCAATTTTACCAAATCATAAGTGTGGTTTTCAAGTAAGGAATTCATTTCCTTTCCATGACTTTTTTCCAATCACTTTTTTTGCATACTCAATTGCTTTTTGGTAGCTCGGCTCCCCTTAATCAGATATCAACACAAATTCATTAGGAGGATACTTTTTCGAAGGTTATTAGTCCCTTGTAGATTTTCTCAACTCAAGTTGTGGTGGCGATTCTTGAGTTGGATGCTCTTCCTCAATTTCGGGCTCAACTTCATTTGGAGTAGCATTATCATCTACATCTTCAAGAGGTAGCTGGACATCTCCCCCATTTTCATCATCCACCGAAGACGAAGGAGATTGATTAATATCAATGAGATCACTAGTTTTTGGCTCCAGTTGATCACCTTTGCCAAAGTTTTCAATTGTTTGGTCTTCAAGAAACATAACATCATGACTTCGAATAATTTTCTTGTCGACTGGATTCTACAATCCATAACCAAATTCATCACACCTACAGCCAAGAAAAATGTGTTGTCTTGACTTGCTATTAAGCTTGAATCTCTCATCCTTTGGAATACAAACAAAGGTTCAGAAACCAAACACTCTCAATACTCATAAGATACATCTTTGTCGGTCCAAACTCTTTCGGGACCATCACCATTCAAAGGATAGGAATGAGACAAATTGATCACGTTAACTGTTGTCTTCATTGCCTCACCCTAAAAGGATTTTGGCAATTTAGCATGTGAAAGTAGACACCTTATTTTTTCTATACTAGTGCGGTTCATCCTTTCGGCAACACCATTTTGTTGAGGAGTCTTCTTAACTGTCCTTTGATGCCGAATACCTTGGCTACGACAATACTTATCAAACGGCCTAATATATTCACCACCGTTGTCCGTTTGGATGCACTTCAATTTTTGCCTCGAATGTATTTCAATTTCCACTCCATTTCTCTTTTAACCATGGCTTGAAAATGCTTAAACACATTTAGAACTTGATCTTTAGTTTTTAGTGCAAAAGCCTAAACTTTCCTTAAATAATCATCAATGAAAGTAACAAAATAAAGTACACCACTATGTGTTCTAACTTTTAAAGGATCACAAACATCTGAATGAATTGACTTCAAAACATTTTCTTTTCCATAAGCAACATTTTTATGAAAAGAAACTCTATGTTGTTTGCACACCAAACAATAAACATAAGTTTTAAGATGTGTACCTGGTAAGTTTTCTGAATGAAACCATATATTCAACTGATAAAAAAATACAAAGGATACATCTGATTATATAGTATTCCTAACCCTAAGACTAAAAAGGAAATGAATCACAATCTCACTACACTGCCATATAGGCATATATACACAATATTCTCACACCCCTACTCAAACTCAAGGTGTTTTAGCAGAAAACACTAAGAGTTTGCTAAGAAGAAATTGAAACCGAGCAATGGTGTGAGTCTTAGTAAATAAGTCAGCAAGTTGTAGAGCCGAAGAGACGAAAAGGAAGAGAGATAGAGCCAGACTGCAGATGCTGATGAACGAAGTGACAATCAATCTCAATGTGCTTGGTTTGCTCATGGAAGACAGTGTTATGGGTAATTTGAATAACACTGCGATTGTCACAATAGAGGAAGGTTGGAGAAAACTAAGAGACGCCCAAGTCAGAGAGAAGACAACGAAGCTAGACAACTTCAGCAGTAGCATGAGCCATAGCACGATACTCAATTTCGGCAGTAGAACGAGCAACAATAGTTTGTTTCTTGCTTTTCCAAGAGATCAATGAATCGCCAAGAAACATACAGAAACCAGGCGTGGACAGCCCAATTAGAATCAACATAGACCCCCAAATCCAGAGAGGAAGTAGAGGACAATAGTAAATCCTAAAATATAGTACCTCAGAGATAGCGAAGAATCCGAACCAATGCAGCTCAATGTGTGAAGTGAGGAGCAAAGACAAACTAGTTAACCACATGAACAACATAGGCAAGATCATGACGAGTAACCGTCAGATAGACAAAGCAACCTACGAGCTCTTGATATAAAGTATGATTATCCAGAAGAACACCATCAGTAGTGTTGAGCTTTACATTAAGCTCAACGGGGGTATCAGAAATCTTAGTGTTAGTGAGACCGACACGATGAATAACTTCATTGGCATACTTGGCATGAGATAGAAAGTAGCCTTTGGGAGAATAAACCACTTCAATACTAAGAAAATATCGCAATGGGCCCAGATCCTTCATTTCAAAGGTGCGGAAAAGATGCTGCTTGACCTCAGATATAGCAGAAGAGTCAAAATCAGTGATGATCATATCATCCACATACAATAATAACGCAACAAACCCAGCAAAGGTGTGGAGAAGAAATAAAGCAGAGTCTTAGGCATAAGCATGAAACCCAAGCTCAATAACAGTAGTCTAAAAACGATCATACCAAGCACGAGGAGACTGCTTCAGACCATACAGAGCACGCCGAAGGCGACAAACCTGTCGAGAGGAATGGTGAAGGCTACGGGGAGAACGCATGTAAACCTCCTCAGCGAGATGACCATTAAGAAAAGCATTATTAACATCCATCTGATAAAGAGGCCAAAAACGAACAGCAGCGACAGAGATTAAAATACGAACAGTAGTCATCTTGGCAACATGAGCAAAAGTCTCCTCATAATCAATACCATACTTCTGTGAGAAACCTTTGGTAACCAAATGAGCTTTGTAGTGCTCAAGAGAACCATCAGAATGAGTCTTGATTTTGTAGACCCATTTACAACCAACCAGATTTTTACGAGCAAGCAAATGAACTAACTCCCAAGTACTAGTTTTCTATAAAGTAGACAACTCATCCTCCATAGTTTGAACCCAATGAGAATCCTGACAGGCCTCCTTGTAAGACTTAGGTTCTAAAAAAGAGCGAATAACAGACAAAAAAGTACGATCAAACCGGGTAGAAAACTTGCAGTTCTTTTTCACTCATGTACCCAAGTTGCTTGTGCCACAATTCGGTCTAAGCATCATCTTTAAGTGAATTGACAACACCTTTGCAAATTTTTCCTTCCATCAAATAAAGTGTATGAGTCTTTTGCACTTGGCCACCACCAAAGAACCTTTTGTGAGTTTTTATTTTCCATCACCAAATTTGTTGTTGTAGCCTTCATCATCTAATTTCTCGGTAGAGATCAAATTAAGGCGAATGTCGGGAACATGCTTTACATCTTTAAGCAATAACTTGCAGCCCAAATTTATTTTTAAGCAAACATCACTCATGCCAACAATCTTGGACAAACCTTCATTACCCATTCAAACATAACCATAATCTCTTTTGGTGTAGGAAGTAAAGAAATCAACCCAAGAAGTTACATGAAAAGAAACACTGGAATCAATCACCCAATTGCTCTCTTGGCCCACAAAATTAACACAATCATCTTCACAAACAACCATGAGATCACCATCGGTAGTAACCACCTTTATGTCCTCTTGTTTCTTATCTACACTTTTGTCATGTATTTTCTCATTTTTCTTAAGCTTTCGGCATTTTCACTTCATGTGCTCTTTCTCATGGCAATAATGACACTTAATGTCTTTCTTTGAAAAATAACCATCTCTTAATTTGTCACGGTTTTGATCACGACTATGGGGAGTTTTGTTTCTCTCTCTTGTTTTGCTTCGGCCTCTCACAACAAATGCATCTGAATGAGAAGAACTAGCTGATTTTTTTCTTGTCTCTTCATTTAACAAACTACAAGTGACTTGGCTTATTGTGACAACTCCATCGGGCGCCGAATTACTAGCCATCACAACCAAAGTCTCCCAACTTTCGGGCAAAGAACTAAGTAGCGTCAGAATCTGCAACTCATCATCAAAAACAATTTTCATAGAAGCAAGTTGATTAACAATACTCTTTATTTCATTCAAATGTTCCAGAATGAGATTGCCATTTTTACATTTTAAATTAACTAACTTTCGAAATAGAAAAACTTTATTTGTCGCTGATTTTCTATTATAAAGACTTAATTTTTTTCATAAATCATGTGCCGAGGTTTTAATAGCAACATGATAAAACACACTATCATCAATCCATTGACGAATAACACCTACAGCTTTTCGATTAAGTCTCTTCCATTCCTCATCTTTTATATCCTCGGGTTTGCCACTATCATCCTCAATAGGTCTATACAAATCTTTACAAAATAATAAGCCCTCCATTTTAGTTTTCCAAGTTTCCCAATTATTTCCATTGAAGCTAAACATACGACCTACATTTCCTTCCATTGATTTACACAAATAAATGAACCCAAATAATCCGTAAGCTCTGATACTAGTTGTTAGGAAAAATAGATGATTTCCTACAAGTAAATTAATCAATGGAAATAAAAATTAATACGGCAAAATTAAATTAATAACGACAGAAGAATTTTTACGTGATTCCCTCAATGTGAGGTATGTCCACAGGACCGAAATCTGATTCCACTATCAACTAAGAGTTTTCAAATGATTACAAATGAGACACGAATGGTCTCATAAACCATTCTTAAGCGAATTCCAAATAATCGCAAATAAATAAGAGAAAAGACCTCACCAAATAAATGAACAAAAGTTTTCGATATAGAGTTGAAAAAGACCACAAATCTGAATCAAAAATAACTTCCACTAACATTGTAAAGTATAACTGAAAATAATCCTTCCAAGTTGAACTCCACCGAATTGAATTCAACCAAAAGCACTCACACAACAACTTTGAATTCACCGAATTGAATTATTCATCAAGGATTATCTTATCGGGAAAAGAAAAGAAAAAAAATCAATGTTGTAATAGTTGCAGCATCATACCAACTAAACAATACAAAAATAATATTGTTGATTCTTGGGCTTTTTATTAAAACCCTAGCTGCCGCCAAACGGATTTTTAAATACCTATTGGACTTCCAAAAGTCAGATATAATATATTAAAAATATATTATAACCAACACCAAACCAAATTAAATTCTTTTAATAAATCAATTGGGTCTCATACTTTACTAAGGAGGTATACCCAACAATAAGATTAATGAAGATGAGATTTAGATAATTATGTAAATGGCAACCATTAATAGCAACCACCAAACCTAGTGTTATCAGCCTAAACCGCCAACCCCTTTACTACCCTAAACCACCATTATTTATACAATCCTAAATCATTGTCCCGACTAGTGATGGTGTTTCCAATGACAATCAATGATGAATCATTTTTTTTTTTTTCATCTCTTTAGTTACATCAGTGTATTACGTAACAATTCCACTTATTGGTGAAATTTTTTCTCTCCAAAACCAGTACTAAACATTTTTACACAACGACTCGATTTCTAACAAGCCCTAGAGACTGTGACACTTTAGAAGTAATCTCCATGAGTACAAAAGTTGAGAGATTTATCCTTTTGCCTTCAAAATAAACACTAACAAAATCTCTTTAATTTTCTTTCTCTTTAGCAAAATCCTTTTAACCACATCATCACACCTCAATACAACAAGAAATATCTTATTTATCTTTGCACCCTCCACTATTATTTTCATCTCTTGCACACTAGAAATGGTGGTCGTCATAAATAGATTGGATAGATTTTTGTTTTGGTATGACTGGATTTGTGGAGTCAGTGGTCATTTTGGAAAGTGGGTAGACAAGGTAGGAAGATGTTGTTTTAATTGATGGAGTCAACAATGGGTTTAGTTGTAATGATTTGTGATACAAAGTAGAGGAAGTCGGTGGCGACAACGATTATAACTATCCTATCTACTTTATTTTCTTTATTTTCTTGTCCACGTGGCCCAGGTGCCATGTGGGTAGTTTTGATTTGTCGAGGTATGAGTTGATCAAACCTAAATCCGAAATATTCAGATAGAGAACAAGAGTCCTAGATAATAACAGACTTTTTGTTTTGATAAGTGATGACTTTTGAGAGAGTTAATCTTAATATAAATTGGAAGAGTTTTTAATAAGTGTTATCCCTGAAAAGGAGACTTCTAGGGAAAATTGGGCATTGACTATTATATAAAGAAAACATTTTCGTGGGTCTAAGGCAAGTTATTTGTTAGCCGATATCTTTGTGAGAAAGTTGACTGACTTGATCGTCAACCCCCAAGTGGACAAGTTACCAGCCTTGTTGTCTTTTTATGTGCAGGTATTGGACTTCTCTATCATTACAAGTGATCTACGACATAGTTTCCAAGATCTCGACAAAGATATCTAATTTGATTGTGAGGTCAAAATTCAACACTCACATTATTGTTTCTATTTTCTTTTCATAAGAATTGAAATATTAAACAACAAAGAATATTGTAGTAATTTTACCATGGCGCTAATATCTTAGCTAACACAAAACCCAGTCACTCTGTTTGGTTTCAATTTTCAAAATTCACTTTTTAAAAAAATTTACATTTTTGTTTTTCATATTTTTTAAAATTTTTACTGAATTTTTAAAATATTTTTAGTGAATTTTTTAATTTTTAGAGACACTTGACATAAATACACTTAAAAAGTATAATATTTGTGAAAAAAAATCTTCAAAAAATTCACTAAATACCAAAAAAAAAATAAAAATTTAGTACATTTTTCATATTTTTGTGTATTTATTAATTTTTTAAAATATTTTTTCACAAATATTTTATTATTTAGATATATCTAAGTAAGGTACATTTAAAAAAAATAAAAATTAATTAAAATTTTAAAAATATTCACTAAAAATATAAAAATATAAAAAAATAAAAAATAAAAAATTTAATTTAAAAAATTGAAACTAAACCTACTAATAATATTTCACATAATAAAATAGGGGTAATGTTATCTCAAAGACATTAATGGGGAGTCAATACAGTTTATCCAACCAAAAAAGAAAAGGTGAATTATAAATATATCTTTGAGATTTACTTAAAATATGAATTAGTCGTTATAATTTTAAAAATTATAAATATTTTATTGTCAGAATTTTTTATTTAACAGAATTAATTAAAAAAGTGAAATTTTAACTGTTCACCTATATAATAACAAAATTATTTAAATTATTAATTGATTTTTTTTTAATATTATTAAAAATTGTTAATTAACTTGATAATTTATTAACAAAAAAATCTATTTATTATGAAATTAGAAATCTTAAAAGATATAATGTAATTTTTAAAACTATATAAAATAATTTATAATTAAAATAAATTTTAGGGGAAGTATTTGTAATTTATCCAAAAACGGAGCATATTCCAAGGTGGTTCCAATATATTATCACAAAAAGACAGGTGCGTCACTAAAACATCTTCTGTCGTCATCCCCAACAAAGCAGCGGGTCGTGCCCGTTTCCTCCGTCTTCTCTTCTCTCTCCCCTCTCTGTAAACCGCCCCATTCTCTTTCCCGTGACCGTACACCCCCTCTCGCTCTCTCTAACTTTCTCTCTCTAAATCTAGGGTTCAACACTCCCTCAAAACCCTAACAATATTCAAACTATCTCAGTCCACTCAAAAAAAAAAAAAAAAATTGAAATTGAAATTTACTTTCAGAACTCTGTCTGATTGATGCTTATCTTTTGATTTGATTGCTTTTTTTTGCTCCGGCGAGGTATGGACGCTGTCAACGGCGGAACCACGGCGGCGAACGGCGGAGCTGCTTTGCCGCCGCCGCCTCCTGCTCCGATGCCTATTCCAAACGCGAATGCTCCGCCGCCTTTTCTAGTCAAGACATACGACATGGTCGATGACCCCTCCACCGATAAAATCGTCTCTTGGAGCGCCACCAACAATAGCTTCGTCGTTTGGGACCCTCCGGAGTTTGCTAGGGACCTCTTGCCTAAGTTCTTCAAGCACAACAACTTCTCGAGCTTTGTTCGGCAATTGAACACTTATGTATGGATTTCTTTGTATGATCTTTTAGTTTTTTGAAATTGTTTTACTTGATTTATTGTTAATTAGTAGTTGCACGGTGTGTTGTTGAATTGTGAATGGGAAGATTGATAGGGATGTGATTGAGGGTGAATTAGGGTTGGAATGTAGTTCACTGTGTAGAAACTAATTAATTTGCAAATGGGAAGGCTTATAATCACATAATTTTAGGGGAATTAGAGCTAGGTTAATAGAAAAGGCGGGAAAAATGAAGGAAGCATTAAAGTTTTGAATCTTAGTGTTTTTATTTGCAGGGAGTTGGGAAAACAAATTTCTCGCTCAGCTCATCTTTATGTACATTTTCCATAAGTTAGGATCTGGTTTTCATTGCATATGGAAATGCTTTCATAATTGTCACTTAGCACACTTGATGATCAACACAATGTATTTTGAGTATTTTTAAATTTTGTAACTTGTTCTGAAACAGTTCTTACTATAATGTTAACAACTATTTGGCAGACTTGATTAAAACAGGATGTGGTTTGCGTTACTTAGAAGCCTGCTGCTTTTGCATTTCTTAACAATAACAATAAAAATAAAAATAAAATAAAATAAAAGAAATAGCAACCATGGTGTAGAGCTGGTTCTTACTTTATATTAATGAGAATTTATCCCAGTTGTCCATTTAAGAGGTTTAAGAGGATTGGTCTTGACCTGGTGATTGAGAGATTTGAAAAGGTTGGTAGTTTGAAAAGCATTGATCGATGGGAGGGAGATCATAGCTATAAATTCCTATTACTTCCTTGGTCATTCATCACTTTGAATCCTTTTCATTTGGCAGATAGTGAGTAGACCAAAGCTACTAAGAGGTGCCTTTTGTGAGAATAGGAATTCATTTGGTTAATTTATGAATGTAGGTAGGATAATGGCAATAGATAGAATGTTTGGCAACTAAGAAACTATACATTAATAAAATGAGTAGCTGACATGAGGATGGAAAGATAGAAGTGAGATTAGACTGGGAAAGATAGAATTAGAAAGGAATACATTTGTGTAGTGAAGGAGTAACACTAATGAAGATAAGTTGAGAGAGAATAGATAATGGTTTGGTCATTCCAGTGGATGCAACAGTAAGGAAGAGTAATATGATCATTGTAAATAAAAATGTTAGAAGGGGAAGACCTAAATTGTTGAAAAAAATAGAGGATAACAGGTGCTAAACTAAAGTGTACTCTAGGAGTAATTAAATACATGAGACCAGCTGTAGGAGATGAGAGCAGAAAAAAGTTTTATATATTGTTATGTGATACAAGAAATTTTTTATATTTTACTTTTTTGTATTTTATTTGATGCAAGGTTGATCATATACTTTACTCATTGTGCCTTTTTTGGTTGACTTGCATTATTTGTGACACTAAAAGCTGATTATCTTTTTCCCCAATCCTGTCTAGTGTCTACCTTTTAATTTTTGCTGTATTAGTAAGCTCGTGAATGGGTGTTGGTATAGGGTAATGCGGTGTCAGTGATGATTATATTCGAGGGGATTTGATATTTTTTTTTGGATGATTGTTTTAATTCTAATAAGAAAAGACAATATCGCTTTAATTCAGATGCCTATTCAGAAATGGATCATGAGTCGGTCTTTTCTGGTTGCATTTCTCTTAAATTTTATTGCATCCCTCTTTTAGTCATTCTTAGAAATTGGATGCATGCTTCCTTTGATCTTTTTGTATATGTGGATGTTATACTTCTTTTCACTGTATTGTGGAGATGAGTTTGATTTCTCCTTGGGAGCTGACTGACAACAGAAATCGTGTTTGCTTTGTAGTGATTTATATTTTCCTAATTTGGCTGGTATGCTCTTAAAAGTGGACAAGTTATTTTTTGAGTCTCTTAAGACTCTTGGACTGCATTTATGTAGGTAGTGAAACACATCTATGTCAGAACTATTATGTGGTCTTGATGTTGGGGTTTTGGCTCGTTGAGATTGAAAAGTTTTTGGGTTTACTCATTCACAGATACATCTCACAGGGTAAGGAGAAGCGGTGGACAATTTTGCCAAATATGTTATAGATTTTAGAGATTAGGCAGATATGACACCTGGCTCATGTTGTGAGAAATTTTTTTTATTGTCGATATTTGGCTTTTTGAGAAGCCAACATTGCAGTGAAATTTAGCCTTTAATGTGTTGTTTCATGAGAGCTGAAAAGTTAGTTGACAAACTTGACATGATGACAGCATACATTTGGATGATAAGAGATATGCTTTTAAAGGCTAAGATAGCTGCCATAAGAATCAGTACTCTCTCTGTCCCATTTTATTTTCCCACCATCGACAGTGCAACTTTTCAAGGAGAGAAGCATAACATGTGATCACACCCAACTATCCTTCTAAACTATATTAAATACATTCACACTTGTTTAAAAAAGATTATATTTTAATTACCTTGACTTTTTAAAGTGGACAACCATTTTCTTTTGACATCCCAAGATGGAATGGTGAATAAAAAGAATTGGATATGGGGATTCATTAAAATTGTGATTACATACAAGAACTGAATTTTTGTGTTTGTGTTTGTGTGTGTGTGTGTGTGTTTTGGGGGGGGGGGGGGGGGGTTTCCTTTAGAACTAACTAAGGCCTCGTTTGGGAACATATTATCTTAGTGACTTTTTGACTTTTTTGGCTAAAATATGAGGTAAAAAAAACTAGTGTATTTGGAATGACTTTTAATTTTTTACGAAAAGGTGTGCAAAAAGTAAAGAGAAAATGGAATTTTTGACTTTTTGGTATAGGTTATAGGTTTTTTGGTTTTTTTAGTACTTTTTAGCTTTTAGGCTAAAACACTCGCATGCCAAACGAGGCCTAAACTAAGGCTACATCAATGTAGTATTATTTGCACCAGCACTAGTAGAGAGAATAAAACATTAGCTGAGGAAATCCAGTTTTTGGTTGTTTCTTAACTTCACTATGGCAGTTTATGTGGGATTACTTTGTTTTCCTACTGTGGGAAGCCAACTTGGCTTAGATTTAATTGACGATGGGATAAAATTTTGACAGGAAGTTCACAAATAGACATTTGCGACAACGCAAGTTGATATTAGTGGATGGGGAGCTTCTTCATATGTTGATATTAGGAGAAAGTAGATGTGACTTTTGATTTCCCTATATATGGATCATTTGGGGGTAGTGGAATTGAAGGTCTTTTGAGGGAATTGAAGGTCTTTTGAGGGTATTGAGTTTCGTTTATTTAGGCTTGAGAGTATTTGAGTTAGATTTTTCTTATAGTTGGGAATGGGGAATTATCAACCCTCTCTTAACCATTTCTTAGATTTTATACTTAGTTTGTTTTCCTTCATTTTGTACTCAGGTTGCATTCCCTTAGTGCCATTTTAATGAATCTTATTACTTGTCAAAATAATAAGAAGGGTTAATTACATTTTACCTCCCTGTAGTTTGGCCCAAAAACACATTACCTCCTTATAGTTTAAAAATGTACACTTAACCACCTTGTAATTTGGAGTCAAGTGAAATGACCAATTCTGTCAACTATATTTATAAAATGTCCATACTACCCTTAATTTTTGCTCAAATTTTCTTTTCTATACCATCATAACTAGGACCCAAGTTTTACTTTCTTTCCTTTTCTTTTGCTTTTTTCTTTCCTTCATTTCCTTCTTTTCTCCTTCTCCACCCGTTGCTTATGGCCGATACTTCTTCTGGTAGGTAAAGGAATCAACCCAAAAATAAATTTTCATTTTCAATGAACATATCCACTACCTCCATTTTGCACATCATAATCAAAATGTTTTCCAAATTAAAACCACACACATATATATACTCCTATGTATATATTTATATGTGTTATATATATCAATTAATATGCATCTATATATATGTATCATATCATATAAGTATCATTGAAACTACCCATCAATTTTTTCTTCTTTGACTGCATTACCACCAGTTTGCCCCCTTTTTTTTGTGCTTAGAAACAGCCATGGCTGTCCCAGCCAAACTAAGCAAGAAGACCCACACAACCCACCTACATAAATTCATACATATATCCTGCTAGCCAAAAAAACAAAAGAAAAAAGAAGATACATACATATATCCAACAATCATGGTAAAAAGGAAAGGAAAATAGGAGGGAGGAGATAGGTAGTGGCAAGAAAAACAGAAGAGAAGGATAGAGTGGATCAGCTGGGTGGGGAAGAAAACAATGAGAAAAAAAACAGAGGGGGTAAAAGTGTCATTTAACAATCCATTTGAGGCCAATGTCTGCCTCACGCACTCAATTCAGTGCGTGTTACATGCACGTAGTTTTTGTATAGATTCCGTTACTTTTACACTTTACTCCAGATTACAAGGGGGTTAGGTGTATATTTCTAAACTATAAGAAAGTAATGTGTTTTCAGGCCAAATCATAGGGAGGTCTAATTAACCCTGATAATAATAATAATGGATAATGGGCCTAAATGCTCTTTGTTGTTGTGTGTGTACATGTCCACATGGCTTAGTACATTTAGTGGTGCCGCTAAATGTGGATATGATCTGCATTGCATTCCACACTGAGAATATCAAGCTAGGCACCCTAATCTTTGAGATTGGTTTTTTTTTTTTCTCAAAATAAAATAAAATTTGTATGGTGCTGAGGCAATTGGTTAGATACTTTAAATAGCTCGTAAACAGTTAAATAACTGAGGTTGGAAATCACTTTTTCTTCCCTTTTTCTTTCCTTTCACAAATCCCTACTCAAATCCTAGATCCAAACAGAGCTTTAATCACTTCCAACAAGAATCAGGTGTCACAACTTTGGCTAATCAAACAAAGATTCCTTGCCTTAATCTTTAGACCAGATTTTTTGGTCACTTTCCGCGTCTCTTTTCCTCTCCTTTCACAAATTCCTGATCCATGATCCAAATACAGCATAAGTGAACAAAATTCAGATTTTTTAATGGAATAGTCCCCATTTTCTGTATTTGTGTAACATTGATCCTCCACCCTTTCCTAACAATAAAAAATTGATGTGCTCCCTTTTATTTCGCAATGGGGGGCAGCTATTCCATATGCCTAAAATTTTGCTGATTAAGTTTTATTTATTTTGCCTCTATTTTCTTTTTTATTTTTTAATTTTTGGACCACTGTGGACAAGCAGGGTTTCAGGAAGGTTGACCCAGACCACTGGGAGTTTGCAAATGAGGGATTTCTCAGAGGTCAAAAGCACCTCCTTAAAAGTATTAGTCGGCGAAAACCTGCCCATGGAAATAATAACCAACAACAGCAGCAACCACATGGACAGAGTGCATCCATTGCGGCGTGTGTTGAGGTGGGGAAATTCGGGCTCGAGGAAGAGGTCGAGAGGCTAAAACGGGACAAGAATGTGCTTATGCAGGAGCTTGTGAGGCTGAGGCAGCAGCAACAATCCACCGATAATCAGTTGCAAGCCATGGTGCAACGGCTTCAGGGGATGGAGCAACGGCAACAACAGATGATGTCGTTCCTGGCTAAGGCTGTGCATAGCCCAGGCTTTTTGGCACAGTTTGTGCAGCAGCAGCAAAACGAAAGCAACAGGCGCATATCCGAAGGCAACAAAAAGAGGAGGCTTAAGCAGGACGGCATTTCAGATGATCATTCTGTAGGCCCCATTGATGGACAAATTGTTAAGTATCAGCCAATGATGAACGAAGCGGCAAAAGCAATGCTCAGGCAGATCGTTAAACTGGATGCTTCGATGCGGCTGGAAAACTTCAACAATGATTCCGAT